>RWGZ01000850.1:389623-479782 GCA_009725065.1 Utricularia reniformis | reverse complement strand
AAAACTCTCATAACATCCTCATGTCTTTCCATATTGACCAGATGTTTGTAGTCATAAGTCCCCAGTGTTTATCGGTAATATTACGACATCATATCTGAATTCTTTAGAATGCTTCCCTGAAAGAAACTAATTAATCGGTCTCTCCTTGCCAGTTAATATTCTACATATACCATCATTTTCGTAAAATTCACACTCAAATGATTTTAGTTCTCCTTCCCGAATAGAACTAATGTAAGTGTATCAAAATTCGGCCATTGGTAGTTTCCTACTAACATAATTTACTGACCGATGATATTTGTCATTGTGTCTAACCAAGTTAGCTTTTTCAAAACTTCTCTTTACAGTACAAACTATAAAACCAACGGCTCCCCAGGGAAAGGTGGCGACATTAACAATTCTTTATTCAAATACTTCATCAAACTCTCACAAGCTGATCGACATTGAACAATATTCATTTATATTCATCTTGCAGACGCATAAGACCAAGAACATTCCTCCCCTTTCTCACAAACGCCCATCTAGGAGAGCTGAACATAATTCGATACTTTCGCAGGATACTAAAACATTCGTTCACATGTTTAACATGATTTCCGCATTGTCGACTCTTTGTATGCATTCCTTGATGTAGACTTCCAAACATTCATCGATCGTATCCTTAAATATGAATCCACCTCGAATCTATCATCATACGAACTCTCCAGCTATTATTCAACTTTGGGACAACCAATTGATTCGTGATCCAATATACGTATCTTACAAGCTTGATGAGTCATGCTTGCAACAAACTTCCAACATATTCATCAATTGCCTTTTCTTTTTCTGGAAGAACTTCTGCTTCTTCTAATGAATCATTTTCAATCTATGTTGACATCTCCATTTCAAACCTGAATTACAACACTATGACAATTCTCTATTTCAAACTGCTTTAATAACCGCATGTTTCATATGTTTATCGTTTTTTTTTTTATTTTTTTTATACTTCCGAGAAGACCTCATCATTTGAATCCACTTATGTTTTCTGATAAAACATCCACAATCCAAACTGATTTCTTCGCATTAGAGCCATACATAAGGATTTGACACATGATATTACAACAAGAAAGTGTTAACTCCGGGTTCCCTTTCATCTTTCCGATACCCGAGGGGATAGGAAACTTCATCATCAAATGAGGCTTGGATACAATCGTCCGAACAAACATAAAGCACTCATTTAGAATATCATTATAAGGGATGATAAGAAGATCCACCACTACGAATACCACCATTAAATTCCTCGATATTTTCTATCTCCCAAAGAGATTAGGAGAAAAATAGATCATTCAGGAGCATCAATACTGTTATTAAATCTGACTAACATAAAATGTACTGTCTTGAGTTTAATAGTTCAACTCAATAATGTTGTAGGTGAATTAAGGGATACATAAATATATATTTCCGGAAGAATACCATTCCAAATGATCATTAAAATAAATTTGAAGAAGGGGAGTTCCATAAAATTAAATTTCAGAACGAATACCATTCTGGACAATTAATAAAATATATAAATTCGATGTCCCCTTCACGATATATAACTCCAGACAAGTAACGTTGATAGATAACTCTTTAAAGGTATTAAGAGTGATCAATTAATCACCAATGGCAGATACGGTGATGCTACGACTAATAACCAATTGCTTGAAGTCCTCATGAATATTATTCCGGACGAATACTATTTCGGATGATTAAGAAAGATAATTAGATGCCCTCTTCATGATATACTCCGCAACGTTCTTTTCTTCACTATTTTGATCAGCGGATCCTGAACGCACTGATGTTGGGAGATGACATTCTTCAGGCAATTACTAGATCCACTCTTCCGAATTCAAAACATTTTGATATACACCAAGTAAGTAGATAGCTAATATATGCCCTCTCGGATGAATTCCCGCTCCGAGAAGGCTCAGTAATGAGTCCCCGGTAATACATCGCCCTCGTTTCTTCCAATTATTCGAGGGTTTGGCATTGTTATCGACCCTCGATAGTGAAAAGATGCTGAAATACTCTCTACATGATTTAATCTAAGAAATATTCAAAATTTATCCAATCTACCACTAAATATTTGCCGTAACGACTTCAAGGCACCAAAATTACGAAAATGACCCAAACATCAATTTATCTGGGAATCTTCCAAAAATATTGATAATGTCATTAGGAACTTTTATATGCGCTTCCGGGGCCTATAAATTACGAAAACACAATATCCCCAGGGTGTTCGAAATATAAAATACCTCCAAAGTTACTTTATCTCAAAATATTTAGAATACATTGGAAGGCGCTCCATAAGATTATCGGGGTATCTAAATTACAAAAATATCCCCGTGCAATATCAATAGTGATCTTCATAGTTCATTGCAAAAATATTCATCCCTTTTTAATTCGTCGCTGTGGCAGAATATCAAACCAACAACTTCACATTTTTTGTGATGTCTTGCAATATTGTGAAATCAAATAGAAATGAACTCTAATCAACTCAAGTGTCTTCAGTCTGAAGACTCAACTCCGACTCCACCAATCAATTAGAAAAGAACCATCGTGCTCCAAAATTGTAATATTATGAGCACATTGAACACAAAGCCATGAAACCATAATCGAGATGTAAAAGTGCTTAAATCATTATTTATCGTGATATAAGAAAATAAAACCGATAGAAAATTAAGATAATATTCGTTCCATCAAGTGTGTGCTAAGTTCCCATTGTTATATGAAAAGACCATAAATTCCCCCTAAAGAACCAAGAAATTCTATATTTACTCTTCGTAATATCGAATTCTCTTGCGTTTCCAATAATGAAGGAAGTCTCCATTTTCTCGAAACCTTAATATTTGTATAATATAACTCGATCTTGATTGCTTTAATTATGGTAATTTCGACAATAACGATTATAAATAATAAAATCTCTGCCATCAATAATATAATCTTATGACAAATCCAATAATATATAGGAAAATTTGTGTCATCCAATTTCTTGAAAGTCTTTCCACTTTCCCGAGAGTTTCCGGCTATCCATAAGATTCTTCAATAATTAAATAATTCTCTATTGAGGTGGTGATAAAATACATACGAGTCTAGATAGTGAAGTAAATCGAACAGATGANTGTCCAGCCCAATTATAACTCACTAGGCCCACCAATAATTGAGTGCAATATATAATGACCCATTAATATCTAAATTAGGTACACGGGTCCAGTAAATAAATAACCCGATCCAAATACCACGATAAGCAATAAACAATGTCAATCATCAAAATATCTCGATCTGCTTCATTTCTCGACTTGGGAATGACTATATAGAAATATATGTGTCCTCGAATAATAAATATCTCAGGGTGATATCAAGTTCGTAATGAGTTATGGGAGAATGACAACTCATCCATGGGGCTGGGCAAGTGCAGGAGCATCTGACTCATCAGAGCGGTCACTACAACTTGGGAGCCTTGCGGACAAGAAGCTTCGGTCACCAGTCCAGATTCGTCCTACGCCACCCAACTTCAAGATCGGTCCATCATTCCATTAGAAATAGTTTGTATTTGTACTTACTTGTTTTTTTACTTGCGTTTAAGAGAATGTATTTCATTGAGTCAAATACATTAATCGAAGATTCACAAGAAATATCGCCTTAAATACATGACATTCCAAGTTCGGGGGACCTCTATACCATTCAATGTTTCAAGTTTATACGCACCTGATTCCAATTTCTTTGATATTCGATACGGTCCCTCCCAATTTCTGTCCAGCTTTCCAACGTTTCTCTGCACTTTGATGCTTTTGAGGACGAGATCGCCTTCAAAGAATTCTATTGGGAGGACTCGCTTGTTATGGGCCCGTTCCATAGTTCGCTGATAAGCCCGCATCCGTGCATAAATTGCATCTTTCTTTTCTTCGATCATCTCGAGGTCCAATAATCTCATTTCACCATTCATATGCTTATCGTATTGAGAGATCCGAGGTGATCGGATGGCAACCTCCACCGGGCTAACAACTTCGGTCCCATACACCAATGAGAAAGGTGATTCCTGGCTTGTTGAGCGAGGTGTAGTTCGGTATGCCCATAGGACCTTATATATGTGTTCGGGCCATTTACCTCCAAAATCTTCTAACTTGGTTTTCAATCCCTTCAGGATAACCTTGTTAGATACCTCCGTAAGTCCATTAGTTTGGGGATGGGCTACTGATGAGAAATGCTGGATGATGCCCAACTTGGTGCATAGATCCCGTATGCTCTTTTCGCGGAACTGAGTCCCATTATCGGATACGAGCGCTCGGGGAATCCCTAAGCGGCTCACAATATTTCGCCATATAAAGTGCTTGACTACTTTTTCTGAGATGATGGCTACTGCTTCTGCTTCAATCCATTCCGAGTAATACTCCACCGCTACGATACATAATTTTCTTTGCCCTATTGACCGAGGAAAAGGTCCGAGGATGTCGATCCCCCATCTGTCAAACGGACAAGGCAATGGGGTAATCGATAAGGGAGCCCCAGGCAATTGCGTGAGTGGAGCATGGTATTGGCATATGGCACAACGTTTAGTGTATTGCTTGACATCAGCAAGCAATGTTGGCCAAAAGTACCCAGCTCTGATGATGCGGTGGTATAAAGATCGAGCCCCTGAATGAATGCCGCATATCCCTTCATGAACATAAATCATGACGGCTTCAGCCTCAATAGGAGATAAACAGCGCAGAAGCGGGCCTTCAAAACTCTTTTTAAACAAGCGTCCATCGACTAAGGTAAATCTCTTAGCCCGGCTCTATTTTCCTGGCTTCAGACTTATCTTCAGGGAGATAGCCGTTTGAGAGGTATTTAATAAAGGATTCCATCCAATTGGGTTCTCCCGGAGATTCAGTAGCATCAATATTCAAGCCCTGGAGTTCATGGCATAGAACCCCGATCTCTTCAATAGATTGTTCGGTCACTGGAATCTCGATCGAAGGTCGATCCTGAATATGGACCGAAATAGTGCTTGGCTCTATGTAAGGTATGCCTGAGGCCAATCTGGCGAGTGCGTCGGCAACCTTATTTTGCTCTCGTGGCACATGGTCAAGAGAGAACTCAATGAATTTTTTGGATAGTTCCAGGACTTTGGCGCAATATAACCTCATCAGCGGATCATGAGTTTCAAATCTCCCTACGAACTGTTCCACTACTAAATTCGAGTCTGAAAATATTCGTAATCTGCTAACTCCCATTTTTCGAGCCAAGGTCATTCCTGATAATACTGTCTCATATTCTACCACATTATTTGTTCCAACAAAGGAATATTTGACTGCGGAATGAATAAGATCACCTTGTACCGTTTTCAGGGTAATGCCAGCTCCTCTTCCCCCGAAGGTTGATCCATCTACGTGGATCGTCCATCGATCATCCTCTTGGTTAAGATAAATGGCCAATCGGGTCATTTCAACCACAAAATCGGCTAGAACCTGAGCTTTAATCGCCCTTCTGGGCAGGAATTCCAGATACATAGCACTGAGTTTGATAGTCCATTTTGTCAATCTCTCATTCAAATCCTTCTGTTTAAGGAGCACTTTCAGAGGTTGATCTGTATAAACATAGACCGTTTGGCCTTCAAAATAATGTTTCAGCTTGGATACAGCTTTTTTCAAAGCTAGCATGAATTTCTCCAAGGTAGAATACATGGTTTCTGCATGTACCAGAGAATGGCTGACATAATAAACAGGTCTATGAATGTCATCTCGTATGGTTACCAGAGTTGCGTTGACGGCAACTTCTGATACCGCAAGATATAACCCCAAAGGTTCATCACAAGTTGGACTTATCATCACCGGGGGAGTGCTTAAATAAGTCTTCAGCTCAGAGAAGGCCCGATCGCATTCTTCGGTCCAATCTAGATGGCTTGATGTTCTTAGCACTTTGAAAAAAGGTAAGGCCCGGTCTGTGGATTTCGAAATAAACCTGCTCAGTGCGGCTAGTCGGCTAGTAAGCCTTTCAAATTCTCTTTTGTTTCTCGGAGGTTGCATGTCAATGATAGCCTGCACCTTTTCAGGGTTAACCTCTATGCCTTTCTCTGAAACATAATATCCTAAAAATTTTCCACTTCGGATCCCGAAACAGCATTTGTTTGGATTTAATTTGAGCTTATATTTTCGGCATACTTCGAAACAACGAGACAAATAAGAAAGGTGGTCTTCATCATTCATAGATTTAACAATCATATCGTCAACATACACTTCCATCATATGGCCAATTAATTCTCTAAAGATTCTGTTGACCAACCTCTGGTATGTTGCTCCAGCATTTTTGAGACCGAAGGGCATAACCACATAACAATAAACCCCATCTTCGGTCATGAATGATGATTTCTTCTGATCTTCCTCAGCTAAGAAGATCTGATGATACCCAGAATAAGCATCCATGGTACTCATCATGGTGCTACCAGAAACAGCATCTACCAGTCGGTCGATGTGCGGCAATGGGAAAGGGTCTGACTCACAGATTTTGTTAACATCGGTAAAATCGATGCACATTCGCCATTTCCCTTCTGGTTTGGAAACCACCACTGGGTTTGCAACCCATTCAGTATAGTGGATTTCTCTAATGAATCATGACCGTAGCAGCTTATTCACTTCAGCTCGGATAATCTCGATCTTCTCGGGAGAATAGCGCCTCCTTTTCTGCCTAACAGGCTTCGTTCCTGGCTCAGTGTTGATCCGATGTTCATTATCGGATCGGTCAATCCCCGGAACATCGTCCGGGGTCCATTTGAATATATCCACGTGGCTTCTCAGCAGGTGGATCAATTCTTTTTCAAAGTCAGGGGCTAGATGTGCCCCGATGTGAGTTGTCTTGGTTGAGTCATCCTCAACCAAGTTGATCAACTTGAACCCTACGGGTTCCATTGCTTGCCTCGGGTGCGGCAGCTCTTCCAGCAGATCCACCCGGGCCCTTTTAACCGGTGTCAAAGTTCGGCACTAGCTCATGTAGCATTGCCTAACTACTTTCTGATCCCCCTTAACAGAAATAACTCCATGAATGGAGGGGAATTTGAGCATCATGTGATAAGTAGAAGGGACCGCCTCTAACTAAGTGAGGATGGTCCGTCCGATGATAGCGTTGTAAGCCAAGTCGACTTCAACGATAATGAATTCCAGGTCTTCCAACCGGTCCTTGGATGGCTCTCCAAGGGTAGTCGGGAATAATATCTTCCCGCAAGGAATAACGCTCCTTTGGTCGAACGACCAAAGAGTTATGTTTGCGATCGGGAGATCGTGAGCAACAGCTCCCAACATTTCGGCAACTTCTCGCTTCATTAGATTGCACGAAGCCCCAGTATCCACTAAAATTCTGTGGAGACGACGATTCCCGATGATCCCCGTGATGGTAAGGGGATCGTCACATGGATCGATGATCCCTTCCCGATCAGCCAGGGTGAAAGTAATGTCCTCTCTGAAGAAGGAGGACCGTTCCATGGGATCATATTTCACCAGCACCACAGAATCAGAGCACCTAGCGGAGTCTCCACGCGCAATTCTCTTTCGGTCCCGGACCGATTCATTTACTCTTAAACCACCGGAGATAACATTAATATCTCCGGCCACTTCTCTCGGTGCCACCTCATTCTGAGGAGGTTGGGCACCAGTTACCGCGGGTGGAGGAGCGGTCTGCTCCTGTCTTCCACCCTCGTTTTGCGGGGCTCTACCGCCGCGGCCCCGCCATCTTCTTCTTCGGCCCTGACCACGGTTCTCACGACCGTGTTGGCCTCTTTCTTGTTCTGGCGGAGGAGACCGTCGGTACTTCGTCCGATCATTATAGTTTCGGGGTTGTCCCCGATTATCTCTTCCCCGCGGCCTGTGACGATCGTCACCTTGGTGGCCCCTTCGGGGGGATTCTGCTCGCTTGCCCTTCTGACCATTCCGGTCGGGCTTTTCTTTACTCATTGCCTCTACTGTCTCTTTCAACAGCGGGCACTTCAGGGTCGGGTGATCGCGATTATGATGGAGCTCGCAATACACCCGATTGTCCTCCTGCTTCGGGGGGACGTCTTTTTCGCTTACAACCGCTACTTCTCGCGACTGCTTCTTAGGGTAGGAAACCCTATGATCACCTGCGGGCTTAGAACTCCCGCTAGGTTTCCGATAACCAAGCCCCAGCGCTTTATCCACCTTAATATACTTGTTGATTTTCTGAAGAAGCTTTCCCAAGGTGGATGGTGAGCTCTTTACCAAGCTGGCCGAAAGGCCGCACGGTCCTATGAGCTGCTGTAGAATATCAATTTTATCCCGAAGCTCGAGCTTGATACCCCGGACGGTCCTGTTGAATTTCTCCATGAAGGACCGAAGACTCATCTTTGCCGGGATATATTTCAGCTGATATAGTTCCTGCCTGCTTCGGGGCGGTCCTACATTTGGAGCAAATTGCTCAGAGAAGGCCAAAATAAATCCGCCATACGACTGTATGGATCGGGCCGACAAATTCTTGAACCACGATCGGGCGTCGCCTTGTAATCCTGCCGCGAAGATGTGGCACTTTAGTGAATCCGAGGCCCGAACCGATCCCATGCGCAATTCAAAATCGGCAACGTGATCGATTGGATCACCATCACCTCGGAATGTCGGCAACCCCTCGGGGTTGCGATAATGCCGATCTGGGATTGCTGCCCAGATCGCTTCAGAAAAGGGGAGCATCAAATCTCCCAAGGCGGCTGATACGCCTTCAGATTGATGAGACGATGCCTGGACCGCATGCAAATTATGCCACCAGTCATCATCCTTATTTCTCCTGATAGGGGCCTCCATGCCCCTGTTAAATAAACCAGGATTGCGTCCCAGATTTGGTTCGCAATCCCTCAGCGCACGCATGCTCTCCAACTCCCTGGTGAGCTCATCAATTTGTCGCTGCATCTGTTCCTGATCATTTCCAGGAGCGGGAGTTAGAGCTCTGGCTGGGGGAGGAGGAGTAGACCGATATCTAGGCCTCCTCATTGTTAAGCCACGCCTGATGATTTCTTCTTCATCAGTACTGCGCTCGTCAGGATCACTCTCATATCCTCTGCTTTCGAGAATAGGGCTTGAAACAGCCGGTGGTTCTATTCCACTTTTCTCCGACGCAATTTCCAGTACCACCTTCCTGACAACATCTTCCAGATCCTGTAAAGTGAATGTTGGTGCTGGGAGACTGTCTGGAAGCACGTCACTATCATTTGTCAGAGTTCCAATCGCCATGCTTTTGATTATCCTATCCCTGGTAGAAAACTCAAATGGGATTAGAGAATCGTCCCCACGGACGGCGCCAAACTGTTATGGTCCCTTTTTAGAGGGTACCAACAGTCGTCCGGTTCGTTTAGCAAACGAACTAGGTTTCGATATATTTTTGTTGTGGAAGACGATTAAAAACTGGAAATAAACGATGGCACAGCGATGTATAGTGGAAACCCAAGGAATTTGGGTGAAAACCACTTGACTAAGAGTAGATTATACTCTTAGCATGTTCACTAATCAAATAATCCGTAATGAATACAACAGAGGCTTAATGAAAATGACAAGGAAAAGAAAGCAGTAAGAACTCCGGCAGGGTAACGGCCTGTTCTTACGCGTCCAAAGGGTCCTCCTATTTCCGTCGTCGCGCCTTGTATTTATAGAGTTTACGGCGTGTGTAGATCACGCTCTGTAACCGCCTCTGACAGGTTTGTTAGAAGTTGTTATCGCGGGATGTAAAACGATTTTGGGACCTAGGCGTGGTCTGTGTGATCGGGCCCGAAGCTTGGTAAATATGTGGAGGCCCGAAGCGTGGAAAACGTGAGCCTGTAACCGTTTGGACCGAACCAAGGAGCCAGTTACCAGAAAGCGCTTTATTTCGCCTAAGGTTATCTTCGGTCCTCTCGTTGAACATCGGGCCACTTTTCCTTAAGTGTGCAAATGGGCTACGAGAATTCGTTTCCACCATTTGAATTAGCCCAGCAATTAATGGGTCTTGCCCATCCCAAGGTACGCGATCCTAAAGTTCACATCACCATGATAACAATCTATTTTCCAAAGATTGTAATGAACTGCATACTTTGGCCACATAATGATTTTTATAATCCGGAGAATTTTCCAACACACTTACCTTTGGTTCAAACCGAGATAAAACCGTGTGTAGGAGCTTTTTGGCAATAGTGAACTCATCTTTCTTTCCTCCAAGCATGTTTCATTGAACTCATCAACATATTGTTTGATACTTTCAGAAGACATTTTCAGATGTTCGAACTCTTGTTCCAGCTTTGTAATTTTCAATTCCTTTGTGAGATCATCTCCCTCAAATTCAAGCTTCAATTTATCTCAAATCTTTTTTGCTGTTGTTAATCCAAGAACTCTGGGTGTAATGGTTCTGTCAAAACCATAGAAAATAACGACTTTTGTCTGTCTTTTTCTAGCCATCAATTCTTCATGTCTTGTGATTTGGGCTAAAGACGGTGCATTCGGAAGTACGAGTTCTGTATCTTCCTCAACGACCTTCCAAAGCTTTAAAGCTTCTAAATATGCTTGCATGTGAGAAGTCCAAATTGGATAATCTTCTCCATTGAATTTCTAGACCGCTCTAGAAGAAGTTGCATCCAGAGACATATTGATATATTTTATTGAGTAATTTAGCCTCACCACCGTTGTTTTTTGAAATAAACCGGCTCCGATACCACTTGTTGGATTCAAGACGTAGGATTGATGATAATTAAGAGAATAGTTGATAGAACAGCTATGGTTTAAAAATGATTTGCAGAGAAAATGTTATGCTATTCTTCTGTAAAACAAAATAATTATAGAGAATTGAAAAAAAAAATTATTCAAAATGATTCAAACTAGGGGTGTGCGTGGATCGGGTAACCTATACAATCATCATTTTTTTTTATCCGATCCAATGGATTCGGATCGGCGGATCGGTTTCGGATCTATTTGCGGATACCCAATTTTTATTTTGTAATTATAATTTATTATAAAAAATTATTTAACTCTAAGTGAATGAGCAAATAAATTAATTAAAAAAGAAATTTCTAATAAGGAAAATGTTTCTTACCTTATATAATGCTTTACTTTTTAAAAAATTTTAAAAAAGAATTAATGTATAATATAATAATATAATATATAAGAATATAATATAACATAATATCATATAGTATTAATATCAGATCGGATATGAGTTTTGAAAAACCGTATTCGGTCCGAAACCTCATCCGATCCGATCCGATTAAGTATTTGCAGTTCGTATATCCAAAAAATCGGTTCGGATACAGATCAGTTACCTCGGATAATCGGATTTTCATGCACACCTCTAATTCAAACTGATGTTTTTCAACATAACGTTTACAAACTAATTTATAATAATAAGAAAGATAAATGCAAAGAGATTTAATAACACAATTGCATAAATTTGGGATCGCATTTGACAGTGTCGCTTGACCTAATCATCGAGAGATTTGTTACGATTGACTAGATTGTTTCTTCCCATGGATAATTCACAATTTTCACATTCAATAATTACTCATTTCCAAAAGCAAAGGCATACTCTAAAGATAGAAGAGGCGTCAGTCAGAAGCATAACTGAAATCAAATTCTTGTCATTTCCATACAAAAACTCATGTTTTAGTATTCGACCAAAACCAATAAATAAATGTTATGATCCCATTTGCAAAGAATTTGGTGTACTTGTTAGGAATGGGGTCGGTTGATGTTGAAGGGCTCGATTGCGGGTATTACAAACCGTAGAAACCTAATATGAAGTGGTAATGTTGATCGGCTTATTGGTCTATCGACCGATTAAGGATACCGATCAGACGATTGTGATGAATGTATTTGATAGCTGTTGGATTAGACTTTGATCGGGATTCAAGAGTGTAGAAGTGGAAATTTTTTTCCTTAATTAACCCATTAAATATATAGAATAAGGTATTGAGATATATATTGTTGGTTGCATATACAAAAAAAGATATGCAAATATATATTGTTAATTATATATATGAAAAGTGATCAAAGATATGGAAATAGAATATTTCATATATTAGATCACACTTTAGATTCTATAAATAGTGAATCTCATGAATACAATTGTATCAATAAATCAATATCGTAATATATTGTTCTCTATTCTTTTTATGATAATGAGTTCACGATCGAAGTTTATTGGTCACATGATTTTCTCGGTTTTGGGTTTCCACGCTAATCTTGTGTTTTCTAATTTTCTTCATTTACGTTTTGTTCTTATCGCATTAATTCAATCCGATCCCGAGTAACGGGAATTCTTTTCTTCTCCGGATTAGAGAATTTTCCAAACAATACACTCGCAACAAAAAACTGAGTGCTTCCTTGTAATTGCTTGCAAAGAATGTATATAGCAATGACAATCAGTAGATGTGATAAAAACAAAGTGTTTCTTATTAAATGTAATGTCTAAAATTCCTCTAATACGGTGGCTAAATTTGTATAGAGAGTCAGAATATCTTGGCCACATCCTTGATCAATCCCTTATTCTCACGTGCAAACTATGTGANGTAAGCGTCAAATAGGGACATAGACACTCACGGGAACCATGTAATAAAATAATATAAAAAACACATAATATCTTAAAACGTGTGTTCACAAAAGGTATGTAATATGTATACAACAAACGCATCAAATCATACATAAATACAACCGACTCACTTTGCTTATTTGGTTGGGACAAGCAAAATAATCAATTTCCATGACTGATACATAAAATAAGGAGAATAATACCTGGCCAACTTTCTTCATTCCCATCTCCCAATTTCGACCCTTGACACACACGAGACTCTCAACAACCTCAAATAACATGCCATCCAGCCACTGACATCGAAACCGTGCCTGTACATTGTACAAATTCACTACAACCAAATACATACCATAAGTGAATCGAACTTAGGTCAAACTAATTACTTCTCTTATAACTAGGCATCACCATCGTGGGATTGCATTTCAAACACCATTCTAAGTACCCAACCACATGATCTTAGTGCAACCCGCATCTCTAGTTAGTCATATTATTTTAAGAGGTGGGAAAAAACCCATAATCCCAAACAAATACTAATACTGACCGGTATGAAAATATGAATTTCAAATTGCTTATGAGGACAAACAACTTTATTTAGAAAAAAATAAGTGAAAAGATTACCTCAAGTGAATTTGAAGCCACCTGATGGGACAGAATTTTCAGCACCTCCAAAGGTGAAGCCGGATTGTTGGGCGGTATCACTTGATGCCAATTGGTCATCCTCCTCTTCTAGCCAATATGTTTCAAGAATCTTAACTGCCTTCTCGTAAATTTCGTTGTTATCATGACTCTGAAGATTCTCAATCTTCTCCAGACCTTCCGCCTCATCAATCATCTGGGCGAACACGTTCACATCCCCTGTATTACTTTGATTCTTTTCAGCCTCTCCAACCTTGAGGATGTTCTCAAGGCCCTCCAAGCAAACTGTCACAATTCTTGGATCAGGACAGACTAGAAGATCACAGAGCGGCTTGATACATCCCTCACGAACAAAAAACCTAAGAAAAATGGGTTATTTTCGGTCCATATGATGTGAAACATAAAGGTAAAAGGTTAAAAACAGAAATTAACTATACTTGATTTGTTCATGGGTTCCACCAGATGTGGCATTCGAAAGAGCCCAGGCAGCCTCTTTCTTTATCTCAAATTCAGAATGCTGAAGTAGATGAACAAGGGGAGATATTATACCAGACTCAATCACAGCCTGCACAAACCGAGTAATAGTTGCATTAGGAAACATATTAGAAAAAGAAAAATTTGCAAAAGATGTGAATATCATATGGCATATCACAAGAAAAATAATGTCCACCCCACACGACAATCAGGAAACCCCATAATTTATAGAATCTCTCTAAAACCATACCTGGATCTGATCCTTATTCCCAGCAGTGATATTGGATATAGTCCAGCAAGCCTCCTTCTTGATACTTTTCTTGTAATTTTGAGTCAAGAAGTTAAGCAAACATGGAAGAGCCAGGTTATCAATAATAACCTATGAAAAATTTAAAAATGATAGTTAGTTTGGAATTAAAAGATGAGCTAATTTCTTTACCATGTATTGCCCTTTTGCAAAAAAGAAGCTAACAGGACCATTCACAATATCATTCTCTCTTTAGATGGAAGTATGTAATATATATAATGAAAACTGATAAAAATTACATTGAAATAAAATAATAACTTACATAAGAAACTAAACGGTCACCAAACAAAGTGTCAGGCAACAAAAAAATTAAACACTAATATATCAGAGTTAAAGCGAAATTTAACGTTTACAGTCACTAAAGTATAGGACATCATAGCTCATACCTGAGTTTGGATGTCATCACCAGTCACAATATTACCAACTGTGCGCAATGCAGGTATTAAAACAGATGGTGAAGGGTGCCTGAAATAATGCAATAATTAACTAACTACAATTTTCAGGCAATAATTATATAAGTAGTACCACTGATTGTACTCACATTAAAATCTCAACCAGACGAGGGCATACACCAGCCTCAACTACAGCTTGGATTTTATCATTGACACCATCCGACAAATAGGAAAGTGCCCAGCATGCATCTGTCAAGACTTCGTCATCACTTGAATGTATAAGATGAGCAAGAGTTGGTATAGCTGCTCTAACCTGATCATTTAATTTTCAGATCAACGAAAAAAATTAAAATAAAGAAAGCAACATAACAGCAAACCTGCACAAATTGTGGTTGCGGCTTTCCCCGACAGAAGTTAGACAATGTCCATGTTGCATTTCTCAGCATTGATAGCTTGGCATGGTCATTAAATTGTGCTAGTAAAGGCATTAAAGCTCCATGACCAAGGACAAAATCACGACATTTTGGTGAGTCACCAGCAACATTTCCTAAAGCCCAAACAGCCTACATACATCACTGGTGAAAATCATACTAAGCAAAGAAAAATTGCTACTGAAGGTGGTTAACTTGGATGATAAATTATGCACCTGCTCGCGCACATCATCACTTGGAGAGCTAAGAAGCCTAACAAAAATTGGAACAGCCCCATGATCAATCACAACCTTGGTGTTGTCTGATGTTCCAGAGGCAATGTTCGTGAGGGCCCAAGCAGCCTCGAACTAGAATACCAAATTAATGTATAGTAAAAAATGTTGTAAAATACAAAATGGCAAATTATGATATTAAAATAATCACAGAATCATTAATAAAACTTGTTAGATTACTTGAAGTTGCGGATAATCATCTCTAGCAAGAAACTCAACAAAGCGCGGAACAACACCGGACTGTATTACTTCCTCAATTGGGGGATTACGCTCTGGAAAAGCATAACATCCAAACAGAGAGTAGTAATTCAACATTAGCAACACCAACAACAATGAAAAACAAACAAATAGCTGCTTACCTATTGAGAGAAGTTTACGGAACTGAGTTGTCGCCTCAAGCAGCAGAGCAGCATCATTCGAACAAACCCCAGCGACCATAGATGCGAGACTTTCTAACTAAGGGGATGGAAAAACAAATCCAGGACACAAAGTATAAGACGATCAAGCAATCAATCCACTCCAATCCGATCAGATCCAACCCATTTGGATCATGTTAAACCAAGTACCTAAAACTCAATTAGTACCTTCTTATCAGGCTGTGGAGAAGTTGACATGGCCGGAAACTGCTGAGCCTGAAGCCCCTCACGACGCTTCTTCAACAAATTCTCCTCCCTTTTATTCTTCCGGATCTCCACCATATTGTCCTCCCTACGTCTCCGCCCCTCCTCAGCATCCACCGAAACCTTGTATCGGCTACGGCGAACCTCCGTCCTCGCGTTAGGCCTCAACGACATCGTTTATTGAACCGAAAAATGAAAATAAAAAACAAAATCGAATTGCAGAACGATCGGCTTCCCGATTATCAAATAATCTCCGGATAATCACTCCGTCGATTTCTCTAAGGATTTCCTGAGGTGAGGAACAACGAAGAGGATCGGATCCTTCTTCATGTGAAACTAAATACTAAAGCCGATATTTTTACTTAAAAGGGTTTCCATCCATGATCCACCGCCTTGTAATAAATCGGGCTCCATCTTAACTTTATTTACGAATATGCCACTGATAATGAATTTCATGAGTCAAGATATGTTCATTACCTTATGATTACTACATTAAATCCCATCCTTTGGACAATAAAAAAATCAGACAAATAACAGTTTATATGAATATGACAAAACTCAGTATAATAAAGAACACTTGTGATGTCTTTAAAGTTGGACAAACAAACTTGCTTAAATTCATCATAAACTACACCCATCAAGGGTTGCATGCCATTCTAGCAAAAACATAATGCATACACACATGTATTATCCAGTGTCTTTCTCCTACGTCAAGCAGCAGTCAACACGAACACGAAAAAAACGAGGTTTTTTTGCAGCAGATTTTTGTGAACAGTTAATATTATCATGGAACTGATTATCCCATCCAATTCCATCGTTTTTACTGCATCCAGGGCATGGACTGTTACATAATGCATGGGATAATAAGAAAGCATGCTTCTGTGAAACTTATTAAGTACCTCATATGTTTTCCTACAAGCTTCCATTTTGATGTTTGTGGAGATATTGATCCAATCGTCCGATTGCGGCCAATATGAAACCTGCAAAAATAAAGCACCAATTTGGAGTCATTGAATGTATAAACATGTTGTTCACAGAATCAAACGTTACCTAAGAATATAGGAGAGGGTTTTCCGGGGCGAGATTTAAATTCGGGATGAAATTGAACCCCCACGTAAAACGGATGGCCAGTTAACTCCAAAATCTGCGTTGGGTTTGACGAATTAGCAACATACTTTTCAAAATAAATGACAATGAAACAGAGGCTAGAGATGGACCTCCATCCGATCACCACTTTCATCCTTGCCAACAAACTTTAAGCCACATTCTTCTAAAACTCCTACAATCTCTGGGTTCACCTAAAGTTGAGTTGAAATGGAGGCTTCAGTGCAGGCTGTGACTAGCATGGTAAACAAAAAATCAATAATTTCACCTCATATCTGTGCCGATGTCGCTCATCCACGTGCTTTACATTATGGTACCTGGAGTATTTCAAAAAATATTACGCATGAAGGCCTAATATTTTGGTAGATTCAGCACATCTTGTAAGGAAAAAATGACTTGACTCTTACAGTTTTGCTGTCAAACATTTTGGTGTTTGAAACAATGTTCTACGGCTGCCAAGTCTCATCGTGCCCCCTTTGTAAGCAACACATCCCTGTAAGATACAATAACGTTCAATATGTTCATAAAGAGAATTTCTCAAAAATGCTGGTATGTACTGACAGTACCTCTGGCATGAAAATCACAACAGGCTTTGGGGTTTGATCATCAAACTCTGTGCTGTTTGCCTCTTCCCAACCTAAAACCTATCGAGGCAAAGACATACAGAATGGTCAAGAAATAAAAAATCCGACTAGTGTTGTTTACAGCGCCTTACATTTCTGGCAATCTCAATTACAGATATCTGCATTCCTAAGCATATCCCAAGATATGGAACTTTATTCTCTCTGGCATATTTTGCAGCTAATATCATTCCCTTTACACCCCGATCTCCGAATCCACCAGGAACTAGGACACAGTCTGCGTTCTGCGATATCAATTTCCACGGTTACAGTACAATGCTACAACAATAAAGGTTTAACAAAACTTCTTGTAGTAGCATATCTCCTCACAGACGAGTGCCTCTCATGATGAGCTAAAGAATAACCAGCAGCCCTTCTTTATATACAAGACTATGAATGTGAAGCAATATAGACCGCACAAAGATTGAGATGGAGCTATTACCCTAAGGGTCTGCCATGCCGTTGCATGAGTTTCTGGTGCCTGCACAAAAAAATGATGATACCATACATGTGCGAAACCAGGAGATATGAATCAATCTTACACTGGTATCATCTTCAAGATCAGATGCTGCAATCCAATCAATTTGTGGCTTAACCAAACACGAAATACAAGCATGCAAAAGAGCCTGCCAGGCAACAAATAAGCTGAATAAGTCAAATCCCAATAAAAGCAAACATTATACTAAAGTTAATATTTAAAAAAATAGATTAAGTTGTTCGGCAAAAAATAAATGATGGTGGAAGTTAAACAGCATGCTCTAATAAAATACACTATACTCGAACATGGTAAAAATCTCCACCTTCACCACAGATAAGTAAGAATCTTGCATCCTAACATATTTCCCAACCAATGCAATTCTCACCTGCAATAACAATTAAAAAACATATACATATGAATATGTGGTGGAAATGAAATATTAAAGAGGAATAATAATGAGTATGCAACTAACAGGATTAGTAAGATTGTCAAATGTCTCAGCCCTTTGAGTCCATTGTCGCAAATCAGGTGGATTAGCCACACTATAACAAAATGAATGTAATCAGTAAACAAAATTATTAGCTTCCGCAATTCCATGTCAGTTGACAATCTTATTCACACCATGTAAAAAGTATTATCATTCGATATACAACAATCCACTGTGATATGATTAATGAGCGCTACAAAAACACAAGGATATGATGGAATTATTCACCTTAGTAAATCCAGATGTTGTAAAATGGCACCATGAGCACCTTGATTCTAGTAAGATGAATGATAACATATTAAAATACAGACAGAAGAAATAATGCATATAGAACATACGCAATTTTTTACCAGAAGCAGAAGAGGAACGTGCCAAATATTTGGAACATTATGTACGTCAATAACATTGCCAACCTAGTGGACAAAACTTTCAGCATGAGCAACGAAATCATGGTTTATGAAGATGCAACTTCCACCAATGGCTTACAGGAACATGGCAAAATTGGGACAATTTCTGCCTTGTACTCTCCAGTAATGGCTACTCAAAACAAGTAAAGAAACAAAATTGAGTCCCAACACTATATGGAAATTATGAAAGGATATAAACCATGTAAGATAGAGTACCTGTTCACAGCGACAAGCTAGAAAATGAGGAGTCAAACCTAGTTCTCTTAAATCTCTCACACTATGCTGAGTAGGCTTGGTCTTCTAGAGAATCACACGGATAATCTATCAACAAGTGATTAACACAGCAAAATATCTCACTGTATCTAAAATAATAGCTAAAGACCCTCACTTGCTCCCCATCTCCAAGAACAGGTATCAGGCTCACATGAATAAGGCAGAAATTACCTTCGCCTGCATCCAGAAATAAGTGAAAAAACAAAGAAAAACAAAATGATAAATTCAAGGATCCATGGACAAATTTTGTGCATGAGAAGGTCTTGATTCAGTCAAAGACGAGGAAGAAACTTTACCAACTGAGAAGGACAACTGCCCCAATGCTTCAATACAAGTCTTTGACTCGATATCACCTAGTACAATATTTTGGGATTTGCTGATCAAAAGTAACTAGAAACAAAAAGATATCAAAAACATCATGCAAGCACTCTGCTTCCCCCTAATTTTACCTACAGTCCCTCCTAATTCTATAATGCAAACATCTGGAACACCATCCTTCCCGTCCACAGGAATAACAGACACTGATTGAATCCAATCTTTAATCTCATCAGTCACATGGGGGATAACCTGCATTCATACAAGCACGCATCAGAATGAGTATATTGTGCACTGTTCATTTCCATGTGAACTAATTAATTAACATAAAGACAACCAACCTGTACAGTCTTTCCAAGATAATCACCTCTCCTCTCCTTCTGAATAACAGACTGAGCAAGAAAAACAGCGTGAGGCCAATAGAAAGCAAGCACGGTTTATGCATTAGGATCTCAAAACTTACCTGATATATTTTTCCTTTAGTGATGTTATGGTCTCTGGTCAGCCTGACATCCAAAAACCGTTCATAATTCCCCAAATCAAGATCGGCCTATTAATATTAGAAAAGATGATCTTAAATGTACTTCTCCGACAATATTCTTTAATAGATGCAAAAAAGAGTCAAGGTAACTTCAATAAAGGTATTGAACCTCTCCACCATCGTCAAGAACAAAAACCTCCCCGTGCTCAAACGGGGACATGGTGCCAGCATCCGTATTCAGGTACGGATCTGCAAATACATAATTCCAAAATCAGAAGCAAATAAAGCGTCGTCTAGCAGCTTTCACAGTGACAGTACAACAGAATCCGAAGGAATCCACAGGATAGTGACTACTTTTAGCTACCCACGTGATCCCATTAACTGAACTCATAACCAACAAAACTCAACGAAAGCAAAGATATCAAAGCACAACAGTAGAAAAGCATCTAATTTCATCCTTTAAGAAATAACAAGTAAAAACAAACCGATTTTGATGCAGGTGACTCGAAGACCACAAGCTTTGAGAACTACACCTATGCTGCTCGCGGTGACGCCTTTTCCAAGTCCACTTACAACTCCTCCGGTAACCAAAACATACTTCATTTCGGATTTATGAACTGTATATCGCCGAAAGAGGGAAGAGGAAGTAGACGCAATATGTCGACGCTCCACGGACCGTCACCCGAAAGAATAACTACACCAAACTTCACTCTCTCCTTTGACGGCCCTCCGCTTTCAACGAATCCTCTTATTTATAGGGAGGGAATAGCCAACTGTTTAAAGCCCTAAACAACCCTTCTCCAAAAAATAACACGTGTATTTCAAAATATATATATTATATTATATTAATAACAAAATTATGTATATTTATTTATATTTATTAAACAAATTTAAACAATTAATTTTTAAAATATAAAAAATCTAACTGGAATTATAATATAAGAGGATAACATGGTTTCTGCACCGAAACTGAAGCTTTAATTGTTGATGTGACAAGAGCAAAGCTAACGTGCATATGAGTAATATTTAATGTACTTTTTATTATTCCGGTGAGGTAAATGAGTGGTTGAGAAAGTAACCGAAATTGCTGAGAAAGGTTGTTTTTTCAGTTTCGTATTACTGAGAAAAGGGTAAACTTGTAAAAAATAGAAAAAAATATATGTCAGGAACACGTGGATATGACATGGCAAAGTTATCATCGGACAGAGAATTAATTTAATACAATCCAGTAACTTTTTATTTCATTTTTAGTTAACATTTTTCTAATTTTCTTATTGGTTGACCGACGGGTCCCCTATTATCACATAACTTATAATAGACGTATTTATTGCGTAAATAATAATTAAAAAATATATATTTTTATCAAATATTCACGCTACAAAATTCAACATAGGGCGGTGGATTTCACGTTCTCAAGATAACGACATAATCGGGCTGAAATTTAATAAAAATCTAATATTTGATATTTATATAATATAATATGTTATAATTTGAAGTTTTTTTATTAACTAACAATATATATAATGGATCCAGATCGAGTGCATGTCAATCTATGTTCTAAAACCGGACTGGAATCTTAAACTGGTTTTACGTCCGGCCCGGTTCAAATCGGTTTGACTCGTTTTTTGATTTTCTATTGTTTTTTTAATATTTAATTTATAAACATTATATTTGTATATGTTTTCTTGTTGTTTTTAGTGTAATATTCAACTAATAATAACAAAAAAACATTAACTTTATATCAATTCCTTTAAAATAAATAACAAATAACAATATATACGTGATTAAAAATCAAAATAATGATTCTTTTATATATTAATACCCGGAAGAAAATACATATCATCAATTAAAGTTAATACATCTAAAATAAATAACAAAATATATGAGAGTCACAATCAAAATAATGTAGATACATATAAAATAAACATAATGAGTTTACCATCCAAGTCGTAACAAAAAAAAGATTAAGTTATTAATCATCAAAATCATTGCTCTCCAAAGCGATGTCTTCAAATTGTCTTGCAAATGATTCGAAATTCATTTGTGTGTGTTCATCTTCATCTTCTACTCCAAAATAATCATAAAAAGTTTATCTAAAAAGTCAAAACTAAACCAAAAATGTTATGCAATGATATGGACTAAAAAAATTAATACCTTATTCAAGGATATCCTCATCTTGATATTTTGTTTGCGGTAATGTGATGTCCAAATCTTCATAACACGATCTCTCAAGATCTTCAATATCTAAATATGGATCTTCCTTTTCATCTACAATCCACGTATCTATTTCATCAATATTCTGTAAATCGATTGCCTCTGAAATTGGTTTAACATCATTCCATCTACAATAACGAATTTATTCTATAAAAACATCAAAAGCAGTGATTGTCAAATAATCTAATTACCTCTGTTTGAGCTTTTCATTGTAGCGTATGTAAACCAAATCATTTAAGTTTTTGTGTAACAATCGGTTTATTTCCTTTGTGTGAATTGCATCAAAAACTTTCCAATTTCTTTCACACCCTGAAGAGGAACTTGTTTGACCGAGGATTTTTATTGCTAGCTTCTTCAACTCCGGCGCACTTCCACCAAAAAGCTTCCACCAATAATCTAGAATTTAAGAACACTTAAAAAGTTGCAAAATGAACATAAATGTAGTAATTAGGATCTACGATGTAGTATAACTTACCTGGTGGATATTGTTGTGCTATCTTACTATCCATAGAAATATCACGACCAAAACTTCCTAACCGTTCTTTGAATAACTTTATTTGATGTAGATACACATCTATATTGACCTCTCTTTTGCATGAAATAATATCCAATACATCTTCCATAACAGTTTTCAATCATCTCTTGATGATTTGCACTATATTGAAATTGGGGATTAAGCCAAAAAACAGTAGCATGAAGACCTATATAGAACTGTCTATCCCATCGACGTTCAATAATTCTTGTGAACGGGGCTCATACAACCTTGCATCATTCCGAAAAGTAGTCTTCACCGTTGGTATGACTTTGTGAATTCCTTCATAAACAAAATCAATGTTTGGTTTCTTATCTCCATCGACCATTCTCAAAAGACGCATCAATGGTTGCATTGCCTTCACAATAACCAAACAATCATTCTATACTCCATCATTTAAAATTATCGACTTGAATTCTACACAATTTGAATTTTTCCCGTTAATAGATTGGGTGAACTGTCTATTAGTAACTAATGCTTCAAGATCCTCTCTAACCTTCAAAAAACTTTGTAATGCAATGAAGGATGTACCAAATCTTGTCTCTGCAGGTCTCACTATTTCTCTCCAACTTTCCTTTCTCCTCAACCATGCAAGTCATTTGCCATGATTGTACACAAATCTACTTACTTTTGCAACTTTGTCAACAATTTCTTTAATGCATGTTATATTTCCTATTTTTTTCAACATAAAGTTAACACAATGTGCCGCACATGGAGACCAACTAATAGATGTATAGTGTTCTTCAATCTTCCGCCCTGCAGCAGCAGCATAATTAGTTGCATTATCTGTGACAATGTGTACAACATTCTTTGGACCAATGCATTCAATGACCTCTTGAAATAGATAGAAAATAAGTTTATCATCTTTTACATCTGTAGAGGCATCAACTTACTTATAAAAATAGATGCACGAGGACTATAAATAATAAAATTTATCAAAGAGCGTGAGCGCACATCTGTCCAACCATCTCTCATTACCGTGCATCCAGATTCTTCCCAAGTAGTCCGAACAGAATCAATCTAAATTTGCATTTCTTTTTTTGCATGCTTCAATAATGATACCCGCAGCTGATGTTGTGTGGGAATTTTGATACCATCACACATCTTTGATGTAAGATGTAACATATTATGAAATGATGGTTCATCAACATAATGGAAATAAGTACCAGACATATAAAAATATTGAGCAATAGTTTGCTATAGTTTTACAACTGCATCTCTACCTACTCAATATTTTTTAAGAGATGGTTGAACTCCTTTCCCTTATCACCTCTACATCAATTTCTAAAAACATTATTTATTGATGAAACTCCTCACACTTCTACAACATCATCACCACCTCCAGCTCCTAATGTTCATCAGATTCTAAGAAACTTCTTATGTCATCTCTACCAAATATTGGTTTTTTTTTAGTTCCCGAATTCTTTTCCAAGCTTTCCTCCATTTCAAATTTGACATTGTTTGGGACTTTTCTACATGCCATTATATTTCCCTTACGCTTTACAAGATGTTCTTTTACTCTATAGATACCTCATCCGGCAAATCTCTTGTCACAAAAAGAGCAATGAATAAAAGCACGCTCATTTGATTCTTTCATAATGACATAATTCCAAGCATGATCACTTTTGGAATATATATAAGAAAATTGAGGAGTACTTCCACTCACATTTCCAACATTATTGCTATCATTCTCCATAATAACTAGAAAACACAAACAAAACTCGTAAATAAATAGCTCAAACGAAGAAAATCTATTACTTTTACAAACTTGTTTGTGCCATAAATCTGAATCAGAAAACAAACATGAAGAAAAAGAAAATTCATAAATCACAAAAAATATGAATCTGAATTATGCAAACTTGTCTATGCCAAATTATGTTTTCTCAAAAGATATTTCAATCACCAATAATATATATCATAAATTCACATAATAAGAAAATTCATACGCTATCCATTATCAATCCACAATTACATATTTTGAAATAACAAAATGTGTAATATTAATCAAAATTGTAATCAAGTTCATTTACTTGGATTGAAATACTAACAAAATCCCCGGTTAAACATGAAACCCAAATTTATCATCTCATCTAATCAAACAAAAAATCTTCCGATACATGAAACTAAAAAAAGATAAAACAAAAAACTTTGAACCAAAAAAGATGAAACTCACGAAATGCTTCGGGATTATTGTGTTACAATTAAAGTCATAATTGTCAGGCAAGTCTTGCAATATGAACATTTGAATTGATTTTATGCTTAGTTTGTGAATCTAAATATATTACCCAAATTTGCAAGGGGACAAATATGCTCAAACATTTTTTTCATTGCACTATTTGTTTTTGCAGCACATGGAATATTAATGAAACTGTAACTTATTTCATAAACAAAGGACTCACTCAAATGGACCAGCAAAGCAAGCAAGTCATGCGATTTGAACTTCATAGTCTTGGGTTTCTTCGGCTGCGGCGACGGTAGTTTCTCCACCGTGACAGTTAGCACTCCGTCTTGACACATTGTGGATATTATATCAGTGTTAGCATTCTTCGGCAATGCTTCAAAATCGGAGCATCTCTGAGATGAACAACTACAAGTTCGTAGTTCTAAAGGATTTCCAATGGCTAAGAGATTCGTAGAGATGAATTCGCAGCGTGAGCCCTATGCAAATTTGGGGATTTAAAAAAACTCACAAACTAAAACAGTTGATAAAAACCGGACCAGTTTTCATCTCGGGTTAGGTTCAAACCGGCCATACCGGTGAAAATCGGTCCGGTTTTAGAACATATTGTCAATTCAAGTAAATGAACATATCACAAGATTTAGTCTAATCCAATATGAAAAATGTTGAAGTAAGATAAGGTTCAATCAAGACATATAGACTCAACTTGAGATTAACGAGCAGACCCATGATGTGATGCGACTTATGAACACTAAGCAAGGAACATTCACAAGTATTGGAGTGATCTTCACGAAAGATTGGGGTGGGTCCAAGGGAGACAACGAGGATTAGTTCTTATAGACTCATAGTGGGGTTGTCGGGGCTCAACGTGGCAAGTGAGTCTTTTAAAGAAACAAAAGGTTGTTATGACATTATACGCAATCATGACTAACATTACTAGTTTTTAAGAATTTAGCGGCTATTAGTGACGATGAATAAGATTGAGATATTTCAACCTTGAAAATGATTTATAAACAATCGAGTAAGGAAAGCATAGCTTCGCTCGACCATGCTGGGAGAGGGTGGATGTAATGCCAAATCGTACAAGATCGCGGCAAATGAAAGAGGTTATATTTTTCCATATTAGATTTCTTTTTTTAAATCTCACATCGCATTAGATTCTTTTGGCTATTGTACATGATTATTATAGTGTATTTGCCAATAATTACTTATCTCGGCACATTTGTTTTTTCCTTTACGTTTTCTACATAAAAATTCGTGTGTCATTGATTCACATCATAACCAAATTTTCTCCGCAACAACTAAATATAAAATCTGATTTGTGAGTCGTAGTACAAAATTGGGCAAATTTTGGTGCCCATAAAAAAGAACGATAACAATATATGATATCATATTAAATATGATTTATACTAATCAAATTATATATATTATTATTGTAACCTAATCTGATAATAAATGTTATTTACAATGGGGAATAATATTCTACATCTAGTAATAGTAATTAGAATTCGCAAGACTAATCTAGTGGCTGTAATTTGTAGTAGCTCATTTAACAGTGAAGAAAAAATATACACTGAATTAAATTCATTGTGTGGAAATAGAACGTAATTATTATTACTTTCTTTGTAAAGCATCAATTGAAGTTTAATGGATAATGTGATGAAAAGATATTAAAGTTTAATTTTAAATTTCTCTTTATATAATAAAGTCATACCATATCAGAATGAATGGTTGATACATATTTGAGTCTAGGGTTGTTTTTTGTTAACCCATNTCAGCTCAAAGGTGTGTAAACACTTTGAAAACATCTTGTTCAATTCGAGAAAATGTTCATTGGAGAATATATTGTCCTTTTTTATCTTATGCATTCACTTCAGGGCATAACTCGGCCAAAGGAATTGAAGAAATTTAAAGGAGAGGGAATGCCATTACATCACAGCAACAAAAAAGGCGATTTATATGTTACTTTCGAGGTTCTTTTCCCTTCCTCATTAACAGAAGGCCAGAAGCAAAATATCAAAGACATTCTAGGTTAAATTCATGACTATATCAGGCAGGCAAGTGTGTTCTATTATCATATCATAACATGCCCTGGCCGGGCATGTGTTATTTGAATAGAAGTAATGTTAACATGCAATTTTATAGATTTTTATGGATCCTTTTGGAGATCCAAATTCCTCGGCTTTGGTCACCAAATATAGCTCAGTAATGTAATTTACATCTATTTGTTGGTGCTATGTGAGTTGTATAATTAGATCCACTGAATATGTTAAATTATTGGATCCCGAATTGCGTAGCATGTGTGTGTTGTATTATCATACAGTCTAGCTGATCACATCCCTGGACTGGACCATGAATTATGTTGATGCAAGTAATGGCCTGGCCACATGGTGTCGTTGGATGCTATGATGTAGCAAGAAGACTTAATTTAATAAAACATTAGAGTTGAAGTCTAAATTTAGATATTTTATATAAAAATATAAAATAATGTAAACCTTGTGATTTTGTTTGCCTAGTCATACACGCAGCAACGACGTGTATCCACAACATCAACTTGTCATATTTGGATCATTCGCCGTTTGCTTTGCGTGTTAAGAAACAAATTCGGACAAGACAAATTTGGTTTGAATGAATTTGCTTCAAAAATTGCACAAATGTCACAAAAGGTAATATAAAAATGCATATAAATGTAGATTTTTGAATAGATATATTGTTAGATGCAAATTTGATTTTTGTAGTTTCAGGGTTTTGGTTTCTAAAATTATATAAATATTTATTTGTGATAATTAAAGTACGAATATATTAAAATGGATCCCTATTATTTGTAAGTTTTTACAAAAAAAAACTCAAAAAATTAGTATGTCATAGTTAGTCTCTAAAATTTTCAAATTAACAATTGAAATTCTCGTTTAAAATTAAAATTTAGGAAACGGTTTGCTATTTCAAAGATATGATTTGTCTAATATTTCAAATTTACATGATTAAATTTATCAAAAATTTAAAGTTTGATAATTAAATATATTGTTACAAATTATGAAAATTAAATTTGACAAAACAAAAAAAATTGAGAAATGAATACATAATTTTCTCTAAAGACAAATGTTCCAAAATTTATGGCATGTCCATTTTTGTCACTATTTAATCAAAATATTGGACCCCCTAAGAGTTTTTAATGTAGTGAGTGATGTCTAACTCATTATAATTAAACAATAAATTATAATGAGTTAATAGATACATATTTCTCTATAATAATAACTTATATTTTATTATTTCAATATAGATCATTCATTCCGTATTTAAAGCAGTGCTAAAAATCAATGTTTTAAATTTTCGGTATACAGAAAATTTCGAGCGTACCAGTTTCGGCCGGTATTTTGCCAAAATACCTGTTGGTACGAATATTTTTCAGGTCGCGTCGGGTTTTTACGGGTCGGATCGGGTTTGGGCGGGTTGAGTCGGATTTTATATTACAAAAATAAAATATGAACATTTTATAATTTAATTTATTTTGATATTCCCGGTATGGATCTGGTACATATTCGGTATACCTGAAACGTATCCGGTATACTGATCCAATGAGCTTATCCGATATACCGACTCGTACCGGTATTTAATACATTGCTAAAAATACATTTTATAAGATGTGGAGCCAGCTTATTTGGTTTGGAGACACGGGAACTTAAAACTTAAAAGTCAAAAACGTACTCCTCAAGCGAGGCAGAGCCTGGGTTACACGGAGACGACACGTCACGTGGATAATCGGCTAGGCAGAATGACGTGGCAATCGTGTAACAAGACCAGTGCACATGCTCCCGAGCTCTTTTTACCCAAAGGCTACAAATAATAAATATATTATTATTGTATCGCTATTTTCAAATAACAATGTCAATTAGTGTACAATAGGATCAATTAATATTTTTCATGTGATATAATAAATAGTATTTTAAATATTTTTCTTGATCACAATTACAAAGTATGAGTATTGATTGTATGATATTAATGATTTGAGATTCACAATTACCCAGTGTTTTCATACCGGACGGTATACCGTCCGATACGTCAAATTTCGCTCGGTACCTGTATTTTTTTTTGTATCGCTCGGTACCGGGTATTCGGGTCGATTTGTGGGTTTTTTCGGGTCTAATCCTAAAATACTAATTAAATATTAATATTTTTAAAGATAAAATAAAATAAAAATTGGTACCGGCCGGTATATCGTTCGGTATACTGGTCGTACCGCTCATACCGGTCCGGATCGGTACGTAATTCTGGGCCGGTATGAAAATATTGCAATTACCACGATCATAAAATTTTATAGATCAAAAGTATTGATTATAAGAATATGAGGTCAAATTTGAGTTTCATAAAAAAATCAAACATTTTCAATATAAGAAGGCTAATGGGTTTGTTTGAGTTGTCGTTTGTAACTCAAGTGAGTTGAACGCACTTTCCAAAAATGTGATTTTTCAAAACATAAGATAAATTGCGGTGCGTTCACCCTTATTTTTCTGCGTTTTCACCATCGCTGCTAATAGCATCTATCATTCCAACGCGATTTTGTAAAAGACTAAAATGCTCTTATTAGACTTAAGGTTTTTATTTCATCACATTTATCGCATGGTTTTATACCAGCAGTATATCGATCGGTATCGTCTGATATCATGTTTAACTATCAGATTCCTTGTTTTTTTTCCAACTCTAAAAAATAATAAAATATTATCTTATGTTTTCATACCAGACGATATACCGTCAAATTTCGAACAATATCAGTATTTTTTTACAGTTTGATATCGGGTATTAGGGTCGATATCTGGGTTTTTCACGGTTTGAACCTAAAAATTAATTAAAATAAAATTGGGTACCGACCGGTATATCGATCGTACCGCTAATATCAATCCGGATCGTCACAGAATTTTGGACCGATATAAAAACATTAATATTATTATTTTAAATTTTTTAAAGTTATAAAAAACAAAAAATGGTATTCACCAATATACCACCGTCCTAACCAATATGAAAAATTTATATTTATTTCATATCGACACAATTTCTCGTTCTCATACTTTTCATGTAAGACTATTTTATCTTGAGGGTAAATATATACTTTTACTAAAATCACATTCATTACACCGTTGTTTTTTTACAAAACAATTTTTAAAATAATATTATAATAAATGCGTTCAACTCACCACAATTTATTCAACCACACTTCATTGCACTTTCTCACCACCATATCAAACAAGTCCAATAATACTTAAATTAGTGTAAAATAAAATTGTGTAATATACATGTTTTTCGTATGGTACTATTGTTAAGTCAATTCTTTCACGCGATGCACAAACAAATGACATGTGTATTTCTACGTAAATAATATAATTATAATTAAAATTCAATTTTGTTGTGAAATTCGATTTTTATTATCATTACGGCGTCGTTTTGGATTTCGATACTTTTGAGGAGAATTTTAATTCTTCAGTAGGCAAAGTATTAATTATTAACTGTCGTCGGGTTTTAAAAGTTCGAAAATCGACGCGCTGGAAGAGAAAGAGTGCAGGGAGAAAGAGCGTGAGAGAGAAGTTCGGTGACCTGTATATATTTTTCTCCTATTTTTTGTTCCTTAAGTGTTTGGGAAGAAACCCACCTCAAATATATCGAAGAGAGCGTAGGAATTATAAGACTTTTCAGGGTGCTTGGCGTTGTTCTTCAGGGATTCGTTTGATATTGGTTTAATGCTCGTGATCGTGTTGTTGGGAAAGGGGAAAGTTGTTGGTTTGTTTCATTTTGTTAGTGGGGGTTGAGAATAATGGATGCTTTGTGTTTCAATACGGGGATCCATGGAATGGTGGTGCCTTCAATGGCAGCTACCGGAAATGGGGAGCTGCGGTTGAGCGAGAAGCCGTCGGTTTCGGCTGTACAGCAGAGGAATTCACCTTGGGGGTTTAGTTTTCGTCATCCATTACGATCTCTTTGGCCTATAGGGAAAAATCGGTATGAACCGGCGATCGCGGTGGATGACGCTGTTTCTGTGGAGAAAAAAGAAGATGTAGGAGGAAGAGAAGAGGAAAGGAGGAAAGAAAGTTGGGTTTTAAAGATTCTTCGCGTCAACTCAATCTTAACTGGAGAAGGAAAAACCGGCGTGTCTTTTGAAGAAAATCCGGTGGGATCGGGAGATGGCGATGGGAATTGTCGATCGGAGAATGAGGAATGCGAGGGATGCCCCGTCGATGACGACGACGACGGCGAGAACATTGAGTTCGATCGGGAATCGTTCTCGAAGCTTCTTCGTAAGGTCCCTTTTGACCAAGCTGTACTGTATTCGAAAATAGCGTATTTGGGAAATCTGGCTTATTCAATCTCCGAAATCAAGGTCTGTTTCATTTTCGATAAAATTTCGGATCACGCCGATGAATTACTGATATTTTGGTTGTAATTCAGCCTGAGAATCTGTTGAAATATCACGGGCTCCGATTTGTTACCTCGTCTCTTGAGAAGAAAGAAGAAGCGTTGAAAGTTGAGAGGGAGAAATTACCTTCTGAAGAACTCCAAAAGGATATGCAGAAACCAGCTGAATCTTCGAATGATTCAGATAATGAGGATATACAGAATAGTGACAGGATCAGTGCTTCAATTGCTTTCCAAATTGCTGCTTCTGCTGCATCATATTTACATTCACATACAAAAAGCATTATTCGATTCAAATCCATGAAATCATTGGCAAATGGAGATATAACTGATCAAAGCAATGAAGGGAATGACATCCTTAATCGGGATGTGGCTTCGTTAATGGCAGCAGATTCAGTGACTTCAGTTGTTGCTGCAAAGGAGGAGGTAAAACAAGCTGTTGCAGATGATCTCAACTCAACTCAATCTTCACCGTGTGATTGGTTTATCTGCGATGACGATCGAACGGCTACTAGATTCTTTGTTATACAGGTTGATTCATGCTTTCGATTGTGCTAATGTCAAAACCATTTCATTTAGCTGGATTTCTTCTTTGATCTCTCAGGGTTCTGAGTCATTAGCTTCATGGCAGGCCAATCTTCTCTTTGAGCCTATTCAATTTGAGGTGCTCAATCTCTTACCTTTTCTCTATTCATTTTTGGCGAAGATCTATTTTCGGGTATCGATTTGAACCACATTTTGGTTTTAGGGGCTTGATGTTCTAGTTCATAGAGGTATATATGAGGCAGGAAAAGGGATCTACGAGCAAATGCTACCTGAAGTTGAGTCGCACCTCGATTCACATGGGAAGAATGCGAAATTCCGATTCACGGGACACTCTCTCGGTGGGAGTTTATCGTTGGTGATAAATCTAATGTTGCTTATAAGAGGTGTAGTACCAAGTTCATCTTTACTTCCTGTAATTACATTTGGCTCACCATCGATAATGTGCGGAGGAGAACACCTTCTAAGACTTCTCGGGTTGCCTCGAAATCACGTTCAGTCGATCACAATGCATCGTGACATTGTTCCACGAGCATTCTCTTGTCATTATCCTAAACATGTAGCTGAATTTCTCAAAGCTGTGAATGCCAACTTCCGCAACCTCCCATGTCTCAATAACCAGGTCTAGTTCTCCATTATACAACACTTCATTTCAATACTTTTTGAAACTTACGAAATGATTTATATTTGCAGAAACTATTATACGCTCCCATCGGAGAACTGTTGATCCTTCAACCGGACAATAGAGTTTCTCCGAACCACGAGCTTCTCCCTTCAGGCAGAGGCCTTTATCTCATGAGCTGCCAAGATCCCAATTCAGAAAAACTGATGAGAGCAGCACAATCTGTGTTCCTAAATTCTCCACATCCTTTAGAGATACTGAGTGAGCGTTCGGCATACGGATCGGGAGGCAAAATCCAACGGGATCACGACATGAAGTCGTACTTGAAGAGTGTTAGAAATGTGATGAGTCAAGAGCTAAAACGAAGAAGAAAAGGTAAGAAGGAAAGGGGTGTGAAGATATTGTGGCCGATATTGGACGTTAGTATTCAAACCGGAGGTGAGTCGTTGAGAAGACTGGGTAGATTTGTTGTTTCACAGAGATTGCATTTGCTTGTTATATTGTTCCCTGCAAAAATGGTGATTCTGGGAATGTATAATTTCATCAAACTTCATTGAACAATAACTACTTAGCAACATTAATAGTGTTATTATTCTTTATTCTTATACAATAGATTGTGACAATATTCTCATTTAATAATGACAATTGAATGAACGACGGCTAACGGGGTGTATTGTCTGTTGGGCGTTATTACAATACAAACAAAGTTTAGGTTTCGTTGGAAGCTAGAGATGATGTGTCACCCTGGGATGGGGATGAGTATTAACCAAATATGTTATATTCAAGTAAAATTATTTTAATTATACTTATACTTCACCGTTAAATAAGTCATATTTATTACAATATATCATTCCAAGTTAAAGCATTGTTGTTTTTAATGGTACCAACTTCACGTGGATGAGATTATTACGAATAGTGTTATTGTTGTTTCAATCGCAAACTTAAAGTAGAGTAATCGCTAATCGTCGAATCACGAAATTAGAAAATTTGTCTTTTTTAATAGTGTTATTGTTGATTCATAAAATTTTACAAATAGGGAGGTACTTGATAAAATACCTAGGCTCCGACCCAAACATTTGATACCAGGAGATACCAAATAAAATATCGGTTTCATATAATATATTATGTACTGACCGATATATATACAATATACCACCGATATTAAAACAATATCTAATACATAAAATTGCGTTTTTAATTTTGAGTCGATATTTTGACGAAATTTCAATAGTTTCAACGAAAATATTTTATCAGAATAGAGTTGATGAGAACTTTAGGATCGGAAACCTTGTGATGGGTGAGACCCAGCAACCGTTGGACCGATTCAAATAGTAAAAACGAATTCCTACAACCAATTTACACACTTAAGAAAGGGCGGCCCGATGTTCAACGAGAGGACCGAAGTTAACCTTAACGAAATAAAGCGTTTTCTGTCAGTTGGCACCTGGGTTCGGTCCGAACGGTTACAAAACGGTCACGACTCACGTTTTCCACGCTTCGGGCCTTCCCAAGTTTACCACGCTTCGGGCCCGATCACGCAGACCACGCCTCGGTCCCTACCTCGTTTTACATCCCGCGATAACAACCTCTACCAAACCTGTCAGAGGCGGTTACTGAGCGTGATTTACACACGCTATGAATTCTATAAATACAAGGCAAGACGATGGAAATAGCAGGACATTTTGGACGCGGAAGAACATGCCGTTACCCTGCCGGAATTCTTACCGCTTTCTTTTCCTTGTCATTTTCTTTAGCCTCTGCTGTATTAACTATGAATTATTCAATTAGTGAACAGGCTAAGGGCATAATCTGCTCTTAGTCGAGTGGTTTTCACTCCAATTCCTGGGGTTTCCACTATACATCGCTGTGCATTTATTTATTTCCAGCTTTTAATCGTCTTCCACATCTAAAACAAATCAGAACCGAGTTCGTTTGTTNCAAAATCCAACGGGATCACGACATGAAGTCGTACTTGAAGAGTGTTAGAAATGTGATGAGCCAAGAGCTAAGACGAAGAAGAAAAGGTAACAAGGAAAGGGGTGTGAAGATGATATTCGACGTTAGTATTCGAACCGGAGGTGAGTCGTTGAGAAGGCTGAGTAGATTTGTTGTTTCACAGAGATTGCATTTGTTTGTTGTTATATTGTTCCCTGCAAAAATGGTGACTCTGGGAATGTATAATTTCATTAAACTTCACTGAACAGTAACTACTTAGCAACATTAATATTATTATTATTATTATTCTTTATTCATATTCATTGGGAGTTATTTCATATTTGTACCAATGAATCTTTTAAAACCGGATCTATTTTGGTCGTTTCATCTGGTTCGAATCGGAATTGGTACAAAACTCATCAGGTTTAGATCCCAATCTCTTAATTTGGTAAATTTTAATATTTGTCCAAAATTTTATTTCTAATTGAACATATTGTCACATGTTAGTTTATTAATTCTTATATTTTTAAAAATAATATTAATCAAATTAATTATTTTATTAAAACACTAAAAAACTATTATATTTATAATTTTTAACCATCATCAAGAAGATAACGTCATAATATAATATACGCTATTTATTTTTAAATTGATTTAATATTTATTGTCATGGTTATTTTGTTATTAAATGAAAACATGAAGAACAACGAATAAAAATACAGTTCACACATTTCAAATATTTAAAAATACAAAAAATAAAAAAAGTATTAAATCGGTTTGATGCCTATCCAAACGAATTCGAACCGAAACATTGGAAAACGGTTTACTCATCTTGTCCGGTTTTATGACATAATACTAATATACAATATAAATATAACAATATTGTGGGCTTAATGACAATTAAATGAATGATTGTGTCTTCACAAACAAAGTTGGTTTTAGTTGGGAAAGTAGAGATGACGTGCCACCGTGGGAGTTTGTTTGGCTACAAAAATACATTATGATAAGGAATGGTGAATTATGATGGTTAAATTAAAGATGTGACGAATGTGTGTTTATTAAAATTTTTGATAAAATTATGGTATCATAATTGTTATTTATGTAAAAATATCAATATATATATAAAATAATAAAGATATTTATATTTTTATTATTAAAAATAATGATTAATTATTTTTCAAAATCACCATAATACTACAATTGATTTTATCAACTACTATGAAATCATTTTTTTTAAGCAAAAAATACACCGTTATTCTATTTTTTTCGTATGCATTAAAAAATAAAGATTTCATTATTACACATCACATTTAATCATCAATCCAAGAAAACTTATTATATATGCTGCTATCAATATATATTTATATTTTAAAATAAAAATAATAATTTCATCATATATATTATGATATTTATTTATATTTATATTTATATTTTTATCATTTATTATTTTATTGACAATTACACATCTTATATTATTATATAACAACAAGAACTAAACAACCAACAACATTAATGTTTCTCTGATCCAAAATGTAATTTTTTGATACTTACAAGATGACGATGGATGATTAATTGGCTCGCTCCAAATAAATTCAATTCCAATGCATTCAGTTCATCCATTTCGATAAAAGATTAGNTAATGTGCGGAGGAGAACACCTTCTAAGACTTCTCGGGTTGCCTCGAAATCACGTTCAGTCGATCACAATGCATCGTGACATTGTTCCACGAGCATTCTCTTGCCATTATCCTAAACATGTAGCTGAATTTCTCAAAGCTGTGAATGCCAACTTCCGCAACCTCCCATGTCTCAATAACCAGGTCTAGTTCTTCATTACACAACACTTCATTTCAATACTTTTGAAACTTACGAAATGATTTATATTTGCAGAAACTATTATATGCTCCCATCGGAGAATTTTTGATCCTTCAACCGGACAATAGAGTTTCTCCGAACCACGAGCTTCTCCCTTCAGGCAGAGGCCTTTATCTCATGATCTGTCAAGATCCCAATTCAGAAAAACTGATGAGAGCAGCACAATCTGTGTTCCTGAATTCTCCACATCCGTTAGAGATACTGAGTGAGCGTTCGGCATATGGTTCGGGAGGCAAAATCCAACGGGATCACGACATGAAGTCGTACTTGAAGAGTGTTAGAAATGTGATGAGTCAAGAGCTAAAACGAAGAAGAAAAGGTAAGAAGGAAAGGGGTGTGAAGATATTGTGGCCGATATTCGACGTTAGTATTCGAACCGGAGGTGAGTCGTTGAGAAGACTGGGTAGATTTGTTGTTTCACAGAGATTGCATTTGCTTGTTATATTGTTCCCTGCAAAAATGGTGATTCTGGGAATGTATAATTTCATCAAACTTCATTGAACAATAACTACTTAGCAACATTAATAGTGTTATTATTCTTTATTCTTATACAATAGATTGTGACAATATTCTCATTTAATAATGACAATTGAATGAACGACGGCTAACGGGGTGTATTGTCTGTTGGGCGTTATTACAATACAAACAAAGTTTAGGTTTCGTTGGAAGCTAGAGATGACGTGTCCTGGGATGAGTATTAACCAAATATGTTATATTCAAGTAAAACTATTTTAATTATACTTATACTTCACGGTTAAATAAGTCATATTTATTACAATATATCATTCCAAGTTAAATCATTGTTGTTTTTAATGGTACCAACTTCACGTGGATGAGATTAATATGAATTAGTGTTATTGTTGTTTCAATCGAAAACTTAAAGTAGAGTAATCGCTAATCGTCGAATCACGAAATTGGAAAATTTGTCTTTTTTAATAGTGTTATTGTTGATTCATAAAATTTTACAAATCCGGAGGTACTTGATAAAATACATGGGTTCCGACCCAAACACTTGATACCAGGAGGTGTCAGATAAAATATCGGTTCCACATAATATATAATGTACTTACCGATATACATACAATATACCACCGATATTAAGACAATATCTAATACATAAAATTGCGTTTTTAATTTTGAGTTGATATGTTGACGAAATTTCAATAGTTTCAACGAAAATATTTTATCAGAATAGAGTACAAAATTTTGCGTAATTTAAAGATTTGTTTATAAATGATGAAAGTTGATGTAAAAATAATTATTATAATTATTTGAGTTTAGGGATTTCAAGTAATTTTGAACTAAAATTAATAGTATATGACTACAATTGATTTTATGGGAAATTTGAGAGATTGAAAATGAAATTTTCAATCTCAAATTTCATATCAAATAGTAAATAATTGAAACTTTCATTTTCACCTCAAAATATATGTGAAAAAATTATTGTAATTTTTTAGATATACTTAAATTTTCAAAATATAAAAATAATTTCAAAAACTTTTATCATATATATTTCGGGTGATGTTTGAATACGACCCCCAAATTACGGGTTGTGTAAAAGATATGCTATCAAAGTTACGAAATTACAAATATGATATATTTTTTGAGCAAAAATATGTATTTTTAGCCCTCCAATATTTAATTGAAGTCTGCAATATCATTTATCATTGACATTTTAATGAACTCGTTAATATTTAATATTTTTATCATCAAGAGTCAATTTAATATAATTTTTTAAACGGGTCTTATTTGCGTACTTTGTGATGAGTTTTTAAACAGTTTTTCAACTTACGGAAAATCGAGTGTTAGAATGTCAGGAGCAAAAAATAACGGCATTAATAACTTTAGTTGTAATTTGTACAATTTAATAAGTTGAAGTATGTCATTTACACAATTTTCTCTGTATATTTTGACATTTCAAATAAAGATTTACAACAAAAAGAAATAGGGAACCATGAACATTAATTTTTCCGTGCATCAATGGATCGAAATAGTGATTTTTTTTCCAATTTTTTGATACTTACAAGATGACAATAGAAAATAAATTTATCATATGTAGAGGTTTTTCCATTAATAATATAAAAGAAATATGAATTAGAAACAATAATATAAAATAGTTTTATCTAAAAACTAATTTGATGAAAATACCCTAAAAAAATATTATAAAATTTGGAATCATTCTTGAAAGCACCTGAGTACATAACTTTCTCTAGGGCTGGGCAAATTTGGCAAAAACACCCAAAACAGAGTAGAGCCAAAACAAGTGTTTTTTAGACACTATCCACAAGATTATATATATATATATTCAGAGGCAAGNTGGGAAGAATGCGAAATTCCGATTCACGGGACACTCTCTCGGTGGGAGTTTATCGTTGGTGATAAATCTAATGTTGCTTATAAGAGGTGTAGTACCAAGTTCATCTTTACTTCCTGTAATTACATTTGGCTCACCATCGATAATATGCGGAGGAGAACACCTTCTAAGACTTCTCGGGTTGCCTCGAAATCACGTTCAGTCGATCACAATGCATCGTGACATTGTTCCACGAGCATTCTCTTGCCATTATCCTAAACATGTAGCTGAATTTCTCAAAGCTGTGAATGCCAACTTCCGCAACCTCCCATGTCTCAATAACCAGGTCTAGTTCTTCATTACACAACACTTCATTTCAATACTTTTTGAAACTTACGAAATGATTTACATTTGCAGAAACTATTATACGCTCCCATCGGAGAACTGTTGATCCTTCAACCGGACAATAGAGTTTCTCCGAACCACGAGCTTCTCCCTTCAGGCAGAGGCCTTTATCTCATGATCTGCCAAGATCCCAATTCAGAAAAACTGATAAGAGCAGCACAATCTGTGTTCCTAAATTCTCCACATCCTTTAGAGATACTGAGTGAGCGTTCAGCATACGGATCGGGAGGCAAAATCCAACGGGATCACGACATGAAGTCGTACTTGAAGAGTGTTAGAAATGTGATGAGCCAAGAGCTAAAACGAAGAAGAAAAGGTAACAAGGAAAGGGGTGTGAAGATGATATTCGACGTTAGTATTCGAACCGGAGGTGAGTCGTTGAGAAGACTGAGTAGATTTGTTGTTTCACAGAGATTGCATTTGTTTGTTGTTATATTGTTCCCTGCTAAAATGGTGATTCTGGGAATGTATAATTTCATCAAACTTCACTGAACAGTAACTACTTAGAACATTAATATTATTATTATTATTATTATTATTCTTTATTCATATTCATTGGGAGTAATTTCATATTTGTACAAAACTCATCAGGTTTAGATCCCAATCTCTTAATTTGGTAAATTTTAATATTTGTCCAAAATTTTATTTCTAATTGAACATATTGTGTCACATGTTAGTTTATTAATTCTTATATTTTTTAAAATAATATTAATCAAATTAATTATTTTATAAAAACACTAAAAAACTATTATATTTATAATTTTTAACCATCATCAAGAAGATAACGTCATAATTAAATATACGCTATTTATTTTTAAATTGATTTAATATTTATTGTTATGGTTATTTTGTTATTAAATGAAAACATGAAGAACAACCAATAAAAATACAGTTCACACATTTCAAATATTTAAAAATACAAAAAATAAAAAAAGTATTAAATCGGTTTAATGCCTATCCAAACGAATTCGAACCGAAACATTGGAAAACGGTTTACTCATCTTGTCCGGTTTTATGACATAATACTAATATACAATATAAATATAACAAGATTGTGGGCTTAATGACAATTAAATGAATGATTGTGTCTTTACATACAAAGTTGGTTTTAGTTGGGAAAGCAGAGATAACGTGCCACCGTGGGATCATAATTAATCAAATATACTGAGTTTGTTTGGCTACAAAAATACATTATGATAATGAGTGGTGAATTATGATGGTTAAATTAAAGATGTGACGAATGTGTGTTTATTAAAATTTTTGATAAAATTGTGTATCATAATTGTTATTTATGTAAAAATATCAATATATATATAAAATAATAAAGATATTTATATTTTAATTATTAGAAATAATGATTAATTATTTTTCAAAATCACCATAATACACCGTTATTCTGTTTTTTTCGTATGCATTAAAAAATAAAGATTTCATTATTACACAACACATTTAATCATCAATCCAAGAAAACTTATTATATATGCTGCTATCAATATATATTTATATTTTAAAATAAATAATAATAATTTCATCATATATATTATGATATTTATTTATATTTATATTTTTATTTTTATCATTTATTATTTTATTGACAATTACACATCTTATATTATTATATAACAACAAGAACTAAACAACCAACAACATTAATGTTTCTCTGATCCAAAATGTAATTTTTTGATACTTACAAGATGACGATGGATGATTAATTGGCTCGCTCCAAATAAATTCAATTCCAATGCATTTAGTTCATCCATTTCGATAAAAGATTAGCCACTTCATAATTTCCATTGTATTTCATCTTCTCCACTAACTTCACTAGAGTAACTGGTTTATCAGACCTGGAGAAATCAGCCCTGAACTTGCTAAAATCAACTCGATGTGCCCTCATTCCTTTATCGATCATCTCCTCGAGATACTTACACGCCTCGCTCCATCGTCCCAGCCTTATAAGACTTCCGATCATAACAGTGTACGAGTTTTCATCAGGGCAACACCCCTTCCTCTTCATCTCATCCCAAACAGCAAACCCCATGTCATACTTATTTGCAACAAAGTAAGCTTTCATGATCATGTGATATGTATGCAATGTAGGCTCGATGCCACTTCGTATCATTTTTTTGTATATCTTAACTGCATCATCGACTTTTCGTCGATTCGTCATCATCTTGATCAATGAATTGTATGTTCTTCCATCTGGTGTGCATCCCCCTCTTACCTGCATTTCTTCTAGTAGATTGTACACTATATCCATCTTGTTTTGATTCCCAAACCCTGTCATTAAACAAGTGTAAATGGCAACATCTGGCTTGAATCCACGTTCAACCATTTCATTGAAATATGATACAGCTTCATTCATGAGTTCATGCTTGCATAGATCCAAAACTACTATTGTATAGCTCATCACATTAGGTTGTGGACCTCTAGACTTCATGATCTCGAACAACTTTATACCATCGGATCGTTTTTTACCCTTAATCAATCCTTCGAGCATTATATTGTGAGCAATGATATCAGGGTTAAAACCATTATCAATCATCTCATTCCAAATCTTCCCTGCTTGCATCAAGTTCTTTACTCTACACCAAGCGCTTAGCAAAACAGTATATGTCCTTAAATTAGGTGAAAACTTTTCCTCCAACTTTTCGAACAATATATAAGCTTCTTTTCCGAGCTTCGCCCTGCCTAATGCGTCGAGCAAGCAATTGATTATCTCCACATCAACTTTAAAACTGTATTTCTTCATAACATCAATGATCCCAATAGCTTTTCTCCTTTCTTTTGCAGCAGCAAAAACCTTGATGCAAATAGTGAATGTTTCAATGGTTAGCAATCCCTTGTCACCCATTTCTCCTAAGAGTGATTGCATTGTCTCGAATTGCCTTGCTTTTCCTAGAATCTTCATCATTGCATTGTACGTTACTGCATCATGTTCAAAACCAGGGCAAGAACAAGCCCAGTAAAAGAATCGAAATGCTGGTTTTCGAGCATGTTTGTATCTCTCCAATATTTCTAGTACCAAATCATGATTCAATTTAACCCCAATTTCATCTAAAACTGCTTCCATATTCCTATCAACAGCAAATGTTTCATCAATAACCTTACAGATGCGCTCCACCTCTCCCTGATCAATCTCAGATTTCACATTATCAACGATTATAGATTCATCAGTTTCATCCTCTGAATCAGACCTCACCGAATCAACATCCTTACAAAAAGCCCTGTATTTCGTCAAGCAAATTGGCCAAAAGGGCATTCGGATCAATGACAAGCTTTTCTGAATAGCACAGAGTGAAGAGGAGTGTGGCAATACAAACGGAACTTGATAGTCAACATAATGGAGGCTACTATGAGTAAAAGAAGCAAACAGAAAACGCAGGGGCAAAGTAACACCAGAAACTTGCTTTCCTTTAATTCCTCGTACTCGGGAGTTCCAGCTTTGTCTTCCATAGCCCATGAGCGATTCGGCGCCGCCATTACCGGATAAGAAATTGCTCAGATGTTTGGACTTTGAATGCGTTGAGGATTTTCTCATTTCTCAAATGCAACCCATTGTTCTTGAATCGTAACCTTTGATTCGGGGAGGAGAAAGAATTAGGGGAAATATAAGAATAGATGTTAGATGATTTTCAATTTTTCAATAACTACGAAAAAGGTTGGAAGGATAGGATAATATTTATTTTTTAATTATAATTCATTATAAAGAATTATGAGTACTCACCAAAAAAATGTTATTTATTTGATAAATATACAAATTATAAAACAATAAAAAAATGGTATATTCAAAATTTTCAAATGTATATAACCAATTAATTATATTTTACTTCTAAGTATATGAATCTGCAAAAAATAAACATAATTCATTTAGATATTCGTAATCACAACCTATAAAAATAAAATCAATTGTAAAATTAAATATATTTTAAATGATAATATAAAATATTCGAAAAATTATATAACTTACTAAAAACATGAATTTCAAAAATCAATGTCCGATATTGATTACTTGATATTATTTTATATCGGTTATTTTTAAAAAATAATAATAAAATATAAAAAAATTAATATTAAAGGAAAAAACAAATATTTATAATATGAAAAAATATATTATCATATACAACGTTTTAACTTTATAAAATTAGAAAAAAGAATCTAATATAATAAAAATATCGGATCAGATATGAATTTTGAAAAACCGTATCCGATCCGAAACCGCATCCGATCCGATCCGATTAAGTATTTGTGGTTCGGATAACCGAAAAATCGGTTCGATTACGGTTCGGTTACCTCGGTTTTTCTGATCACCGGATTTTTATGCACACCCTTACTATTGTACATGAAAAGCCCAAAATGTGGTATAATGAGTAAAAACATTCTTTTAAAGTTCCGGTATACTAGTTTGATATATCGGAAATTTCGGACGTACTGGTTTCGACCGGGTTTTGAGCGGCTTGGATTGTATCTAATTTATTGGATTTAGGAAAAATTAGATCCAAAGCTTTTATAATTTCTTTTATTTTATTTTTTAAATTATGAATAATATAAATTAAAAATGTATATGTGCTATAGGTTAATAATTTAATTTATTTTATTATTTTACTCGATATATATTTAATATATCGATGTCATGAGTTTATCTAATATATCGATCGATATTGGTTTTTAAAATATTGGTTGAAAGCCCATATCCCAATCATATTGGATCTATCTAGTAAATCTTTGCAAGATTGATTAATTAAAACACAGAAAAGCTATCCTCAAGTTGAAGAATTTATACAGCCGTGAATGCAAAATGTAGCACTTTGCAAACCCGAATGGTGAACGGGTCGGGTTATGTCATATTTTTTAGAGAAAATTGTATGAGTAGCCTCTACCTTACGAAATGTATAAAAAATATGTTCCTCAACTTACAAAATTACAATAATGACATATAAAGTTATCAATAACGTTTGTTTTTTACCCATAACATTCTAACATATGATTTTCCGTAAGTTGAAAACCGTTTAAAAACTTCTCACAAAGTATGCAAGACCCGTTTGAAAAGTATACAAAATTTACCATTGATATTCGAGAATCGTTAATAAAATATTAAAAATTTACGAGTTCATTAAAGTGGCAATGATAAACGATATTAAAAACTTGAGATGTCTTATTTGCATTTAATTAAAATTTGGAGACTACAAATATATATTTTTGCTCAACAATGTACTATGTTTGTAATTACGTAATTTGAAGGAGATATCATTTACACTACCCATAAATTGGGGGTCCTTCCAAACATCACCCATATTTTTTTAATGAAAGTTGCCTTGCCAATGTCCACTCAGTCGGCGCGTGGCGCGTGTGCCTTCCGTCTCTTTGTCTTCAGGTCATGATTACCTTCGGATTCCCGTCCCTTTTGTGGGAAAAATTGTACACTAACAGTGTCATACATTGTTACTGCAATATTTGTCACTGATTCAATCCAAATCACGGATATAACAGTGATGAACAGGTGAAATGACGTGGATTGAGGGTAACTCGGTTTCTATTACTACAGAAATCGAGCTGTGATTTTTTTTAATGTAGCTCGGTTTCCTTTATTGCAGAAACCGAGTTACATTAAAAAATTAAAATAATTACACGTCATGTATAATTGTGTGGTTAAAAAACGTGTGATTGTAATTTTTGATTAGACAACATGTTGCGTTGATACTGTCTATAAATAACCAGTATTGATGAGGGCTCCAGGACCGGATATCCGTAATGGGTAAGACCCGACCGCGTTGGGCCAACCCAGATGACAAAAGACGAACTCGCGCGGCCCAAGATCCTTAACCTAGTATATTTGAGATAACCAGCCCGAAGACCCACTAGTGTTTCAGTACCGAAGCTGGAGTCAGGAGAAATCAGGAATGTTCGAGGACCGATTCTTCACATCGGTCCAAAACGGTTACAGCCCACACATCTGATGCTCCGGGCCTCCACATGCGTTTTACGCTTCAGGCTTATTCACACAGTTAGCGCTTCGGGCCCGACCACGTTTCCCGACATGGGAAAACTATATTGTCAGAGGCAGTTATATGGTGTGATCTACACGCGTTTCCACCTCTATAAATACAGAAATAGAAGACAAGTTCCAGAGGACCCTTTGGATGCGTAAGAATAGATTGTTACTATGCCGAAATTCTCTGCGCTTTCTTTTCCCTTGTTATTTTCATAAGACTTCTGTTTGTAATGAACTGTTTGATTAATGAATCGGTTAAGAGCGTTTTCTACTCTTAGTCATGTGGTTTTTTTCCCTTCTTCGAGGGGTTTTCCACTCTAAAATCGTTGTGTCTAGCTTTTCCTTTCATTTTTAATCGTTTCCCACATTTAAACAAATTCAAACCGAGTTCGTTTTATTACGAAACTGACGACTGTTGTCCCTGGTTTTCTAACCACAACAAGTATGTTTATTTCTTATTTACTTACAATTTTTGATCTTTTACTTTGTTGAGTTTTTATTGTCTCCTAGTGAGTTTTGAATTTTTGAAACCAATGGATCCAACGTTTAGAAATTTTAATTCTTCATGGAGATTTTTTCCCGATAACGCCGAAGGTGAGGAGTATTCCTACATAAGACAAAATTCAACTTATCCCGGTAAGTGAAATACTTACATATTTGAAAAGTTTATTGTTTAACATTTTATATTGAATATAAGTATGAATTTTGACTTGAATGTGTCATACAATTCACAAGTCGAAGATATAACATTTAACGAGTATAGAGAAAGTATCCGATATAACTCTAATTTTCGTGAGTTGGCTTGGAACACTAATTATTATTACGAGCGTTGAGATACAAATCTGATTAATCAAACACCTATAATGAGTAAACTTTAAATACTTGCTAAATTAATTATTTATTGAGTACTGCGTTTACATTTTTGTAATATTTTTATTTCTTTATTTTTAATTAAAAATTTGAGAATATTTATATTACTTAGATTTATATTGTTTAACATTCCAAATTTAGGGTTATTAAGTTAACTTTTTGTATGATTATATGACTTGTTTTTGTTAAATATTTTAAAATTTGAATAATTAATTAGATTTTGTTTTGTTTATTTATTAATGTAGTTATATTTTTAACACTTTTATAAATATTTATTTAATTTATATATTTTTGAATATGCATATTATTTAGTTTAATAGTATTTTAAAATACAATTTTTAAAATTTGTATATTTGATATAATAATTATTTATTTTTTGAGTATCAATTATTTTAATTGTTTTTTAGTATTGATTATTTAATTTTACAACGCGAAAAATTTAAAATCGATAAGAAGAAATGAAGGGGTTGTTCGAAAACCTTATGCAATGAAAAGCAGACACAGAATATTTAAAAAAAATAGTCCCATTTCTACAATAGTAGAAACTCAACTATTCTTTTTTAAAAAAAAATAAAAAAACGTAACTCGATTTCTGGTGTAATAAAACCGGACTGGGGACACCATCATCACATCGATTGTGCTGAAAGTATCAAAATTAGTGTTATTAATTAAGTTAATAAAAAATCAGTACCTTTTTTTTTATTTAACCCTCTAAAACAATGCTAGGGGCAGTAGAAATCTCTCCCTTTTGTTTCTCTGTAGAAATTGTTGGTTTCACTCACTCGTTATTGTACAATGTAGAAAAACCGCGACGTTATGGGGTCTTCAAAGAAATCTAGCAATGGACGGTCGCCGCTGGTCAACCAGCAGCGGCAAATAACGGCTTTCTTCGGTAAGCAAATGGGCTCGTCGCCTTCTCCGTTGGCTGAGTCATTAGAGAAAATCTCTAAATTTAGCAAGAGTCCGAGCCCGGTAACACCTTCTCCCTTACAACAGAAGGGTAGTAAGCCACCTCTAGCCGTCGGTTCTAATTTGGGATCTTCTTCAGCTGAAAAACCACGCTTCTGTAAGGAGTACGGGGGCGAGATAGTTGATCGAAAAATCAGGGTTTATTGGCCCCTGGATAAGTCTTGGTACGTGGGGTACGTGAAGTCGTTTGATAAAGTATCAGGAAAGCATTTGGTGAAATACGATGATGATGAGGAGGAGATGTTGTATCTTGCCCAGGAAAAGATGGAATTGATTGAGGAAACAACGAAAAAGCGGGGGAGGCTTAGAAAGTTTCCTCTGGTGGAATATGTGGAGGAGGAGGATTACAAAGAACTTGAAGATGACTCAGGTGACGAAGATTGGGTGGAACAGAAAGAAGAAGTGGAATGTGAGGATATCAATGATGATATGAGTCTTGAGGAGGAAGAGTCAAGTGAAAAGAGCTGCGATACGATTAATAAGAAATCCAGAAAACGAAGTGTTACCGAGAGAGAAATGGTGACATCAACAGCAAGTAAGAAAAGCAATATTGCATTACAGAAGAATAATGAGGTCTCGGATATTTCTTCGGTAGCAGAAAAGCCAATTGATCCTCCTGGAAAATTTAGTGATAGTAAGTGAGATATCCTTTTTTCGGTACTACATTGATGTTAATATTGGTTATTGGTGACTTTATTCAAAATTGAAGACAAGTTCAGCATTTATTTTAAAATTTATTAACAGTGTTTTCAGATGACACTCTTATGTTTGGTAGGAATTAAAACTCTGCTATCGACTTACTGGTATTATTTTTTCATATCATATATATCACTGTTGATATATTTTTCTTCATAGATTGGAGATCATCTGTTTTAAATATTCCTGTACAAGGAGATGACCCCAAAAGATTTATTGCTTGTGGAGAGAAGTTCCGATTTCTCAATGTGTAAGCTATATCTATCTCTTTAGACAGAGGGAACACTATTAAAACTAAAAGAATGAAATCTTTTGTATGGGTTGGGCCATTTTATACCAGCCATTCTGCTGTATTTACATTTTTTTATGCCTGCGAAAGCATATGCATTGGTTTTTTTCTAAGAAAATATCTTTTGCATAAACAAGAGATCGCAAGGATGCCAATAGAAGGCGCCCTGGGGATGAAAATTATGACCCGAAAACCCTTCATTTGCCTGAGGAGTTTGTGAAAAATCTCTCCTGTGGTCAGGTATTGCCTTCATTGAACTCTTCCTATTTACGCCTCTTTGAAATTTTGGAATTATTTTATGTAACGTTTATTTAGAGGCAATGGTGGGATTTTAAATCCAAACACATGGACAAGGTTCTCTTTTTCAAGGTAATGTCATTGTCTTGTAGAGTGTTTACCTTTTTCTTGTTCATGCTATCCGATTTTTTAGATGATCATATACTTTATTTGTTGTAACAGATGGGAAAGTTTTATGAGCTTTTTGAAATGGATGCACATGTTGGTGTCAAAGAACTTGGTTTGCAATACATGAAGGTAATGGGCAGAGTGATATGTTTGCATTTGAATTGATGTGTGAATCTGATATAATATCTACGTATGATTGGAATGGATGAGACTGGTAGTTAATTTGCTCAAATTGTGCACATGTTAGTTTGTTTTTTCCCATGGTAGTACCTTGAACTCATGTAACTGTTACAGGGAGATCAACCACATTGCGGATTTCCTGAAAAGAATTACTCCAGAAATGTTGACAAGCTGGCAAGAAAGGTTAAACTTAATTGTTCACTGTTTTTGGGGTGTTCTTTACCTTTGAGCTCCTATTTCATTAAGTTTGTAGTATGGAGTTTATAAGTTTGAAAAGGTCGTTAGTAAAATTTCAGGGCTATAGAATTCTAGTTGTGGAACAAACAGAAACACCTGAACAACTTGAGTTTCGTAGACGAGAAAAAGGCTCTAAAGATAAGGTATTTTTTCTCAGATATTTAATCTTAATGTTTTTTTACTGGGCCTTGTGCCAAATACTTTTTTATCTCTCAGGTTGTGAAACGTGAGGTTTGTGCCGTAATCACAAAGGGAACAGTAACAGATGGAGAATTGTTCTCCTCCAACCCAGATGCTTCATATCTGATGGCTGTCTGTGAAAGTTGCCAGATTTCAACAAGCCAGCAAGGACGTCACACATTTGGTGTTTGTTTAGTTGATGTTTCAACCAGCAAAATTATCCTTGGTCAGGTGGGGGGAACATTTATTTTACAAGAATTGATGCATGCAAAGAGCGTTAATCTTATGGATATCCCTTAATTCCCCATTGTTGGCTTGATAGTGCAATTACCTTGCGATGTTAAAATATTTTATTTTCCTTTTTNCGAAAAAATCACTCATCTTAACCTAGAAATTTTTCCAAACTCGTACTAACCCAGAAACCGAGAGATACGTGCGTCTCTAGATATATATACATCATTCGCATGTAATCAATTCTAGACTCCATCAATTGGCGTTCTGAGAATTCTAAACGAATCTAATTGCACCCAAAATAAAAAAAAATAGCTCTTGGAAATATGAAATGTTAAGAAAAACATTAAACATTATTGTATTGTTGATCAATATCACAGAAAAGTTTACTTTTTTGAGCAGGTGAATGGGGAGAATGACGATAATCTGTCACGTTCTTTTTTTTATGTGCATTCATTTTCATAGGTTTTTGGTTTTGGGGATAATGCGGCCCCAAGTTGAATAACAAAGTTTTAAAATTAGGGTTGCGTTTCGAATGTCGATTTCACCCTCAGATTGTAACTCCATTTGACGTTAATCATCGCCGTTAATCTGATGGGATGGATAATAAACGAGGTATTTTAAAAAATATCCTTATTTTCTAAACTACACTCTTTTTAAATCATCTTTTAAATCTATATTTGTTTATTTTTTAAAATGAAAATAAATCCACATTTAAAATTGCTCAAACTAATGATTATTTTTTAAAGGTTTAATAATTTTAAGGATACTTTTGAATTAACCCTACATCATTTAAAAAATTAGTTTTTTTATACAAATATACAAAATTAGTATACAATTAGTGGCATGACAATTGTTGAATTGGGAATCATTTTGTTATTGGATATTTTGAAATGAAAATTGATATGTGGCTCATAGTCTAGAGAAGTCCAATTATGGGGTGTAAGTTGAAGTAACTCTAGGTTTAGATTACCACGAAATTATTATCTTTAATCAACTCTCCCTTCTCTGCCTTGTGCCATTATTCTTCGTTCTACCTCTCTTATTAACTCTATTTCTCCCAATTCTTCTCTTAATCTTCTTGCTACTATCCAAGGTTGTGATACATCCCTTCCCTCTTCGCCGTTGCTAATCTTGGCACACCGCAAATTGTTGTGTTGGCTTTCGCGTGTCTAATTTGTATGTCTTTTTACTTCTGGAGAATTAGAAGCATGAAACATTACGACCTTAACTAGATAAAAAAGCTAACTCCCGGAATTGATGGCTTTTCTGTTACCTAATGGAACAAGATTAATGCCTAGGAAAATGCTTACTTCTTTGCCTGAGATTGTGAGCATTCGATTGAAGCGAATATGATTGGTGGAGTGCACACCGCACAAACTAACGAGTCCAAACGGAAAAACTGACTATTATCGGCTAGCCGGTTGGACACATAGGATGCTTAAAAACGGCGAATACTGGATGTAGATACAATCATCCTAAACTATTTATTAGGCATATGAATGATTTAAAAATAAAGTTAATAAAACATGAACAAAAATATCAATATATATAGTGAAAATTTAATAATTAATGATATAATATATAAGTTTAATTCAATATTGGTCTATCAAATTACACAAGTTATTATTTTTTATCCCTCAATTTTAAATAATGCATTATACATCTATCAATTAATAAATTTTGATACAAATTGACAAAAATGCCCCAACATATTTCAAAACTCACAGATAGCATCATCGACAGATTTGGTGCCGACCTAACATTATATGGCAAGTACACTGAGAAAAAAATAATGAGTTTCAATTTTAAACTTAGAAAAATGTCTTGCGATCAACACGACCGACAAATTTTATATTTGAGTTCCGACCATAATTCTCTTCATACAAAATTGCACAAATACGAAAACCGGGCGGGATTAGTATTTGGACCGGTACTGTAGTTTCGGGTCGATCAGAAAAAAAAAAAATAACAAATAATAATGCGTAATGACCGGTATACCGGCTGTACCAGTCATATCAGTCCGGACCGATATGAAAATATTGGGTAAAAGCAAATATTTTATGGATAAAATTTTGTATGTTGCGGTATAAAAACATTATATTTCTGTTAAATGTTTGAGTTGTTGATATTTTTTTGTCCATAGTTATTCATGTAAGTATTGCTTTCACAACCTAAATCAAACGAGTATGATGTCCGTGAGTTTTGAAATGTATTAGAGGTATTTTCATCAATTTGTATCAAAATTAACAAAATTTGTTAATTGAATGATGTATAATTCATTATTTAAAATTGATAGATGAAAAATGATAATTGGTATAATTTGATAGACTAATATTGAATTAAACCCTACAATACATATATGATATCCTTCGCCCTTGTAATACTCCGGCTGTTTGAGACCAAGTGCCTAGTCGAAGGGTTTTTTACTGTAATAATCTATTTGAAAAAATCATTTACCAAACCTGTCCCCCGGAGTCACTCAATGAGTCTAGATACCTCTTCTCTTTGTAGTGGGTGAGGCTTTACACCCCATAGCGCCAGGTGCACTTCTTAGTAGAATTCCGAGAATGTCTTACCGGTTCGGGTCATTCCCTAGCAATTTGAACAACTCTTGCCAACTTAACTCCACGCAGCTTCACTATGTTATTAAAGAATAGGCGTGTGAGCGAAGACGGAACAGAAAAGTTATCTTTTCAATCGTTCCAATTTGTCAACATGTACGCAATTAATTAAATTAAATATGTAATAAAATAAATAGAAAATTAAAGTAAAATTATAAAATAGAAAATAATTTTAAAATATAATATATATTATTAGACACGAGTATATAGGTAGAACACGAGAACATATGACCGACACTATGCAAAACATAAATTGTTAAAAATACGAATAATGAGTAAAAAAAAATCTTCATGGTTTCATGGTGTTGTGGTTCGAAAACTGGGGATGTCAACAGTCGACCGATTCGTTGCAAGACGAACTCGGTTATTATTTGTTTTTATGCGGAGAACGTTAATGATTCAAAGGTAAAGGGGCGAAAAGTTTTTAGAGTGGAAAACCTCGGAAACGAGGAAAAAACCACTTGACTAAGGGCTAAAAGAAGTGCCCTTAGCCTATTCAATAAATGAATCCATGATGATACAATGCATGTTTGTCCGATAGACAACAAAGAGAGGGAAGATAATCGAAAATAAATCGAGAGAAATCCGTGAAGCCCAAGCTCTCCTAAGAAAACCGGAAAGAAGTCTTTTTCTCATTCTCTAAGTGTCCTTTTTATACTCCCACTGTACTGTGTTCAGTAGGGTGTCGTTTTGTGTTTGTCCTTTGCCACTAGGTCGGCTAACGTCAGGCGGAACAGCCGCCGGAAATGGCTTCACAGGGTTGCACGGCGCTGGACCTTTCGGCGCTGCCAGCCGGCTACTCTTTGGCCTCTAGTGACTTACACCCATTGCCGAACCACGCTACTGACAAGTTTGTCGCGAATTGTCGTCGCATGTGATGAACAAGGATGGCCCGAAGTAGCGCTTGCAAGGAGTGGACCGATCGGTCTGGGCATATGTGGGAAGCTGGGCCCCACCGCTCGGGACCGATCGCCAGATGCGATCGATCGGGCCAAATGATATAAATGGGCCCTTTACTAATCGCATGCTGGATCTGGGCCTCCAAGTTCGGCTTGCGTTGTTTGGGCTGTCATGGCCAAAGCTGGTCCTGACCCTGTTCGGGGTATCGGGTTCCGATGATCTCATCACTAGCCCCTCGGACTCGGTCGCCACCATGGTGGTGACCGGGGTTCGATCAACAATCGAGATCGTTTGTGCACATGTGCCCGATCACAACTATGGAAACTCGTACCCGAACCAATCGTAATGGCGTCCCTAGGGACCGATCCAACACTTAGAAGATTCATGATGTGGATTTTTGAATTTGAAATCCGGAACAGTTGAATGGCAAGGGCGTAATTCCAGGCTNGATCGCAACTTCGGAAACTAGTACCCGAACCGATCGTAATGGTGTCCCTGTGGACCGATCCAATACTTAGAAATTTCTTGGAGTGGATTTTTGAATTTGAAACCCAGAATAGTAGAATGGCAGGGGCGTAATTCCAGGCTCTGCAGCAGCTAACGCCTTTTCATATTCCGAAGGAGGGCAGACTGTCAGACTGCAGCCGCCTGCAGAGGTGACGTGTCATCCTGTGATTGGGCAGTACGCGATATAAAAGTCAGGGTTTTCCTTTATGCGGCCATTATCACTATCTGCAATCGACTGCCCAGCCTTTGAAATCTCCGGCGATTCTCGTTCAACCGCTGCTCATCTCTAGATTTTATTCCAATCTTCAAGGTAATCCTCCATGGCACCCCGTAGGTCTAAATATCCCGACATTAGTTCCATGGATCTTGACGCCTTTAGGGTCAAGTTTTCCATTCCAGCCCATTACCCCATCTGGAGGGGGAAGAAAGACGTTCCGTGCTTCCGTTCCGGCTAGCGCCATTCCCGTTAGCTATGCTTCCCTTAGATCGGGCTTGCGATTTCCCCTGCACCCTTTCGTCGCAGCCGTTCTTAGGGAGATCCACTGCCCGACTTCTGCTCTTTTTCCGGGCAGTTATGTATAATTGTCGCCTTTATTATTTATTGCCACAAACAAAGGGTAGAACCAACCCTCAGGCATTTTTTCAACCTGTTCGTGGTAGGATCCCGTAAGGGCCGAATGTTGTTAGGAGGTCACAAGCTATATTACATAGCTACCCGAACGAAGGATTGTGTTATCGTCGACAAGGAAGATTCCCTACATGAATGGGAATCTTGCTATGTCTGGATAGACATCCCGAGGGAGGACTTGCAGAAAGTTACCTTCCTAACAACACACTCGAGCATCGGGAAGTTGGACCGAAACCAGTTCAACCCATCCCACCCAGACATTGCCGATACTTTGGCAATGCTTCCTCCTCCCGAACGGCGTCTGAAGAGAATCGACATCCTTCGGGAGAAGAAGCTATTAGAGATCGGTGTAGCAGGAAGGAAAGGGGCCCCTGCCCCGAAGGGTTTTTCCTCCAGCTTTGACTCGTCTGAGTCAGAAGACTCGGGTACGACTTGGCCCTTTCCAATTCATACTTCCTGATCCTCATTATTTTCCCTTTGCAGATTCTACTGACACCATGTCCGGGAACCGATTAGCTGATGTGGTTGCTGCGTCAAAAGCCAAAAAGGAGGCCCATCTGCAAGCCTCAAAGCCCAAACCTCGCGTGGATGTCGGGCCATCAAGGTCGTCCGGGAGCTCCAGCAGCCACATGCCAGAGCCCCGATCCATGGATGAGGTGGACGAGGTTATCTCTAAGAAGATACGCTCATTAGGCCTTCCTGCCATGTATAGGATCGGGAATAATTCCCCCCTGGATCTTAACGTCGTGCGGTTATTGCTGCAGGGGTCAATTCGGGTGGAGGATGTCCGCCCCTCGTCCAGTTTAGGGGATAGGGCGCAGAGACCATCGGCTTCTGCGTCGACAAGCAAGCGGGGCCCCGAAGAGGAGGCCCCGAAGCAGTACAAAAGGCTGCGGTCAGCTGTTAGCAGGCCGGCAGCCCAGATCCCCACAAAAGGGGTCACCATCGGGGATAAACCGGCCCCGTCCTCGTCCAACCCGGAGGCCATTCGCGGGGCGATCCAGGAGATGGTGACCTATGTCTTCAAGGCCCGGGGACCAAAGAGAGTCCCCCCATCATGGAAGGATGCCACCCTCGAGGAGTACCAGCTTTTGGGAAAGAAAAACCCGCCCGGTATTGATGGCTCCCTCCCCAGCTTGGTGTCCGCATATCTGGAATCCCAAGCTGTGGTAAGTTGATTTTATCTTAAGTTCATGATCGGGTACATGTTTTTGTAATCCCGCTTGGTTGCTGCAGTCGCATAGAAGGGCCCTGGATCTGGCATCCGCCGTCCAACTCAGCCGAAGCGCCTCTTCGGCCACTGAAGAGCTGGAGAGCCAACTTGCCTTAGCTCAACGGCAAGTTGAGATCAAACAAAAGGAGTTGGAGGCGGTCCGAGCCGATCGGGACCGTTTGAACGGGGAGCTGCTTGGAGCGGGCACCGAGTTGTCCTTGGCTGCCTCAAAGGCGGGGGAGGCCCAAGCAGCAGCAAACTCCGCCACGGCCCGAGTTTTGGAACTGGAGCGTCAGATACAAGAGTTATCTGACGAAAGCAACAGGCTCCTTCTGCAATCCCAAGATGAGAAGACTGCCTTGAAAGAAGAGCGGGAAGCGCTCAAAGAAGATCTGGTCAGAGTTCAAGGGTCAACGGAAAGCGCGGTTCGGGAAGCCCTATTGGGTTTTGCCCGATCGCCATTGATGTTTGCCTTAGCGGCAAATGTCTATGGACCGAACGTCTCCCAATACATGGACAACATGAAGGACCAAATAGTTAGCAAGTTTGGTCTGGATCCCGAAGACGAACGTTGGGAGACACTTGACCCACTGACCAAAGACGGCAACTTCTGTGAGATCCCCGAACTGGACGAACCCCCGCTAGAGACTGATCCCAACTATCTCCTTTTTGACCTGATTGAGAGATCGGTCAACGAGATAGTTGAAGAAATGGGGAAAAAACTGGAGGATCTCAAGGCCTGGATGGCAGAGAAGTCTCGTGGAGCAGACAAGGAAGAAGGACAAATAGACTAGGATGTAATTTCCTGCTCTTCCTTGCTGTATTTGTAAACTCGAGTTCTCCAAATAAAAATTTTTCTTTTGTCCAATCTCAACTGTAAACTTTACTTTGAGCAAAGTTTTCCTCCTTTCATAAAATTCACCGAAATAATTTCAAGTGTAAGGTCAGGGCTTAAGCCAAGTGTGGCCCGAAAGGTCTTCACCAAATAACTTCGCACTTCATCAAGTTTATTAAGCTTGGAAAACCCCAACTGATCTAGTATAAAAATATTTTGGGTATTTATTTTTAGGTCAGTCTATTTTTAATTACTCGAAATTAAATTGTTATGAGGACACGAGCGATGTACGAGGTTGGGCCCACAATGTGTGGGCTTACGTCCTCGGGAGAGCGAAGCTCTACCTTGGTTTTCACTATAACTTTGGCAAATACAAGTACAATGATATGACAGTAATAATCAAGGTGAAAACGGCCCAGAAAACGATCGAAAGCACTCTGCCGCGCCGGGAAGAGGGGAAGTCGCGAGTTGTGGTCAATATCTCGCGACTATTGGCGATCACACGCGAGTGGTCAGTAAACAGGCAATAAACTCGCGGTCGCGTCCGATTGGACGCGAGTGAACAGTAACAGGCAATAAATCTGCAGTCGCGTTCGACTGGACGCGAGTGAACAGTAACAGCAACAAATCTGCAGTCGCGTTCGACTGGACGCGAGTGAACAGTAACAGTAATAAATACAGGCAGGTAAATATGCAGTCGCGTTCGACTGGACGCGAGTGAACAGTAACAGCAATAAATCTGCGGTCGCGTTCGACTGGACGCGAGTCAAAGATGAAGTTCTGCCTTGGGAAGCGTGATAAAAGTCCGAATCCCGTCCAAGTGCACCGGACCTTGTATTTATAGAGAAAATCAGCCCAACTCCACTTATTTGAGCCCATAAGCCTAGTTTACCCCACTTAGCCCAAAATAATTAAATATTATCCAATTATAATATAATAAACGCCATGTTGATCCCGAAGTTTCGGGAACCAATCCCGGACAAGATATTAGTCGGAAATACGATTAGAAAATTCCCGAAAACCTCGTATATCAGTTATTTGCCTCCAAATAGTGAATACGCAGCCGCATAACATCATTGCACCCGACCGGTGTGCTCCCGGGTGGCAAATTACGAAAACACCCCTGGCCCCGTCCGGGGCCGAAATAGCCCAAAACATCTCAAAACACTTACAGAAGCTTTAAATGGGGCCCAGCGAGCCAGAATTGTGAGAATACCACCTGAGAATGCCTTGCGATAAAATATGAAAATACCGAAAATACCATATAACCACGTCGGACGAGCCCCCGGGTAAGGATAAACACAAGAGAATATACCCGGGTAATATCAATAGTCCCCTGGTTTTCAGATTCAGAGTCTGAGTCGTAAACCATATATCAACAGCTCGTCATGAAAGCCGATTATCGTTCTGGAGCCCCGCCGAGAAAATCCTTAGCATGGTTGAAATCCTCTCGTCGATACGATCGTTTTGACACTAAGCACGTCAGATTCTGAGTTCGGATGAAAATTTCGGGATTTTCCGACTCGGGACTTTGCCCCTATAAATACACTGTTCGCCCCTCATAAATCATTCTCTCGCGCAGACTCCTGAGTACTCGCGACCTATCGCAGAAACTGTGCCATCCGCGACTTATCGCATACTGAACTCTCGCGACCATAACTCGCGAGTACTGTGCAACTAGCGACTAAACTTCAGTAAGTCGCGACTCCCGGACTTGACTGATAACCATTACTCGCGAGTACTGTACAACTCGCGACTAATCCTCCATAAGTCGCGACTAAGGACTTAAACAGTAATTCTCGCGACTTTTCGTCAATAACTCGCGAGACACTTGATAAAATTTGTAAAAAATAATTTCAAAAAATAAATTTGAATTAAATTTATCAATGACTTCCGATCGCACCGAATCTTCTGGCTCCACTACTTCATCCTCAAACCATTCGGACTCCTCATCCAGTCCGGGGAGTTTCGATTTGATCACAGCCCCTTTTCCTCCTTGCCTTTCCACAATAAATTCTCATTTTTTTGAGAGGATCGCTCGTCTTGAGAACACCCTCGGCCCTCAAAGCTCCGCGGTTAAAGCCCTCAAGTCCTTTAACCAACCTTATAACATGCATGCTCGGAAGTGGAAATCGATTCTCGAACAGTATTATCTCCCTTCCGACTGTGTGTTATACCAACCTGAACCTAACGACCGTCTTTTGACAGCTCCGATCGCCACCCACACTGTTTCTCTTGAATACTTAGAATGTGGCCTTCGTTTCCATCTTCATCCTTTACTTGTAGAATTGCTCTCGCATCTTCAAATTCATCTTTTCCAACCGACCCCTAATTCAATCTCTCTTATCGTCGCCTTCATAATATTCATGGAGGTGAATTGCACTCCTTCGACCATAGATCTTTTCTATCAAATCATCTACATTGGTGCTGCGTCAATTTTGGTGCCCAAGGTTGTATATTCTTCCGCCCGAGGCACAAGACAAGCCATTTCCCTTTTTCTGCACCCCACTCCAACCACGACTGGAAGAAACACTTCTTTTTTTTCTGCGGTGTGGGGGATACGAGGCTGTCTCCTCTGAGTCTTCCTTGGCGGTTCCCCGTTGAAGGGGAACCATTTTTTCCCGAAGCTTACGGACCTACTCCTTGGATGGCCCTTCCGAGACCTCTGAGGAAGGCACTCCTCGATTGCGTTAGGTCTGACGGCGCTGACTGGACCGTGAAGACCTTATTTTATGCCCCGATCCTTGTTGCTTTCAACCTCCTTCCGGACCCCCCCCATTTTAGTAGAGAACTACTAGGTATCTGAACCGTATATTCATATCGGGGCTAAACTTGATAACTCTTCTTTGATAGGGTCGAAACTAAGGAACTTGATTTAACTTGTTTCAAATTTCAACTTCGCTTTTCTCACTTAACTTACTTGTCTTGCAGATAACATAATGGCTCCAACTAAGTATCCAACAAAAGAAGGGGGACCGACTGAATTTCCTCAGTGACCTACTTTCGGAGGACGATGAGCTCATCTTCGAGGCGCCACCGGGGACTCGGAACCGAACTGTCGCGGCCGAGCTGGCGTCAAGTTTACAAGAATCGGCATCCCCGACTGGGTAAATAAGATGCGACACTCCTCCACCACCACAACCTGCTGCAGCGGTGGCCAATCCGAGCCGATAAATGAGGATCCGGATGCAGCAATTACTGAGAGTCCCGAAGACCTAATCCCCTTGTCTCGGCGATTATAATACGTTGTTGAGGAGCCCACCCCCGATGAAGGCATGTACGACTTTGCCGAAACAATAGTGGATATCATCGGGGACGACGAGGAGGGCGAGATTAGCGAGGACCAACCGATGGACCCGGTGGTGGAGGAAATATGCCAAGAAACCCGTCCGGAGGGAGAGACCAGCCAAGGCACCCGTTCGGACAAGGGGAAAAGACCGGCGGAGCATCCCACCGTCTTGGAGATCGCGGAACCCAATAGAAAGAGTGGGTTAACCGCCGAATTTATCGACACCTTCCGTATACATGACATCCCGAGACTGACGGTTAAGGAATGGCTCGATATGGGACGCCGGGCCCCCTTTGTATTGATAAAGGATGGACTCACCTTTTGAATTCCGAGATGTGACAACGTGTCGAGTCGGCCGGCCCTGGCATACTTGGAGCGAACCCAGAGTTGCCGCCTCGTGGTCGGGATGACCACACAGTGTTTACCGACATTGGTCGGTTAATGAGTCAGACCGCGACGATGCGTCGTGCCATTGGGGAGGTTCGTCGCAACACTAACGATGACTTCTTTATAACTTTATATATTGCTACATATGTACTAACCCTTCTTGTTTTCATTTCAGATGGAGCGCACCNTAGCCAACCTCTCGTTTGAATCCGCCTGGCTTAATACTGCCTTTAAAGGCTGATCGGTATACACATACACCTTGCGGCCTTCGAAATAATGCCTAAGCTTTGCTATCGCTTTCTGCAAGGCCAATATGAACTTCTCCAAGGTTGTGTATCTTGTTTCAGCTGGTACCAAGGAATGGCTAACGTAGTAAACGGGCCGATGAATATCGTCCCCAATGGTTACCAGCGCTGCGCTGACTGCGGCTTCTGACACGGCCAGATACAATCCTAAGGGTTCATGACATGTCGGGCTCACCATGACCGGAGGAGTGCTCAAATATGTCTTCAAGTCGGAAAATGTCCGATCGCACTCCTCGGTCCAGCCAAGGTGGCTGGCCTTTCTCAATGTCCTGAAAAAAGGTAAAGCCCGATCAGTGGATCTTGAAATGAACCTGCTTAGTGCCGCCAGTCGGCCGGTCAGTCTTTGGAATTTTCGCTTGTTTCTCGGAGGCTGCATATCAACAATAGCTTGGACTTTCTCCGGATTGACTTCAATGCCTTTCTCTTAAACGTAATATCCAAGAAACTTGCCACTTCGAATCCTGAAGCAACACTTGTTTGGATTCAGTTTGAGTTTATGTTTACGGCATACTTCGAAACAGCGAGACAAGTAAGGAATATGGTCTTCATCATTCATTGACTTGACAATCATATCGTCAACATACACTTCCATAATATGGCCTATCAACTCCCTAAAGATCTTGTTGACCAGCCTTTGGTATTTTGCACCGGCGTTCTTCAAGCCAAAAGGCATAACCTCGAAGCAGTAAACACTGTCTTCTGTCATGAATGATGACTTCTTTTGATCCTCTTTAGCAAGGAAGATCTGGTTTTACCCGGAGTAAGCATCCATGGTACTCATCATGGTGCTGCAGGCCAAAGCGTCCACCAATCGGTCAATGTGCGGCAGCGGGAACGGGTCCGACTCGCAACTCTTGTTGACGTCGGTGAAATCCACGCACGTCCTCCACTTCCCGTCCGCCTTGGAGACCACTACTGGGTTTGCCACCCACTCAGTGTAATGGATCTCCCTGATGAAGCCCGACCGCAGCAATTTGTTCACCTCTGCCCGGATCATCTCAATCTTCTCAAGAGAATAGCGTCTCCTTTTTTGCCATATCGGCTTGATTCTAGGCTCGGTGTTGATCCGATGTTCACACTCGGACCGATCAATCCCCGGAACATCGTCCGGGGTCCAAGCGAAGATGTCCACATTGCTCCTTAGCAATTGGACCAGCTCTTCTTCAAAGGTCGGGGATAGATGTGCCCCGATGCGTGTGACCTTGGTGGAATCGTCCTCCACCAGGTTGATTGTCTTGAACCCGACGGGTTCCATAGCTTACCTCGGGTGCGGGGGCTCTTCTAGCAAATCCACCCGAGCTCTCTTGATAGGTGCCAGAGTACGGCACGAGCTCATGTAGCACTGTCTTGCTACTTTTTGGTCCCCTTTAACAGAAATCACTCCGTGAGTGGAGGGGAACTTGAGCATCATGTGGTATGTGGAAGGGACTGCCTCAAACTTACTGAGGCCAGTCCGTCCGATGATAGTGTTGTAAGCCAGATCGACTTCAACGACTATAAACTCCAGGGTCTCCGATCGGTCCCTGCCCGAATGTCCTAGCGTAATGGGGAAAAGAATTTTCCCGCACGGGATGACACTCCTTTGGTCGAATGACCAGAGGGTGATGTTGGCAATCGGGAGGTCGTGGGCAGCGGCTCCTAGCATTTCCGCTACTTCACGCTTTATCAAGTTGCACGAAGCCCCGGTGTCTATCAGAATCCTGTGGACCCGCCGATCTGCTATAATTCCAGTGATGATCAGAGGATCATCACATGGGTCGGTGACCCCTTCCCGGTCGGCTGCGGTAAAAGTAATATCACCTCCAAAGGTGGAGGACTGCTCGGCCGACTCGTACTTCACCAGGGCTACAGATTCGGAGCTCTCGGGGAACTCCTCACGTGCTGCCCTTTTTCGGTCCCTGACCGATTCGTTAATCCTTATTCCGCCGGAGATAACATAAATGTCTCAGGCGGCCTCCCTAGGCACCTCCTGATTAGGGGGAGGTTGAGTGCCCGTTTCGGCAGGTGGGGGAGCTGGCTGCTCCCTCCTACCTCCCTCATTTCGCGGGGCCCTGCCGCCTCGGCCCCGCCATCTCCTTCTTCGGCCCTGGCCCCGGTGCTCCTGACCGGGCTGGCCCCTCTCCTGCTCGGGTTGGGAAGATCTTCGATGTCCCGCCCGGTCGTTATAATGCCGGGCTGACCCCGATTATCCCTCCCTCTTGGCCTGTGACGATCGTCACCCTGATGGCCCGCTCGAGGGGAGTCAGCCCGCTTGCCCCTTCGCTCATCGCGTTCGGGCTTTTCCTTGTTCATTGCCGCTACTGTCTCTCGCAGTAGCGGGCATTTCAAAGTTGGGTGATCGCGGTTGTGATGCAACTCGCAATACACCCGATTGTCCTCCTTCTTCGGAGGAACGATTTTTTCAGCTACAGCCGCCACTTCCCGCGGCTGTTTCTTAGGGTAAGATACCCTATGGTCGCCTGCGGGATCAGAATTCCCGCCAGGCTTGCGATACCCCGCTCCCAGCGCTTCATCCACCTTGATGTACTTGTTGATTTTATGAAGGAGCTTTCCCAAGGTGGATGGTGGGCTCTTCACATGGCTGGCCGAAAGGCCGCAAGGTCCAAAGACCTGTTGCAAGATATCGATTTTATCTAGGAGCTCCAACTTGATACCCCGGGCGGTTCTGTTGAACTTCTAAATAAAAGAACAGAGACTCATTTTTGCCGGGATATACTTCATGTCGTATAGTTCCTGCCTGCTACGAGGCGGTCCTACGTTTGGAGCGAACTGTTCCGAGAAAGCCAGGACGAATCCGCCATACGACTGTATGGATCGGGCCGGCAAGTTCTTAAACCAAGTCCGGGCATCGCCCTGCAACCCCGCCGCGAAGATGCGGCACTTCAAAGAATCGGAGGCCCGCACGGTNTGGCCGGCAGCGGATACGGATCCTTCAGGCATGCTTTATTTAAATCAGTAAAATCGATGCAAACTCTCCAGCCGCCACTCGTCTTTGGGACCACCACTGGATTCGCGACCCAATCCGTGTATCTAACAGGCTCTATGAATCCTGTCTGCAGCAAACTTTCCACCTCCTCATCAATCGCCCTCTCTTTCGCAGGGGAAAACTTCATCTTCTTCTGATGAACTGGTCGCACATATGGGTTAACATTGAGTCTATGAGAACAGACTTGGGGATCAACCCCCACATAATCCTGATAAGACCAAGCAAAAACATCTACATTACTTTGCAAAAAAGAAATTACCTCCTTCTCAACCTCTGGTGACAACTCGGAACCGATTGTCACTGTCTTTTCAAGATTGCCGGGAAATAAAGGCACTGTCTTGATTCCCAAAGGCTCCATCTTCATATCGTTCTCTTTAAACTTCCTAAGAGAGGGTCCGTCGTTTGTGTCAATAACTTCATCAGACGAGAATTCCACCATACAAACGGGTAACTTGGCTTTCGATCCATCCATAACACTTCTACACATCACATTATAACATGATCGCGCCAGCTCTTGATCTCCCTTCATCTTCCCAACTCCTAATTGTGTTGGGAACTACATCATCAAATGTGGCTGAGACACCACAGCTCCAAATAAGTTTAAACAACTTCTCCCCATGATCGCATTATAAGGGAGTATAGGGAGATCCACCACCACAAACTCCACCATCAAAGTTCTTGATATTTCGGGATCACCCAAAGTCACCGGCAGAAAAACAGATCTCTCGCCCACAACAACACTATTATTAAAACCAACTAGTTTTGTGTGCACAGGTTGGAGTTGGGTGGTTCCTTTCAATGCCATCTGTTCGAAAGCTGCAAGAGTCAAAATATTGGTAGCAGCTCCGGTGTCCACCAACACTCGTGAGACATAATGATTAGCAATAATAGGAGAGACGACTAACGCATCGTTTTGTGGGGAGAAAACCCCAGATAGATCCTCCGGACCGAAAGAGATTGTCATCCTGTCGAAATCTGTCAACTGGACCATGTTCACTTCCATAAAACGCCCCTTTTGATGTAATGCCTGATAAGAACGTTTGCGGGTGCGATTCGAATCGCCGACACTTTTTCCCCCGGCGATAGTCATAATGTTGGGGCCTAAGTTTCCCCATTTCGGTTGGGTATTTTCAACATTCAAAATAGGTTGACCCTGGTTGGGGTCAACCGGAGGAGGAGGAGGTAGTGCTTGCTGATTCGCCCGATCAGTGGATCTTGAAATGAACCTGCTCAGTGCCGCCAGTCGGCCAGTCAGTCTTTGGAATTCTCGCTTATTTCTCGGAGGCTGCATATCAACAATAGCTTGGACTTTCACCGGATTGACCTCAATGCATTTCTCTGAAATGTAATATCCAAGAAACTTGCCACTTCGAATCCCGAAGCAACACTTGTTTGGATTCAGTTTGAGTTTATGTTTACGGCATACTTCGAAACAGCGAGACAAGTAAGGAATATGGTCTTCATCATTCATTGACTTGACAATCATATCATCAACATACACTTCCTAAATATGGCCTATCAACTCCCTAAAGATCTTGTTGACCAGCCTTTGGTATGTTGCACCGGCGTTCTTCAAGCCAAAAGGCATAACCTTGTAGCAGTAAACACCGTCTTCTGTCATGATGACTTCTTTTGATCCTCCTTAGCAAGGAAGATCTGGTGGTACCCGGAGTAAGCATCCATGGTAATCATCATGGTGCTGCCGGCCACAGCGTCCACCAATCGGTCAATGTGCGGCAGCGGGAACGGGTCCGACTCGCAACTCTTGTTGACGTCGGTGAAATCTACGCACATCCTCGACTTCCCATCCGCCTTGGAGACCACTACTGGGTTTGCCACCCACTCAGTGTAATGGATCTCCCTGATGAAGCCCGACCGCAGCAATTTGTTCACCTCTGCCTGGATGATCTCAATCTTCTCAGGAGAATAGCGTCTCCTTTTTTGCCTTATCGGCTTGATTCCAGGTTCGGTGTTGATCCGATGTTCACACTCGGACCGATCAATCCCCGGAACATCGTCCGGGGTCCAAGCGAAGATGTCCTCGTTGCTCCTTAGCAATTGGACCAGCTCTTCCTCAAAGGTCGGGGACAGATGTGCCCCGATGCGTGTAATCTTGGTGGAATCGTCCTCCACCAAGTTGATTGTCTTGAACCCAACGGGTTCCATAGCTTGTCTCGGGTGCGGGGGCTCTTCGAGCAAATCCACCCGAGCTCTCTTGATCGGTGCCAGAGTACGGCACGAGCTCATGTAGCACTGTCTTGCTACTTTTTGGTCCCCTTTAACAGAAATCACTCCGTGAGTGGAGGGGAACTTGAGCATCATGTGGTATGTGGAAGGGACTGCCTCAAACTTACTGAGGCCAGTCCGTCCGATGATAGCGTTGTAAGCAGATCGACTTCAACGACTATAAACTCCAGGGTCTGCTATCGGTCCCTGCCCGATTCTCCTAGCGTGATTGGAAAAAGAATTTTCCCGCACGGAATGACACTCCTCTGGTCGAATGACCAGAGGGTGATGTTGGCAATCGGGAGGTCATGGGCAGCGGCTCCTAGCATTTCCGTTACTTCACGCTTTATCAAGTTGCATGAAGCCCCGGTGTCTATCAGAATCATGTGGACCCGCCGATCTGCTATAATTCCAGTGATGATCAGAGGATCATCACATGGGTCGGTGACCATTTCCCGGTCGGCTGCGGTAAAAGTAATATCACCCCCAAAGGTTGAGGACCGCTCGGCCGACTCGTACTTCACCAGGGCTACAGATTCGGAGCTCTCGGGGAACTCCTCACGCGCTGCCCTTTTTCGGTCCCTGACCGATTCGTTAATCCTTATTTCGCCGGAGATAATATAAATGTCTCCGTCGGCCTCCCTGGGCACCTCCTGATTAGGGGGAGGTTGGGTGCCCGTTTCGGCAGGTGGGGGAGCTGGCTCCTCCCTCCTGTCTCCCTCATTTCGCGGGGCCCTGTCGCCTCTGCCCCGCCATCTCCTTCTTCGGCCCTGGCCCCGGTGCTCCTGACCGGGTTGGCCCCTCTCCTGCTCGAGTTGGAGAGATCTTCGATCTCCCGCCCGGTCGTTATAATGCCGGGGCTGACCCCGATTATCTTTCCCTCTTGGCTTGTGACGATCGTCACCCTGATGGCCCGCTCGAGAGGAGTCAGCCCGATTGCCCCTTCGCTCATCGCGTTCGGGGTTTTCCTTGTTCATCGCCGCTACTGTCTCTCGCAGTAGCGGGCATTTCAAAGTTGGGTGATCGCGGTTGTGATGCAACTTGCAAGACACCCGATTGTCCTCCTTCTTCGGAGGAACGATTTTTTCCGCTACAGCCGCCACTTCCCGCGGCTGTCTCTTAGGGTAAGATACCCTATGGTCGCCTACGGGATCAGAATTCCCGCTAGGCTTTCGATACCCCGCTCCCAGCGCTTCATCCACCTTGATGTACATGTTGATTTTCTGAAGGAGCTTTCCCAAGGTGGATGGTGGGCTCTTCACAAGGCTGGCCGAAAGGCCGCAAGGTCCCAAGACCTGTTGCAAGATATCGATTTTATCTCGGAGCTCCAACTTGATACCCCGGGCGGTTCTGTTGGACTTCTCCATAAAAGAGCGGAGACTCATTTTTGCCGGGATATACTTCATGTCGTATAATTCATGCCTGCTACGAGGCGGTCCTACGTTTGGAGCGAACTGTTCCGAGAAAGCCAGGACGAATCCGCCAGACGACTGTATGGATCAGGCCGGCAAGTTCTTAAACCAGGTCCGGGCATCGCCCTGCAACCCCGCCGCGAAGATGGGCACTTCAATGAATCGGAGGCCCGAACGGTCCCCATCCTCAGCTCAAAATTTGCGACGTGATCAATCGGATCACCGTCGCCTTGGAATACGGGTAACCCCTCAGGGTTACGGTAATAGCGATCGGGGACTGCCGCCCAGATCTCTTCAGAGAACAGGAGCATCAAATCTCCCAATGCGGCGGATACACCTCCCGATTGTTGGGATGACGCCTGGGCCATTTGTAGATTGTGCCACCAGTCGTCGTCCTTACTCCGCTTGATCGGGGCACCCATGGCCCGATCGAAAACTCCTGGATTGCACTCCAGATCAGGATCGCAATCCCTGTGCATTCGCAGGGCCTCCAACTCCCTGGTAAGCTCGTCGATGCGTCTCTGCATCTGTTCTTGGTTCGTCCCAGGGACGGGAGTTGGAGTTCTAACCGGAGGAGGCGGAGTGGATTGGTATCTCGACCTCCTCATTGTTATCCCACGCCTGGCAATCTCCTCTTCATCGGAGCTCGGCGCTTCAGGGTCGCTCTCGTACCATCTGTTGGTTGGAACAGGGCTTGTAATAGCCGGTGGTTCTGTTCCACTCCTTTCCGACGTAACCTCCAGAATAACTTTCCTAACAACAGCCTCCAGGTCCTGCAAAGAGAACGTTGAAGCCGGAACACTACTGGGAAGCGTGTCACTATCGATCGTCGAAGTTCCGGTCGACATGCCTTTGATTATCCTATCTCAGGTAAAGACCTCAAATGGGAGTTAAAACTCGTCCCCACGGACGGCGCCAAACTGTTGTGGTTCGAAAACCGGGGGTGTCAACAGTCGACCGGTTCGTTGCAAGACGAACTCGGTTGTTATTTGTTTATGTGTGGAGAAGGTTGATGATTCAAAGGTAAATGAGGCAAATGGATTTTTGAGTGGAAAACCTCGGAACGAGGAAAAAACCACTTGACTAAGAGCTAAAAGAAACGCCCTCAGCCTGTTTAATAAACGAATCCATGATTATACAATACATGTTTGTTTGATCGACCACAAAGAGGGGGAAGATAATCGAAAATAAATCGAGAGTAATCTGTCAAGCTCAAGCCCTCTAGAGAAAACCGAAATCGAAGTCCTTTTCTCCTTCTCTTTGTGTCCTTTTTATACTCCCACTGTACTATGCACAGTAGGGTGTCGTTTTGCGCCTGTCCTGTGCTACTAGGTCGGCTAACGTCAGGCGGAACAGCCGCTGGAAATAGCTCCCCGTAGCTTCATGGCGCCGGTCCTTTCGGCGCTGCCACCCAGCTACTCTTTGGCCTCTAGTGGCTTACACCCATTGCCGAACCACGCTACTGACACGTTTGTCGCGGGTTATCGTCGCATGTGATGCATGAGGATGGCCCGAAACAACTCCGGCAAGAATTGGACCTATCGGTCTGGGCACACGTGGGGAGCTGGGCCCCACGGCTCGGGACCGATCGCCAGATGCGACCGATCGGGCCAAGCGATATAAATGGGCCCTCTACTGATCTGGGCCTCCAAGTTCGGCTCACTTGTATGGGCCGTCGTGGCCAATTCTGGTCCTGACCCTGTTCAGGGTATCGGGTTCCGATGATCTCATCAATATAAGTTCATCAATAATGACACTAGGGTTACATATTAGAATGAAAATACAAATTTAAAACACTTATATGGATAAAAGTTTTAGCAGTTAGCAACTCACCTCACAATCGAACCCGTATGGTAAGAAGAAAGCTTTGTTGAGAGATTTAGGGATTGAGTTACTAAGAACTTGAAATCTAAACAAAAAATGTGAAGGGAGCACTGGTGCTGAGAAACCGCGCAGATGGATGAAAATGGATTAGGTAAATTAATAAAAAAAAGATGCCCAATAAATTTTAATATTAAATTAATAAAAAAGGAACCCAATACATATTAAGTGTGATAATGAGTCGGGTCGCACCTTTGCTTCTGACGCACATTTGTCCCCATATGTGCCGAATCCCAGCTACACAGGTTATAAGAACAAGAGCACAACCCGCATTAGGAGTTCATTCTAAGGATGCATTCCAAATTGAAATGGATATGGCCTAGTGTTTTCAAACCCAGTCCAATTCGTCTGGGCTGAGCGGTTGGCCCGTCACTCAGCCCATTTGGTGGGCGGGTTGATGGGCCGTAAATGTTTTTAAAAAAATAATAAAAAATAATATTTTAAAATATATTTTTAATAAAAATAAAAAATTTAATAATATTTTCAACACCGATTCGATAATAGTTTGACAACAACTCGACAACGGTTCGGTGATCCGTTAAAATTTTCGATTTACAGACCGAATCGTATTTAAGAACAATGATGTGACCAGATCCAAGAGAGAGTTTAATTGTTGAAATTACCAAATGTTGGATCTATCATTTTATGACGTTGGAGTGGTCCCGACACTATAGATGATTCGCAAGTCGTAATGAAATATTTGATATTTATGGTAGACACGTTTCTTATCGGAAGTTTCCTGCTTTGGTGGATCTAATAATATAATGAATATAAAAAATGCATGAGAGAGGATGATAAACCATTATATAAATTAGAGATTTAAAATGAAAGAGAGACTTAATCGAAAGGATTAAATACTAATCGCAGCTTCATCAACTGATACTCCACAACCACCCTAAGCGTATGGAGGCGGATCATCCTACTTATTTGATATGTTCTTTGTGATTGCATATTGTTGTATGTTTTATTCATTCCTTGTAAGAGTTGATCCACAATATATTGAATTGGTCGAACAAGTTCTTTTTCCGGTGCTGTTGTTTTTTTCGTTTCCTTTGTGATTTTCTATTTAAAATTGCATGTGCCCCTTTTATTTAATGTTCTTAATTTGTCCTACAAACAACTACAAATCTAAAATTGAGTATTGATCGTTATTTCAATCATAGTTTAGTGATTATTGATGTTCCTTATAAAGAACCACAACACTAACTATGCTTTTTTTACCATAGGATTAAAAGTTTGATGAAGTCTTCGATATGACTATAACCCTTAGGAGCTAGTCATATTGAGTTTGTTTGGTACTCAAATTAAAACTACGGTAAGGTGCGATGCGATGTCCATATCATGATTTTCTTATGTTACACAAAACATAAACTTAATCGAGATATGATAATCGTTAAAAAATCACGATATCATCACAGCTGTTAAAACTAGTTGTGGTCTCATCGTGATTTTGGAAAAGACTAATTTACCCTTAATTCTATTAATTATAATATANGAGTTAAACATACAAATGCTTATATCTAAACAATTTTTAAACATCATCCATTAATTATAATTCATGTCACTACAATTTGAAAGCGTACCTTCTGATGTCTCCCAAGCAATGCCTCCAACAAAAAGTTTTCTATCACAATAAAAAACCAATAGTTACAGCATTTGTTTCAGATGTCTCAATTTCCACGGGTATCGAACCCAAACACTTCATCTCCCCCCCAAATATACAACCAACCCTGCTGACACAAACTAAACTAAACTAAACTAACAAAACTAACCCTGCAGACGGCGAAGAATCGTGCTTCAAGCCTGAACTATCATCTATGTTACCAACTGAATCGTAATTTCCCTCTTTTGAGTCGTAATGCCCTTCATACTGTGGTTCCTCCCCGCCGTACCCGGCATTTTGTTCAGATAAGCCAAAGTCCATTGCAAATTATCTAAATCCTACCTATAAACAAAAGAAATCAAAAGATGCAAAGAATCATAAATCATTATTTCCGTTTTTCCGCCCCTTTTCGCAACTTATCCATACCCATAAAAAAGGTCCTGAACCTAATAAAGCAACAATTACCTAACCAGATCGAAAGCTAGCTACGCTTATATATTCTCTGATAGGGGAAGACGATGAGGGCAGAAAACAACTTCCCTCTAAAAACGCGTTACAAACCCTAGCTTCAGATTTTAAGAAACTGAAGAGTGCGCGTATTAGAAGCTATTTCGGGATTTAATGAATGTCTCATATCGGACCAACTTCCTCCGTATTTTTTTAATTAATTTTTTAAAAAAATAATATTTACTAATTTTTTTAGAATTGGACACTGAAAACCCAAAATCCGATGTTAACACTCAATGGGGTTGTTTGGAATGACGTTAAAAAAGTGCGGTGATGTGTGGTGAGGTGAACTGCGGTGAGGTGAACGCAATTTTAATAACATGATTTTTAAAATTGTTTGGTAAAAAACAGTGGTATAATGAATGTGATTTTGATAAAATGACATATTTACCATTATTTTAAAAAATATAGTATATTCAAATTAATCAATTTATTTATCTAGATAACATTCATAAAAATGCATATTTATAATTCACATTTAAAATGAAAATTAAAAACATTAATTTACATAATTGAGTTATTGCAAAGTAATTTTCTAAAACATAATTGAAGATAAATATTACAAAAATTAGGTTTATGTTCGACGTCTGACAGACCGAGATACAATAATGGCATTAGCAATTTGATCTCTAATAGCGTTCATAGCTACATCATTGTCTAATTCATCATCCACATAATTTGTTTGCGCTTGCATAACTGGATTTCTTTGGTTTACAACTGTTTCATGATCTGGATCATATTTATCCATCTGGCGGATAAAATTATGGATACACATCGTTGCCGGCACAAGTGCGACTTGTGTTTTAATATTTGTGCGCTTTTTAATAGATGTAAGTCCATTAAACTTCACTTTCCACATTCCGATAGTACGCTCAACAATAGAACGTAACTTAGAATGTCGATGATTGAATACTTCATTAGGTCTATGATAATTAAGGGTATCGAACTGTGCAAGATGATAACGCATCCCTCTGTAGGGAGCCAGAAATCCAGACATATTTGGATACCCGGAATCGACCAAATAATATTTTCCTGTGAGAAAACAACTTTTATACTTAGATTAATAATTCATATTTGTTTTCTAAGTTACATTTACCTGTAGGTGCCATTGGAAACTTCATTCTACGATCACGTACAGCCTCACGTAATATCTTTGAATCGTGTTGTGAACCTTCTGCACCTGCTAAACAATATGTTATGTTAAATTCAAAGTCACAAACAACCATTATATTTTGGGATGGTTTTTCATCTCTACCTATCCAAGGACGTTTCTTATCCTCTCGTATGCAAGCAAGTATGTGTGTACCGTCAATACACCCAATGCAATCCTGCTATTGATAATTAATGTTAAAAATAGTTACAATGACATATATTATACATAAAGAATTGTAAACGTACTTTGAAAAATGGCCAAGACATAGGATCTCGCTCGATGCTAGGGGGTGGGAGCATAGGATCACGATATTGTCGTATCCAATCGCGAGACATTTCAACGCATGCTCGAAGGACGGAGTGAAATGATCTGTGAATTGTGTATGTGGACCTTTGAAAATCTACGATGACCGGACCACGTCGAGGTAAACCTAATCCAGCAATCATCATGAAAGTGCCAACTTGCTCTTGTATAGAGCAACTACCAATATGACATAAACCATATCGATTACCAAGTAAAGTGCATAGTTTATGAAAGACATGTGGTCTCATTCGAAAAGTGCTTAGACAATCTCTCCAATGTCCATCCAAGATGTATTTCAACCATTCTGCCCCGCTGTAGTCTCGTGTATTTTGTGGTATTGAAGAACTCACCTTAGCATATTTGGAATGCAACACCACTTCATACATGCTTTGTCCGGTGTTCATCCCGATTTTTCTTTTAATTTTATTTCTTTCCGAATCGTTTAGATCACACCAATTTGACATAGTACCTGTACAAAATAAGATGTAAGGATAGAAAGTATGCAACAAATTACTACGAAAATAATACTCATAAAAGTCAAGATGAAAATGAAACATGTCCACAAATAAAAACGCATACAAATTTCGAACAACAAACTAAAATCAACTTATTTAAACATGTCTATCACGCCTAGCAAGAGCCCGCATTAGGAAATCAAATTTCTCTTCATGTGTCGATAAGCCTAGAAAACAAGTTCTATTGAACTTGTTTTCGAACAACCATATGGCTTCGTAATAAAAATCACTGCCATGTACTACACCAGGAAGTTCACGTAAGTCCTTCAAACAACAATCAATTTGCGATGCTTCAAAGTCGGTAGATGATAGTTCATGCAAAGAAGAAGCCAAATTGTTCATCGAATCTCTGTTGTCATCATTTCTCTTCCGTTTATTTTTTTCTTTCCTTCCTCTCTTAACACTCGAAGACTCTACAGCTGGTGAACCATCATTGTCATCCCCAAATGAGGGTGGAACATATTCAGCCTCTCGGTTTGGGGTCATCCTAGAATCGAAATCATGTTCTCCTTCATAATTGTGGTTCTCACCGTCTATATTATCAAAGTTTTGTGTTTCTGTCACAGTAGAGCATGACTCTGAGCTAGCAGGAGTGAACATATGTTCACCGGTTGCCACAATACCAGTGAACATAATTCTTTGGTCTTCTTCACTAACTGGTCCAAATGTTTTGAACTTGAGATATCTATTATCTTCCTGCATGAGAAAGAATATGATATGTAGGCGACATATTTTTAGAATAAGAAATTGCACAAATTGAATTACCTTTAGTGCCTCAGTCCACCAGCTTTCATCTGCTGTGATAGTTCCTGTTGATTCTGAGACACCTAGACCTGATGCTGTAGTCTTCAGTTTCAACCAAACAACTCAATCTTTTTTTAATCCATCCCACTTATTTTTTAGTTGATGCTTTGAGTAAATTCTATCAGTTGTCTCAGTAAATTTGACTATCACATTTGCCCAACCAACTTTATTCAAAAAAGTACCAGGTCTATTTCCCTTAATTACTTCTTGTGCACATAATCTAACAAAGACTTCAATCAAATGGCTATCCCAATATGCAGGTGTTCTAGAATCAATAGTTTGTGACTCTGTCATCACTAATGATCTCTCTAAAATAGCAACAACAACCTAATCCGAATATCAAAGAAAATAATTTCAAAAACGATACAAACTAAATGATTATCAAAGTAATCATAAGTTCGTATGAATTCAAAGATAATAGAATTCAGTTCACAATTAATTGTAAATTACATAAACAAATTCATATTCGCATCTAACAAATTCATAAATTACATAAACATACATCGTAATTACATAAACAAATTCATAGTCTCATCTAACCAAACATTAATCGAAATTTTGATTATGTAATATCATCAATTTTGAAATGGGATAAACTGCTTATATTGCAACAAAAGTTTTCAACTAGAAATTGAGAAATAAACCTTGGGCTATTGATGAAAACTTATAACTAAAAACTAGAGAAATAAAGCATGGGTTACGGATGATAAATTTAAAACTAAAAACTAAAATCTAAAAACTTGAGAAATAAACTTGGGCCACGGATGAAGACTTGAGAAATAAGTATTAGAAGATTTGCTTTTTGGAAACAAACATTGGGGCTACCGGATGAAAAACGTACAAATGATTTTTTGAAACGTATGATTTGTGAAAAAAAATTGGGTTACGGGATTATGAGAAATAAAACTTTCGAAGTTTCTAGTTCTACATATTTGATTCATGAGAAGAACGAGTATACCTATTGAATGACCTTCTCTTGGACAAAAACACTGTGTATTTGGGTTCTTCTTCTGCGCAGAGGACTTCTTAAGAAGGTGAGAATTTGAAAATCGGCTGTAGGGTTTAGGAGATTATAAAATGATAATATAAAATGAAGGGTATGTTGGTCTTTTTAAAATCGCGTTTTCACGCCAGCTGCTTCACCCAGCTTTCTATCCACCGCGTTTTTTTTAAGTTCACCGCACCACACATTTGGTTATGTTTTGTGAAAACGTAAATTTTGGTGTTGCGATGGCCACACCGGGGTTTAGAACACAAACCCAAACAAACCCAATATGAGTATTTAACAATTTAACATATCAACGGATATAAAATATTGAATTTAATGAGTTAGAAAAATCGATTTATTTTTAGATAATTGCATCCAAATAATGCTTTGAATAAAGGGACTTAATTTTTTAGGGATCCAATTTGAAGCTTTAGGTTATCTGTGATCTTGTTCGCGCCCAAAATCATTTTCGCCGTTTAAATCTCTCTATACATTATCATTCTCACACATCCATATCATATTCTCTTTCTACTTCTAAAATTTTTCACTCATCCACATCATTATTTATTTATCTTTCATCCACATCATCTTTTCTCCCTAAATATTATTTTATCTTTCTATCACATCAATTTTATTTATTTACTATTCAATTTATCAATAAATATTACGTTTTAATTTTAATATTTTAAATTTCAATAGTTTCAGTGATTAAACATTATTTTTAAAAATTTATATCGTTATATGTATTATATTTTATTTTTTCGATTATATTTATTTTCATTATTTCGTACTCATTTTTAATATTTCGATTTCGAAATAATATACTTTTATCTAAAATTACATATTTATATTATCAAAATAAAATTATAAATTTTATATTAATATATTTATTTATTAAATTATTTTAAATAAAATAATAAAGTAAACAAAATAATTAAAAAAATTAAAATTAAATACCAGATTTCGGCAGACAAGGAACCCCGAACCCTTGTCCATGGAAATGTGTCAGACATGGGCATTAACATTGCATATACTATTGTGGCCTCAATTCCGAAACATAATTTTATTGCTATAAATGCACTCGGGATTCATCACGATAACTAGCTTGTAAGTGGTAAAGTTTAATTTTGTTATTAATCCTTATAATTTTAGATGGTACAATTGTGATAAAGAACAACCGGGATCGTCAACACCGTATGATGGTGGGCAACAGGGCAAAAACTATGTACAACAACATTCATACCTAAGCGAATTAAATGACTTGAATGCTTATGATGAAGATTCGTTGTATCATGAAATACCTCAACTTCAGAAGGCTCGATGAATCCATAAAGTGTGGTTTTAATGGTACTGCATATTCATACCATAAAGTCAATTATTTAATATCCATTCAGAACGGCATCAAAATTCTTTTTTTAAAAGAAATGTAAAAAAATATGTGATCGGACCCGAAAACCCTATATTTGACATAAGTGCTCAAAATAGTTATGCCACCCGATTTTTGATATACCAACCAATATAAAAAGATTGCATAAAGTATGGTTTTAATGGTTTTGCATGCTCATATTAAAGTAGAGATTGTGCTAACTCATATTAGTGCGTGTTCTGATTACATTGTCAGAATACGTTATCATTTTTAAAATGTATTTTGGATTCGTTTACATAACACCCCAATGTTTTCATTCTCATTCTGACAATCTATTTTCAAAATGCGTTATGAGTTTCATTCTTCAACGCAAAATGATCATAATCCCTCACTTTGAATTCATGTAATGCATTTTAAAAAATCTTTGACCAAACTACCCTTCTGACATAATCCCTTATTTATAGGGGTGTTAAGCATTCGGAAAAAAACCAAATACCGAACCGTTTACCGATTTTTTTACCCAACCGATACCGAATTATATAATTCGGTATTTCGGTAAATACCGAAACCGAACAGACAAAATTCGATTCGATATTCGGTAGATAATTTTTTGACTTATTTGGTATTCGATAATTGAAATTTAATTCGGTATTTAGCGAATGAACATCCCTAATTATTTCTAATTAAATAAATCTTGTTTTCTATAAATATAACGGCAAAATAGTACTTTAGTATTTAGAATGCATTTTCATCACCATTTTTTTACAGAACATCATTCTTATCTCATTATTCATTATTTACCATGCAGAACACTTAAACAGATTCACATTTTATAAATACATTCTGACAATCTATTCTAAAAACACATTTACATTTTCATAATACACACAAAACACACCATTAGCGTCAATTATAAATAGATTATTAAATATAAACAAGCATAGTACGTATTTTGGCCAGTGTCTAAATAGTGTATGAATCATGGAAAAATTAGATAAAAAACTACCATTATCATTTCATGAGATAATACTTATGAACAATGGACTATCCTTTGATGAAATCTATATGAGATGACAATGAGCCACCTATCTATAGATTCATTACGTGTTTTGAACTTTCAGACACATCATTGATGCATACCAATTGTGTGATCAAATATTTTTTATGGACATCACTCATATATATTAAAGGTTCGTTTCAGTATTGATTGTACTCATTCTTTTAGTGAAGTGAACACAATCACTCACATTTTTATGCACTGAATTACTGAAATACTCACTGCAAAAATAAGTATTTACAGATATACCCATCCACACCATTTTTGATGAATCAAAAATGGATATATATGCAAATGATCTATTTTGCAGTGGGCATATATGCAAAATAACCCATTTTTATGTTTCTCTATGTACGATCACAAATTGCTTATAGATGAGGCTAATGATGGAGGCATGCGGTGTTAGCTTGTAATGGAATTTACGATTCGTTTTTCCGATTAAACTTAGCAAAATTAAGATGCGGAATGGGAAAAGAACACAGAAATTTTACGTGGAACCCGAGTACCGGGAGAAAACCACGGACCACCTCCTGGTCAATCTACTATCACGAAAATAACAAAAGGATTACAGCCACAAGAACTATCGAGTTCTTGTGCAACTTAAATAAAATACACAGACAAAATGTTCTAAACCCAGAACTGCTCCCGTGCTCCTCTGCTATTTCCTGATAATTCTGAGATGATGATGATACCGCATTAAAGCGGCTGACACCCATTATATAATGGTTGCAGGTGGGCTTTAGGTTAAAGACCACTAATCCTTTGTCGATCATACTCAGTACACCACCTCCGGCTGACCGACCGTCACCGAAGCTTTACCGCTCTCAAGGCTGGAACCTGACACCGATCGTCACTTCAAATGCCGATTGTGTTTACACTGTTGTTCATCAACTCCTCGCCACTCGTCACAGGCTCGTTGGAAATCTCCCACTTCATTAATGACTATGGCCCACTCTATTTAATGAGTATGGAATACTCATCACACAGGAGCCGATCGACACTCCTTTATTACTTTTGTCGATCGGAAGAATGACGATCTGCCAACATGCGGAAGTTGTGTACCTTAGTAGACAATGAGAGTTGTCGATCTGCAGATGATTTCTTCGTAATCTTGATACATACACTATTGGGGGACAACATGCATTATTTCAGATAAAATTATGGGTATTTTGGAGGCAGTAAACACAATGTCAGTTTTTTGGAATGGCCTAGAAGAGCACTCAATTAAAACAATGATATATTAGAAATAGACAATAGAAACTCGGACGCATTTCAGTGATTTGAAGTAAAAGACGAGACAAAGTGAACGTTAACTCAAGACATGAGAAAACGCGAGGGTGGAAAGCTTCAATGTACATGGTCCGGTGCACCCAAGCATTTGATGCACATCGGTATGAAAAACATGAAGTATAAATTTGAATACTAGTTAGTGTAACTTACCTGTTACATAGACTAAGAAAGAGTTCATCCCAGTGTAACTACAAATCAAAGCTCTCCCTTCTGATGTGGGTTGAGAAAATGCTAATTGTGCACGANTTTCATGTTTACTTCGATACTTCATTTTTCTTTCGTTTTAATTTGCAAAATGATACAATGGCATTGCATTTGGAGAGCTAGATTTTTCATGTTTACTTCGAAACTTCATTTTTCTTTCGTTTTAATTTGCAAAATGATACAATGGCATTGCATTTGGAGAGCTAGATTTTTCATGTTTACTTCGATACTTCATTTTTCTTTCGTTTTAATTTGCAAAATGATACAATGGCATTGCATTTGGAGAGCTAGATTTTTCATGTTTACTTCGAAACTTCATTTTTCTTTCGTTTTAATTTGCAAAATGATACAATGGCATTGCATTTGGAGAGCTAGATTTTTCATGTTTACTTCGATACTTCATTTTTCTTTCGTTTTAATTTGCAAAATGATACAATGGCATTGCATTTGGAGAGCTAGAAACTTCATTTTTCTTTCGTTTTAATTGCAAAATCGTATAGTGCTTTGTTTGCCCTTGAAATTTGCAGAGATGAAATAGCTGGATGCAGTGAGAAAGCTTATGATTCACTTCCAATAAACGATGCCCGGAAAATGCTGATGTTTGATTCAGATAAAGAAGTGGAGGACTACGTTAGGGAGGTAACAAAAAGTGTTGTTGTGCTTGAACTGCACCTCATCATCTTTCTCATTTTGAAGAGTTTTGCTTTTGTGTTGCAGGAGCGCCCTGAGTGGGAAATTAAGAATGGGGTTGTGTTTTTTGTTAGGGTTAAAGAATGTGTAACTTGTAAGGAGATTCCATCGCTGCAGCTCATCAACCAGACCCTTAGTTATGCAAGAGAGCTTGAGCGTATTGTTTGATCACCAATGCTTTTAATATGGGAAAACTTCGGATTTCAGACGTAGGGGTGTTAAGGAATGCGAATAGTTCATGAACATATAGTGTTCGACTTGTTTGAACGAACACGCGAAACATTCAAATTTGTGTATTTTTTATATTATTTTTGCATAAACATGAAAGTATGGATACAAACACGAACTAGAACACAAAACGAACGAATCCAAACATAATTAAACATGGATGCGAGAAATTTACAAATTTGAAGAATGTTTTTTATGTTTTATAATATGAACGAGTATGAAGATTGACAAGTCAAATTTGGCTTGTTGGAATAACAACTCTATTTATATATACCCAAGAAAATGAAATTTAGGGATGATGAGGGAATTTTTGTTTCAGCTTCACCATTAGAAACGCAAAAATTGGAGAATTACTTAACATATTTATCATCTTTTTTTTAATTAATGTAAATTATAAATTTAACTTAGAATTGATTATTTAAAATGTCTTTCAATCATAATTTTAAATGAGAGACATTTTAATAAAGAATTATAATCATTTGATTGGGTTCAATAGTCAAAATTCATCATTCAATATATTGAAATTTTATAATAAATAAATTTAATAGAGAATCAATTTGAGTTATTTTGTAATCCATATACTATAAGTAATAGTGTTTTTATACAATGCAACCAATTTACTATTTTTTCTAAATCATCATTCGAGACTTGTCTAGCTCATCCGGTAAAAATAATTCTGCCAGTGGGAATGAATTTTAAGCATTGTTATTACAATAATAATATTAAAACACTCGTTTAAAAAATATAAAGTAAAATCACACACTTTCAATGATAATGGGTTTGTTTGGTTCAACTTTTTAAAATTGCGATGTGGTGGGATATTGTGAGGTGTGGTGAGATATGATGGTCGTGAATTTTTAAGTATGTTTGGTAAAATTGTGATATTATAATCGTGATTTATGTAAAAATACTAATATACCATTATATATATAAAATAATAAATATAATTATATTATAATTAATAGAAGTAAGGGTAAATGAGTCTTTTCCAAAATAACGATGAGGTCACAGCTGGTTTTAACAGCTGTGATGATATGTGATTTTTTAACGATTATAACATCGCAATTAACCTTATGTGTTGTGCGCATTAAAAAAATCACGATTTCAACATCTCACCGCACCTCACCGATGTTTTAATCGGAGTACCAAACAAACCCAATATGTTTTTTTCGGATTATTTTATCCAAAATTTCTTGAATGGTTTTGGGTCATTTTTCACAAATAATTTAAAATGTTTTAATAATACATTTATTAGGAATTGATTGAACTTTAAATGTTAAATTTAAACCATATGTTGCAATAATTTTATTTGAGAAAAAATGACGTGTTTGATCTCCAAGTTAGTGATTTTGATCAATTTAGTCCTCAAACTTTAATTTGGTATTTGTAATCCTCATACTTTGAATGTTTTGATAAAAATAGTTCTCAAAGTTTTCATATTTGACAAATTTGATCTCCATACGGCAAAACTAGTACCCAAATTTTTCACGCACATTAAACTTTGAGGATTGGATTTTTTAATTTTTATTCGGCTTTAATGTTTAAAATAGTGTAAAGGCGATGCCCTCAAAGTTTGTAAATTGAATGAGAAGCCCCGAAGTTTCAAAACAGTTCAAGAATGACCATAGAGTGAAAAATAGCGGTTTTCGACTTTTTTTCGTATAAGTGGTTTTGATAATTTATGCATTACTTTCAAAATTTTCAAAGTTTGAAGATATAATCATTACTTTTTTTCAATGTTAATGGGTTAAATATAAACTATAGAGATGTTTAAATATTAACGAGTATAATGGTCAAAATATAAACGGTTTTGGAAATTTGGGTGACAACCATGCAATTCTTAAACTTTGAGGGCATGATATTTACAACATTTAAAAGTTAAGAGTATAACGACACATATTATATCAACTTCGGTGGCTTTATATGCAATTTACAAATTTTGGGGATACCACTTTTACATTTGTTGTATTCAAAAACCGGGGGTGTCAACAGTTGTCCGGTTCGTTGCAAGACGAACTCGGTTGTAATTTATTTAGTGTGTGGAATACAATTATAAATCAAGTATAAAAGAGACAATGCAGTTTTAGAGTGGAAAACCTCAAAGCTGAGGAAAAAACCAGTTGACTAAGAGCTGGAAATACCCTTAGTCGATTCACTAAACAAGATGCTAATAACAAATACCATGTTTGTTCTTTTGACAGCAAGGGGAAGAAAACTTATCGAAAATAAATCGATAGAAGGCTAAGTAAGAAACTAGCACGGAGAATCAGAAGATGATCATTTTCTTCGCATCCCAAGTGTCCTTTTTATACACCTACTGTGCTGCGTGAACAGTAAGGTGTCGTTTTGTCTTGTCCTCTGCGGTTAGGTCGGCTCGTGTCAGGCGGGATAGCGGCCGGACATGACTTCATAGGGCTGCACGGCGCTAGGCATTTCGGCGCTACTAGCCGGCTATCTCCAGACTAAGGGAAACTCATATATCTCCGCCAGACCATGCCTATGACAGAATTGTCGGAGGTTGTTGTTGCATGTTGAGGAATGTGGATGGCTCGAAGTATAGCGTGTGAGATGTGGACCGATCGGTCCTGGTGAGGGGGAGAAATTTGGGTCCTATCGATCGGGACCGATCGATATGAACAGGCGGTCAGGCTCGACTGACTTGGCTGGGTCGTCCATTCACGTGAGCTGGATCTGGGCCTTCAAGTTCGGCTTATGTTACTTGGGCTGATCTAACTAAGCTTGACCCTGATCAAGTTCCGGGGATCTCATCACTAGAGTCCTCTATCGCCACCATGGTGGTGATGTGAGTTCGATTATCAGATTGAGAGCGTTTGAGGTAGGAGTGTCCGATCGCAACAACGGAAGACCGTACCCGAACTTGTCGTAACGGCGTCCTTGTGGACCGATCCTGCACTTAGAAATTTCGGAGCGTGAATTTTCAAATTTGAAATTCGTAACAATTAAGTGTAAAAGCGCAATTATGGGCTCTATAGTAGCCAGCGCCTTTCCGAATTCCAAAGGGGGGATAGACTGTCAGACTGCAGTCGCCTGCAGTGATGATGTGTCGCCCTGTGATTGGATAATGCACTGCTATAAAAGTCGGGATTTCTGCCCTGTGCAACCATCGTTGTAACTTTGCGAAAAACTCTCCGAGACCTAGAATTCTCTGGCGATTTCGCTTGACCATCTTCCAACTCTAGTTCTCTCACAAAACTTAAGGTAACCATCCATGACACCTCCCTGGGCTAGGTATCTAGTTGTTTCTGAAATGGAACTCGAAGTATTTCGGGCCAAATTTTCAATCCTTGCCCATTATTCCATCTGGAGAGAGAAGGAAGACGTTCCATGCTTCCTTCCCGCCGAGATGAATATTCCGGCTAACGCCATACCCGTTAGCTATGCCTCCCTGAGGTCCGGCCTGCGTTTTCCCCTTCATCATTTTTCGCAGCCGTACTACGGGAGATCCATTTCCCAACATTTGCTCTTTTCCCGGGCAGTTATGTCTATATAATCACCTTCATTTTCTACTGCTATAAACAGGGATAGAGCCAACCCTTAAACATTTTTTCAACCTGTTCCTGGTGGGATCCCGCAGGGGGAGGAGGTTGTTAGGGGGTCGCAGGTTGTATTATCTAGCGACCCGAACGAAGGATTGTATTATCGTTGACAAGAAAGATTCCCTTCATGAATGGGAATCTTGCTACGTCTGGATAGACATCCCGATGGAGGACCTGTTGAAGGTTACCTTCTTAACCTCCCATCCCTACATCGAGAAGTTGGACCGAAACCGGTTCAACCCATCCCGCCAGGATATTGCCAATACATTGGCAATGCTTCCTCATCCCAAAAGGCATATGAAACGAATAGACATACTTCGGGAGACGAAGCTGCTAGAGATAGGGGTAGCAGGTAGAACTGGCGTCCCTGCCCCAAAAGGCATATTCTATAGCTCCGACTCGTCGGGGTCAGAAGAATCGGGTACGACTTTGGTTTCCTTTAGTTCATATCTCCTTATCCTTATTATTTTTCTTTTGCAGTTTCCACCGATACGATGTCTGGAAACCGACTTGCCGCGCTGGCCGCTGCTGCAAAGGCCAAAAAGGACGCCCATATGCAAGCGTCCAAGCCAAATCCCAACGCCGCTACTAGGTCTTCACGATCCGCGGGGAGCTCTAGCAGCCAGAGGCCTGAGCTGTTACCTTTTAATGGAATTTACGATTCGTTTTACCGATTAAACTTAGCAAAATTAAGATGCGGAATGGGAAAAGAACACAGAAATTTTACGTGGAACCCGAGTACCGGGAGAAAACCACGGACCACCTCCTGGTCAATCTACTATCACGAAAATAACAAAAAGATTACAGCCACAAGAACTATCGAGTTCTTGTGCAACTTAAATCAAAACACACAGACAAAATGTTCTAAACCCAGAACTGCTCCCATGCTCCTCTGCTATTTCCTGATAATTCTGAGATGATGATGATACCGCATTAAAGCGGCTGGCACCCATTATATAATGGTTGCAGGTGGGCTTTAGGTTAAAGTCCACTAATCTTTGTCGATCCCGCTCAGTACACCCCTTCGATTGATCGACCGTCATATCGAAGTTTGCCGCTCTCAAGGCTGGAATCTAACACCGATCGTCTCTTCCAAATACCGATCATATTCACAATATTGGTCATCAACTCCCTACCACTTGTCACCTCTCACTTCATTAATGACCATGGCCCCACTTCATTAATGAGTATGGAATACTCATTCCACAAGAGTCGATCGACAACTTGTCGATCACCTTTACTGGGAAAATGACGATTGGCCACCAATATGGAATACTCATTCCACAAGAGTCGATCGACAACTTGTCGATCACCTTACTGTGAAAGTGACGATCGGCCAACAATCTCCTCCTTCCAGCCTTAGAGCTTCTTACTGATTACTGATTGGTCTTTCCAATCTGTCCCAAACCAACCTGTTTGAAACAGAAATGATGCTTCTTCGTACTCACCACCTTGGTGAGCATATCTGCCGGATTTTCCTCAGTATGTATCTTTCTCAACTGCAAAGTTTTCTCAATCACTGCATCCCTAATCCAGTGGAATTTCACATCCACGTGTTTCGTCCTGGAATGAAATGCTGGGTTTTTAGTAAGCTCCAATGCACTCTGACTATCACAATGNCTGCTTCCTCTATGAAGGAAGAACACAGAAATTTTACGTGGAACCCGAGTACCGGGAGAAAACCACGGACCACCTCTTGGTCAATCTACTATCACGAAAATAACAAAAATATTACAATCACAAGAACTATCGAGTTCTTGTGCAACTTAAATCAAACACACAGACAAAATGTTCTAAACCCAGAACTGCTCCCGTGCTCCTCTGCTATTTTCTGATAATTCTGAGATGATGATCGATACCGCATTCAAGCGGCTGACACCCATTATATAATGGTTGCAGGTGGGCTTTAGGGTTAAAGCCCACTAATCTTTGCCGACCCCTCTCAGTGCACCCTCTTCGGCTGACCGACCGTCACCGAAGCTTTACCGCTCTCAAAACTGGAACCTAGTACCGATCGTTATCTTTATGGAGACCCTGCTCAATTAATGCCGATTGACATATGTCAATCAACCAATCAAGGAGCTGGTTGCAGAGGCTGGTTACAGGAGCTGGGAAAGTGATGATCATCATCTTCTTCCCAAAGGTGACGATCGGACCCAACTCCTACCAACTCCTAGAAGTGTCGATCGACACTTTCCTCCCAAAGGTGTCGATCACTTCCTTCTTCCCAAGATGACGATCGGCACTCAACAATCTCCTCCTTCCAGCCTTAGAGCTCTTCACTAATTACTGATTGGTCTTACTAGTCTGTCCCAAACCAACTTGTTTGAGACAGAAATGATGCTTCTTCGTACTCACCACCTTGGTGAGCATATCTGCCGGATTTTCCTCAGTATGTATCTTTCTCAACTGCAAAGTTTTCTGAATCACTGTATCCCTAATCCAGTGGAATTTCACATCCACGTGTTTCGTCCTGGAATGAAATGCTGGGTTTTTAGTAAGCTCCAATGCACTCTGACTATCACTATGTATGATCGGTTCCATATCGAAACCGATCTCTGAGAGCCACCTCTTCAACCAGACCATGTCTTTCCCTGCCTCCGTGATTGCCATATACTCTGCTTCTGTGGTTGACAAGGCCACACATTTCTGTAACCGAGCACCCCAAGAAATGGCGGCTCCTCCGATTACTGATACAAACCCTGAGGTCGACTTCCTCGACTCTAATTCTCCAGCAAAATCTGCATCACAGAAACATTCCAGTTTCAACTCCTCCCCAGCTCGATATCTTAGACCAATCTCCTTGGTCCCCTTCAAATATCTCAAAAGCCACTTGGCTGCTTCCCAATGATCCTTTCCTGGGTTCAACAAATACCTACTCAGCACTCCCACAGCAAAGGCAGTGTCTGGTCTTGTACACACCATCAAGTACATCAGGCTGCCGACCAGCGAAGCATATGGTACGATCGACATTTCCTCTTGATCGGCTTTGGTAGTCGGACAAGAACTTTTGCTCAATCGAAACTGAGCACCCATCGGTACACTGACTTCCTTTGCATCCCGCATGTTGAACTTTTTCAGGAACTGTTCAACATATCTCTGCGGATGAATGACAATCTCCCTTGTCACTCTGTTTCTGACGATCGACATCCCAAGGACTCTATTGGCGGGCCCCAAGTCTTTCATCTCAAATGCTTTTGATAACTGAGTTTTTAAATCTTTGATCAATTTCATATCCTGACTGATCAACAATATGTCATCGACATAGATAAGTAACAGAATAAATCTGTTATTTGCGAAGGTCTTCCGGTACATGCAGTGGTCTTCCTTAGACCGCTCAAACTTGCTTTCTTTCATGAAATTATCAAACTTCATGTACCACTGTCTAGGTGCCTGTTTGAGACCATGAAGACTCCTCCTAAGTCTGCAAACCTTACCCTCGTCTCCTTTTCTCACAAACCCCTCGGGTTGCTGCATATACAGCTCTTCCTCAACATCTCCATGCAGGAAAGCTGTTTTCACATCCAACTGTTCGACCTCCAAGTCGAACTGTGCAGCGAGCGCCAGAGCCGCTCTGATCGACACAAGCTTCACAACCGGGCTGAACACTTCATCAAAATCAATTCCTTTCTTCTGATTAAAACTCTTTACCACTAATCTTGCCTTATACCGAACACTCCCATCAGATTCCAATTTCTGCTTGAAAACCCACTTGTTCGACAATGGCCTCCTCCTGACCGGTGCCTTCACCAACTCATACGTCTGATTCTTTTCAAGCGAGGCGAGCTCCTCCTGCATCGCCTTCTTCCATCGGTCACTGTCTTTCATATTCAAAGCCTCCTTATATGTCTCAGGTTCTCCATGTTCCGAGACGAGCACATAGTCACTTGCTGGGTATTTATTGGAAGGGTGTATGACTCTTCCAGTTCTTCTCTGTTCCCCCATCGGCACTTCATGCTGCTGACTGTGCTGCTGGCTATGTTCAGGAGCTTCAGCTGGAGCTTCAGCATCAGCCTCATCGTTACTTTCGATGTTGGTCGGCGGTGCCAACCCTTCATCATTAGTGTCGATCGGCTCTGCCAATCGGTCTTCCTCAGTGTCGGTCGACAATGTCGACCGGGGNAGGGAGCATAAATTATATGCAAAGTTTAGTAAGTGTGATTTCTGGAGATCTAGCATTGTATTTCTTGGACATATTGTATCTGCGGAAGGTGTAAGGGTGAATCATGAGAAAGTCCGAACCATTGAAGAATGGAACACACCAAATAATCTAAATGATATAAGAAAGTCGACCGGGGCTCTTCAGTGTTCACAGGATCCGTCCCCTTGGATCCGGAAGTCACATCGGTGATATTTTCATCCTCGAAAAATACCACATCCCTCGACCTTATGACTTTCTTCTCGGTTGGATTCCAAAGCTTGTAGCCAAATTCATTTTCACCATATCCCAGAAACACTACGGTCTGGGAGTGTGAATCCAGTTTCTTCCTCTGTTCCTTGGGAACCAATATTTTGACCTTGCACCCGAACACTCTAAAGTGATTATACTTTGGTTTTCTCTGGAACCAAAGTTCATCAGGAGTCTTAAAATCAATAGATGCCGAATGGGACCTGTTTCTCATATAACAGGCAGTTGACAGTGCTTCTCCCCAAAATCTCTTCGGCAACTTTGTAGTAGTGAGCATGCATCTCGCCTTATCGAGCAGTGTTCGGTTTAGTCGTTCGGCTATTCCATTGTGTTGCGGTGTTCCAGGCTCTGTCCTCTCATGTCTGATCCCGTTCTCCTTACAATACAAATCAAATGCCAACGAGGTATACTCACCTCCATTGTCACTCCTCAAATAGATCAACTTCTTCCCAGTCTCTCTATCCACCATGTGCTGGAATTCTGTGAACCTGATGAACGCCTCATCCTTCGTTCGAATCGGATACACCCAGGCTTTCTTGTGGCATCATCCACAAATGATACAAAATATTTTTTGCCACTGAATGTCTCCACATCCATCTCCCCACACACATCGCTGTAGACCAGTGCAAGTGGTTGTGATTTTCTGGTCGACTTAACTTGGAATGCAACTCTGTGTTGCTTCCCTTCCAAGCAGTCTTCACATCGGCTCAGCACAGAGTTGCCGTTCGACAGAAGTCCATCCTTCGTCAAATATTTAAGCCCTTCGGCTCCCAGGTGGGCCAATCTCTTGTGCCATGTATCTAGAGAAATATCAGACTCAGTTGTGGCGATCGACTTCACCACGGTCGACACTGTGTCGATTGGCTTCATGACGGTCGACACCCAAGTTCTGTACAGAGTCCGCTGTAGCACTCCGCTCGCAACGACCAGTGACCCTCTCTTCAACTTCCACGAGCCATTTACGCACACGCTTGTATACCCTTCAAGATCAAAAACATTCCTGGAAAGCAAATTTAATCGTAATGTGGGAATATGTCTTACTTGGTTTAACACGAGCTTCATCCCCGTGTTGGTCGTCACTTCTATGCATCCGATTCCCACGATCGACGATGCACTAGAATTTCCCATCTTCACCATCCCGAAATCTCCAGCAGTGTAAGACTTGAAACTGCTGCGGTTTGGTGTTGCATGGTAAGAGGCAGCTGAGTCAAAGACCCACTCCTCCGACCCCCCTTGCGACAAGTTCATATCCTCCAGAGACAGGACAATCAGCTCGTCACCCTGCGAGCTGACCATGTTGGCCTCTTCGGCCTCCTTCTTGCCCTTCTTCTTGTGCACTTCCTGGGACATTTTATAATGGAGACAGTCTTTCTTTAAGTGTCCGACGACCCCACACTGAAAACATGCTCTTCCTTTACCAGCTGAAGGATTTCCCCCATTCTGCTTGTCACCTCCACGCGACTTGCTTCTCCTTTGTTTTGACGATCGACTGGACCCATGTCCCTGTCGATCGGTAGCAGCGGCCAGTGTACCCCGACCGTCCTTGCTTGTTTCTTTTCTCCTTTCTTCTTCATTCAGGAGACTCTCGACAACTCCTGATAACGACAATACTGGTGTGGAATTACTCAATGTCACCACCAGTGTTTCCCAGGTATCAGGCAGTGTCCCAAGAACCAGTAGAGCCTGCAACTCATCGTCAAGTTTCAGATTGGCTCGAGTCAACTTATTCACCAGATCCTGAAACTTATTCAGATGCTCCGCCATCGGACTCCCATCGACATATTTGAGATTTACAAGCTTTTTGATTGTGTCAACCTTGTTCTGCACATTCTCTCTCACATATTTTCTGCAGTTTGTCCCACATGGCCTTCGGCTCTGTCAACTCTCCAATATGATGAAACAACGACAGGTCGACCCACGATCTGATATACGCCAGCACCTTCTTGTTCATCGATTTCCATTTCTGCGGTTCTGTCCCCTCTGGTTTTGCCGGATCGATCGTCACCCACAAATCCTTACAGGACAACAAGTCCTCCATCTTCACCTTCCAGATGGAATAATTTGCAGACGTGAGTTTAATCATCGGTACGCTCGAATCCTCCATTTTCAGTCTCAAAAATCTGAATACTGAGCAAAAATCCTTCTGCTGCACCTGTAACCAGATAACCAAGAGCTCCGATACCACTTGTTAGCTTTTAATGGAATTTACGATTCGTTTTACCGATTAAACATAGCAAAAAATCATATGCGGAATGGGAAAAGAACACATAAATTTTACGTGGAACCCGAATACCTGGAGAAAACCACGGACCACCTCCTGGTCAATCTACTATCACGAAAATAACAAAAAGATTACAGTCACAAGAACTATCGAGTTCTTGTGCAACTTAAATCAAACACACAGACAAAATGTTCTAAACCCAGAACTGCTCCCGTGCTCCTCTGCTATTTTCTGATAATTCTGAGATGATGATCGATGCCGCATTAAAGCGGCTGACACCCATTATATAATGATTGCAGGTGGGCTTTAGGGTTAAAGCCCACTAATCTTTGTTGACCCCTCTCAGTGCACCCTCTTCAGCTGACCGACCGTCACCGAAGCTTTGCCGCTCTCAAGACTGGAACCTAGTACCGATCGTTATCTTTCTGGAGACCCTGCTCAATTAATGCCGATTGACACATGTCAATCAACCAATCAAGGAGCTGGTTGCAGAGGCTGGTTACAGGAGCTGGGAAAGTGTTGATCGTCATCTTCTTCCCAAAGGTGACGATCGGACCCAACTCCTACCAACTCCTAGAAGTGTCGATCGATACTTTCCTCCCAAAGGTGTCGATCACTTCCTTCTTCCCAAGACGATCGGCACTCAACAGCTGGAAAATGACATAGCAGAACATTACCCTGACCTATTAGTTGAGTACAGACGTTGAGTTTTGGGACAAAACTCTTTTGAAAGAATGGGAGAAATGTGAAACCCGAAAATTCCGAAACTTTTACCGATGATTAGAAATGTTGTTTAGTAAAGATATACTTATTAGGATACACGACTATAGGCATAAATGAGTAAGTTTTGTCAAGGCAAATGTGACTAAAGCATGGAAAACAAGAGGCAAGAAACAAGGTAACTTAATACTTAAGTATGATGCTTTAGTTACAAATTATGATTGGTTAATCATATAAATCTTATAAAATTGCAAACAATACGTGGCTAGGGGTATAAATAGGACTCTATGTCGGTTAATCTAGAATTTAGTCGTGCATATGAAACAACTAAGGTTAAATCTTTGTTTTTGGGAGAGGAAGCAAGTGGCAGCAAGGTTTTGTGACGTTTTGAGCTTTATTCTTTGTTTTTGGGAGCAAATTAAGTGTGATACATCAGGGGAAGAAGTATCAGAGGTTTATAAACAAGTTTCAAG
>RWGZ01000850.1:0-387322 GCA_009725065.1 Utricularia reniformis | reverse complement strand
CCGCATTAAAGCGGCTGACACCCATTATATAATGGTTGCAGGTGGGCTTTAGGGTTAAAGCCCACTAATCTTTGTCGACCCCTCTCAGTGCACCCTCTTCGGCTGACCGACCGTCACCGAAGCTTTACCGCTCTCAAGACTGGAACCTAGTACCGATCGTTATCTTTCTGGCGACCCTGCTCAATTAATGCCGATTGACACATGTCAATCAACCAATCAAGGAGCTGGTTGCAGAGGCTGGTTACAGGAGCTGGGAAAGTGCTGATCGTCATCTTCTTCCCAAAGGTGACGATCGGACCCAACTCCTACCAACTCCTAGAAGTGTCGATCGACACTTTCCTCCCAAAGGTGTCCATCACTTCCTTCTTCCCAAAAACTGACGATCGGCACTCAACAATCTCCTCCTTCCAGTCTTAGAGCTCTTCACTGATTACTGATTGGTCTTACCAGTCTGTCCCAAATCAACTTGTTTGAGACAGAAATGATGCTTCTTCGTACTCACCACCTTGGTGAGCATATCTGCCGGATTTTCCTCAGTATGTATTTTTCTCAACTGCAAAGTTTTCTCCATCACTGCATCCCTAATCCAGTGGAATTTCACATCCACGTGTTTTGTCCTGGAATGAAATGCTGGGTTTTTAGTAAGCTCCAATGCACTCTGACTATCACAATGTATGATCGGTTCCATATCGAAACCGATCTATGAGAGCCACCTCTTCAACCAGACCATGTCTTTCCATGCCTCCGTGATTGCCATATACTCTGCTTCTGTGGTTGACAAGGCCACACATTTCTGTAACCGAGCACCCCAAGAAATGGCTGCTCCTCCGATTACTGATACAAACCCTGAGGTCGACTTCCTCGACTCTAATTCTCCAGCAAAATCTGCATCACAGAAACATTCTAGTTTCAACTCCTCCCCAGCTCGATATCTTAGACCAATCTCCTTGGTCCCCTTCAAATATCTCAAAAGCCACTTGGCTGCTTCCCAATGATCATTTCCTGGGTTCGACAAATACCTACTCAGCACTCCCACAGCAAAGGCAATGTCTGGCCTTGTACACACCATCAAGTACATCAGGCTGCCGACCAGCGAAGAATATGGTACGATCGACATTTCCTCTTGATCGGCTTTGGTAGTCGGACAAGAACTTTTGCTCAATCGAAACTGAGCACCCATCGGTACACTGACTTCCTTTGCATCCCGCATGTTGAACTTTTTCAGCAACNATAGGTGACAAATAAAGTAGTATAAAAACTATCAAATGTAGGAATCAAAATAAACTTGTCTATGACTCTAGCACTAAAAATATAATTTATTTCTTTTGTAAAATAGCTACACATATATATTAAATCTTGAATTTCAACATAAATACACTTAAATTGCTTCTAATATTTTCTATTAATCAGTGTATTCATCCAAGTGCTATGTAGCCACAGCACATTGCCACTCTATGCGCTTGTCACACAGGTATATATAAAATATTTATTTACAAATCTTCTTTTTAGCATTGATACATAAACATCAAGCTTACAAGTATATTAGAATTAAATGATTTTAACAACCCGTAATACTAATTATTTAGGGCGATATGCAATTTTTGTCTATATTGTTTCATGGTTTTGGTAATTTTGATCCCATAGAATTAATACATCAAAATTAATCCTCATACTTCCTAAGTTCTTTGGAAAAACCTGTCAACAAAGTTTAGTGTGAATAAAATAATTGGTCCCTAAAGTTTTCAATTTTGGTAAATGAGATCATCAGCTAAAATCAAATTTCGTTAACTCATTTTGCAAGTTAATCTCAAAACTTTAAAGTTTAGGGATTAAATATATAATTACAAAGTATGAGTACCAAATTTACCAGAATTCTTGTGAACTAAATGGATCATTTTTTCAATTATTTATCTTGAGACATTTGTATAGTTCCGGACAATTTTGTTCTCGTATAAACTAACATCAATCTCACTCTTGTTTATTTCAAGATGGGAACACATATAAAAAAGGCTATCTTTGAAGAGCACGTGCGATCTAGTTTGGTTGATTGGGCTAAGAATGCCAAGATGAAGAATGGTTTAGCATCAAATATAACTCGTGAGTCTTGTTCTTCTTAATGCACCGGTGGAACTCACTAAGATTAAAGGAAAACAAGACCACCAAAATGTAGATCAATAATTTTGTATAGAGATTACGAAACGTGGGCCTTGAATACGAAATTAGAGTGTCTTCATAATCAATGTTTTAATTTCGGATTGAGCAAAAAAATGAAAATTTGGTTACCAAGGTTAAAAATTTATAGTTTAATTTGATGATGGAGATAATTCATGTACATGTCATTTTTTCATATCAATCTTTACATCAAAAACTGGACAGCATCTATATGTTTTCCGGTACTGCCCGTACCAAGTTTTAGGGTTAGATTACAAGTAGTTTAGATCCACTATTGAAAAAATTGAGGTGTGGTTAATTATAGTGGGATGTGATTAACAATGGTAGTTAATAAGATATGAAATGATCGTATATTTTTAAAAGTATCGTAGAATTACGTTATCATATTCGTGATTTATACAAAAATCATTATATTCCATTATATATAAAAATAGAAGATAAATTCTCATTTTCAGTTATTTAAAATGACGATTGTGAGTTCATTTGGTATTGTGATAGACCTATGGTGTGGTGAGACGTGATATCAAATTTCAATTTTTTTAAACGCAAACGAAACAAAAACAAATTGCATTGTGTTTATCGATAAAAAATCATACATTCTCCGACACTGCTAAAATCAATTGCGCCACAATGAAACTTTGGAAATTACAAATTTATACTTATTTTCAATAACTAAAATTTGAATATCATTTTTTCTTTTTATATATAAGAGTATATTAATTTTTTTCACAACCACAATTGTGATGCCATAATTTACTAAATCCTTTTAAAAATCACCTCAAATCTTATTTAACCAGTATCGCTCACAAAATATCATTAGATCTCATTTTTCTAATAGCTGATCAAAATAAATCTAGTGGCACATATGGTTTTAGCACGGAATATGAAATCATGATTTTTTAAAAATCTCATTCAAGACACTATAACTTCACTATAACCACACTGCCATTCTAATAGAAGTATCAAACAATCTCATTATGACTAAACTCGGGTCTATTGAGTAGCGATCAAATATAAATGAGAAAATTGGGGCATCGAATATTATGAAAAGCATATCGAAGCCCACAACATTGATTTTATTTTCAAGCCACGAGTGTAATTGAGGATGCTTCATGTTAAGAGTAAAAATATACTCTTTGTTATTTCGAATTTAGTGGGTGATAACCGCTGGTATTCGGTTGCTGTAATAAGAAAAACAGAGAATTATACGTGGGAAACCCGAGAATCGGGAGGAAAACTCATGGAGCACCAAACCCATGAAGATTTTCAATATGAAGATGAGTGTAGTAAGCAGAGGAAGAGCTTGTTCCCCTTCACTGTCTTCTGCCCCCTTTTTATAGGGGCGATAATACAATTTAAAAATACTAAATCTAATTGTAATCTTTCACTTATCTCATCAGCCACCCTCGAGTTGATTTATACGACTTTTGTTGCCTAAAAATCTTGTGGTGCCACCGGAGATTGGTGGCGTATCCATTGTTGACATTGATCACCAACCATGACGATCATTTATTTATTACCCATCGGATGTTGATGATCCCGATCGGTTGTGGCGAGCGCCTGACTTGGCCTCGGGGTGGATGTCGATCGGATCCGATTGAGACAATATACCGATCGACGTCTGTCCAATTATTCCGCAAAACCCGATTAATTACGAGCTGACCCGCTATGATAATTCATGCATTAACACTTCATCTATTATAAATAAATAGGTAAAAATCTCTAGTATAAGTTATAATTAAATAAGCTATGTTGTACAAATTGGATATGGACACACACTTGGCTAAAAATATTATGCAATCTAGTCATATTATTAGACCATGAGTTTCATTAGACAATGTATTATATTTTATTGTTGCCATTTAAAAAACATATTTTCAGGAATTTTTTGTGAAATTGGTGACATCTGCCTATGGCCCGACCCTCTAACATAAGGGCTTTAAAAAAGACATGTCATTCAAATTACGAAATTGCAAATATAATACATTATTTGAGCCTCTTTAAAATACTTCAAGTTACCAATACCGTTTATTATTGAACATTTAATAGTGTCGTTAATGTTTTATATTCTTATGCACAATTCTCAAACTTTGAAGGCCAATTTTATATGATTTTTCAAATATAAGGGCCTTATTTGCGTAATTTGTGAAATTTGAGGGTCAATCATGCTAACAAAAAATGATTTCTAACTTAACTGAAAACCGGGTGCTACAATGTAAATGATAAAACATAAATTATATTTATAATATTATGTGTCATTTATTCAATTTTGTAAGTTGGGTGTATGATATTTACACAACTTGTAAGTTGGGGATCTGCATATACAATTTTCTCTAAATAAAATATAGTTTACAAGCCAAACTATAAGAGCTCTTTTAGTTAAAATGATAGTATTATGTGAGATTGGTTAGGTTTGAGAATAAATACGATAAATGTGATTTGATAGAATTAATTAAATACATGTGTTTGTTTAGATGGATTATATATTACAATATATAAAAAATATTATTTAGTTTATAAATAGAAATTCAAAAAAATATATATAAAAACTTATATGATCATATTTATATATTAAGTTAATAGTTATATTACATGCCCTTATTTATACATAAGTTATATTAAAAACATTAATAATGCAAAATTAATATTTATCGGTCAAAAGTTATTGAATTAATTCAAATATAAATAACATGAATATTAGAAATATAATACATATTTCAAAATCACCTTAAAATTAAACCTCGTACACAACTTTAACATGAATGTATGATTTTTCTTCGGATTGTAACAAGTTTACCGTGCCAACCCAATTAAACATGATATGAATAATCTTATAAATTAGAATAATTCTTGTTTTATATGCGATGTTATATTCTTGACACTTAACCTCAAATAAATTGATCAATGTCTATTTTGACTCGCTTCATTTTTGTTTGTTTTCCTCGTGATAGTGCTAGAGTTATAAGTCAATATGATTATGTTTTCTAAACTCAATGCGTTTTTTACTAGAGATTTTGTTGTTGTCAAAATTGGGCTACACTATCCCAAAACTCACCATCATATACAATTAAAAAACGTTTTTGATCAATGTGAATTCGGAAAAATCAGATAAAATGGTAATTAAGGCCTCAGAGACCGTTTCGTACCCCATTCACAGGTTTGAGATCTATATCTATGATACCATGTTAAAATTCCTGATTCAACAAGTTAAAAGAGTGTATGTATAAATGATCCATAAGAGAAGACAATCAATTATATTGAAAATGTTAAGCCAACTGAACTATACATAATATCATTAGCAATTAGAAATACTCTCAAAGTATAGTTATTGTTACTGCTCATATGGTCAATGCCCTTTATTTCAATCAAAGTATAGTCAAATATATATTAATTGATCTAAAAGTCAACAAGGCTATAAAGATTGCTTAAGCCTAAGTGTAGCATATTGACAAAATTTAATAAGCTGATTTTGTAATTTTAAATGTTGAAATATTTGCATGAAATACAGACAAACTTGCTTGTTAGAACATTCGTTCATATGTCATTTGTCTATTTTTTTGTAGAGAGAAAAACTATTTTCATAACTTGGTTAAATGGGTAGTTGTAAGGAAGAAGGAACATCGTTGGTGTATACTCCGACGTGGGTTGTCGCGGTTGTGTGTAGTGTCATGGTCGCAGTTTCATTTGCCTTAGAACGTGGGCTTCATCGCACCGGAAAGGTATATCTAATTAAGAAAAGGGGTAATTTTATTTATAGCTCTACAATTCGCAATTTACATATTTCATATAAAAACATTACATATCATGTATCTTACTGTTAATTTTTATCCTTAAGATAAAATTGTCGATAATGTGTAATAATTATTAATATATTAGGGGTGATTTCTTATATAAGGTTCATGTTTGACACCAATACTAACTTGATATACTTTATTTGTATTGTTTTTTGAAGATTGGTGCACAAAATTGGTCATCATAATTTTATGGTTTTGACAATTTTGATCCTCTAAGTTTTATGATTGTAACAATTGTGACACCCAAGTATAAGGATGTAGAATAAGTCTCCATACTTTGTAAGTTTTAGTAAAATCAATCACAGGATTTGGTGTATACGTCATAATTGATCCATAAAGTTTTCAATTTTGACAATTGAGATCCTCTGCCAAAATCAATTTTGTGAACCGATTTTGCCAGTTTGGTATCTGATTTATCAAATGCTGTAAACTTGGAAAATTAAATTTGTCAAAATCGCAAATTTTGAAAACTAAACATGTCACTATAAATTATATAAATCATATTTATCAAAACTATGAAAGTTTTGGCTTCATTTTCTCGTTTTTTAAATTATATAAATCATTTGCTCGTTTATTAAATAAATGATGTAAATTACCAATCCATAAATTTGAGTTAACCTGAGTATTTGTATGCAGTATTTCAAAAAGAAGAATCAAAAGCCACTTTATGAAGCTTTACTCAAAGTTCAAGAAGGTATTTTATATTGAACTTAAGATAAAAAAACGTTTAAAATTTACATGTTTTTATTGTTATTGTAGAGCTGATGCTTCTTGGCTTCATTTCTTTAATGCTTACGGTATCTCAAAGCATAATTGTCAAGATTTGCGTGAATCCTGAGGCTATGACTAAATTTTTACCATGTTCATTGTCCTCAAAACCAAATGAAGAAGAAGAAGAAACACCTGCGGCTGGTGTTGGTTATTGTGCCGCGAAGGTGATAAAATTGGCTATAAATATTCAGATTCTTTTGTATTTATTACAAGGGAAATTTGGGTATTTTTTAATGCAGAATCAAGTTCCACTGCTGCCTGTTGAAGCATTGCATCAATTACACAACTTCATATTTTTTCTTGCAATTGTCCATGTCGTATATTCCGTTTTGACAGCGTTAATCGGAATCGCAAAGGTAATACAAATGATGATAGATTGGATAAGGGTTAATGCGTGTTTGGGTTTAGTTATGTTGAGTTTTGCTAGAGATTGTGTTTAAAATAAAATCGAATGTGTTTGATAGATATATTTTCATTTTTTAGGGTGAACTATACAATTTTAACCTCTAAAATTTTATAATTGTGATAATTGTGATCCATAAAATATAAAGATAGCAAAAAAATTCCTCATATTTTGTAATTTTTGGCAAAATAAGTCCTCAAAGTTGTGTGTATGACATAACTGCATCGTCAAAGTTTTCAATTTTGGCAATTGAGGTACTCACCCAAAATCAAATTTATGAGATAGGTTTTGAGTATGATGACTGATTTTGTCATTTTGATATTTTGGGTATCAAAATTGTAACTTTTATAAAACTTTGAAGACCAAAAATTTAAAAAATTATGGGGACTAATTGTGTGTGCTGCTCCACTTTAAACTTGTCTTTTATCATCTACCAAATATGCCCTGATGTAGCTAGCTCGTGTGATAGATACGAGAATGGAAGAAATGGGAAGATTCGATTACGAAAGAAAATTACGGATCTCAACAAGGTGATGAGCTTTGTCTTTGTATTGATTGAAGCCCTTTGGTTATTTAGAATGAGAGTTTTCTTTGGTACAGCTCTCAGACCCAACATGAGTTATGTTACACAAAATGAACTCATACAAAATCGGTTTATGTGTTTCGGTAAACATTCCGCGATTCTGGCTTGGTTGGTATGAACTCTATCCGTCCATATCATTGTCTTCACATTTGGTTTGATGCAATGTTTTTATATCGATAGATACACTAAATACCGGGCGATAACGGTGTTTTATTTGGTACCGCCTTATATCGGATTTTGGGGTTGTATCATGAGTTTTTTAGGGTCATTTTGTTTAGGGTTTAAGGATCATTTTTAGGTATAATTTTATTTGATATAATTTTATTCCAGCGATCATTTTTTAAGCAATTTCATGCATCGGTTACGAAAGAAGATTACACAGCTCTACGTCATGGATTCATTATGGTATGTGTACATATGTCACTCTCGACGTAATTTTTGATAAGGCTCGTCTTTGTGTTATGTTTATAGAAAATTATAGGAGAGTATCGTTGTGTTATGAGATAATTGTTTTTCTCATCTTCTTTATTGTTCAGATGCATTGTCGGGGAAACCCGAAATTTAACTTCCACAATTACGTCATGCGAGCTCTTGAAGATGACTTCAAGAAAGTTGTTGGGATTCAGTAAGTAAGACATTTTGTTATAACTTGTAAATACATAACATATATAACTGATTTACATGTGATGTAGTTGGTCGTTGTGGATGTTTGTGGTCGTCTTCTTGTTGCTCAACGTCGATGGTATGTTGCATCCTATCTGAATATTTCTTCGATGCACTTACTTCTTGTGGGTTGTTTGTAGGTTGGCATTTGTACTTTTGGCTTGCATTTCTTCCCTTAGTGGTGAGTCTTGTTCAATATATTGCAATATTAAAGTATGTGGAACGAGAAATGATCTACTTTATAAGAGTATTAATCATGAGTAATTATTTTGATCTTTTTTCAATTTGATTACCTCTCTTATGTATTGTGATACACCGGCATCCTCCATTCCATTATCTCATGAATTTCAACATGGTATCTAAGTTCTAGGGTTGGTTTAAAGGTTGAAATGAGTTTGGCCCAAGAGGTTACGGGTCGAACCTGTGACTTGAGTACTACAAAGAGCAACACAAAGAACTCTTGCATAAAACAATATTGAACTTAGGTATCAAAATCAATCGATCTATAGCTCAAGTACTACTCACAGTAAGAAACAACTCTGAACGGAAAAAATATCAATTCACTTTGAGTGAGAATGTTGAAAATACATATCCCATATCGGATATGAAACTAGACATGTTATAGTTTATAAAAATAGTAGTATTATGAGTATATTTTTTATTAACATATCTACACAAATACTCTCCCACCCTATTTAATCATGAATTTCAATACTTTAAATCAAATGAATTGAGCATCAACATCGAAATGAACCCGTTTTGTTTTCATTGTGTGTCGACAGCTTCTTCTAGCAGTTGGCACGAAGTTGGAGCATGTGATCATCCAACTAGCTCACGAAGTTACAGAGAAACATGCAGACGTAGAAGGTGATTTGGCTATGCATCCATCGAATGATCACTTTTGGTTCAATCGCCCTCAGCTCGTCCTCACACTAATCCATTTTATTCTCTTCCAAAATGCATTTGAGATCTCATTTACCTTCTGGGTTTGGGTGAGTGAAATTATATTGCTAAATGCTAATCCTCTCATAATTTTGTCTAGTATCTTATCATTTTGCCATTGTAGGCTCAATTTGGATTTCGATCATGTATAATGGGCCGACTTCCGTACATTATCGTCAGGCTTGTTATCGCGTAAGCATCTCTCTCTTGTTCCTTTCATTACACCAATGTTTTCATACATATCGGTATACCGTCTGCAAAAATCGGGTGGTACCGGTATTTTGACCAATACCGCCGGTATCGAGTTACGGTCGGAACCCAACTTTTTTGGGTTCTACCCAAAAAAATCTTTTCTATTTTTGATTTATTCAATGAATAATAGTAACGATGGTAAATGAATCATATATATATATACATCCAATATTATTATCAAATTAAAATATCTACCGAATATTTATTGCAGATATATTATTCAATATATCGAATATATTCACTTTCTAAAATAGTACACATATTCTAATTATATATTCTATTAAATTATACCTTTTCCATTATGCAGTTTATTTATCCAAGTGCTCTGCAGCCATAGCACATTGCCACTCTATGCTCTAGTCACACAGGTAAATAAATAACTCTACTAAAAAACTCCTTTCACAATTCTTTCCCTTTTTACCTTAAATTTGATCCAAATTTGTTAGAGAAGTATGGTTAATTAGGTTTATAAGAATGTTTAATATCATCATATAATATTTTGATCAAATCTTTTTTCATTATAATTATGTTCGTTCACTTTCATATTGTTATTTCAATTAAACTTTATAATTTCAATATCTTCGATCTTACCCTAATTTCTTTGTACAATTTCAAGATGGGAACTCATTTCAAAAAGTCGATATTTGATGAGCATGTGCAATCAAGTCTTGTTGGTTGGGCTCAGAAGGCTAAAAAGAAGAAAGGGCTCGCAGCAAATGTAGCTGCGGGATCTTCTTCTTCTCAAGGCGCTGCGGGAACTCAATAACATTGAAGAACAACCAAATTTTATTTAGAGATTATGAAAGAAAATCTTGTGACCCTCAATGTACTTTGAAAATTTCGGTGAATTTTGGTCTAAATGGAAATAAAATTTATTTTGACATAAATTTGGCAATGAAATGGGTTTATTGGATAGGTTTTTTTATGCATTCTCAAAATGCATTATTATAATTTTTAGAAAATAGTATCATATTTACATTCTCATTGTAAATAAAATATATTTTCAAATTGTTCATTCAATCCAGAATGAGGTAGAAGAATGGATTGGAAATCAGAATGCATTTTCGATATTTAAATTACAAATATATCATCCAAAAAATCATATTTTCTTTAACCTCCAACAATCTTATATTTACAACTTCGTTCGACATATTTGTAAGTTGTCTATTCTCATGTATCTTTAACGTGCAATCATAACCATAAATAATATCTTTTCTCGTGTAAATGTTAGCGACGATTAGTCTAACTTGAATAAATCTAGTTTTATATAAAATAGCATTCTTGTTATGCAATTCAATTTATCCATTACAGAACACTTAGGCTGTGTTCTGCACAAATTATGAAAACAGATTATGCATTATAGAATGCATAATCTGTTTTTTGAAACAGAACAGTATCAATTTTAAATTCTAATTATGAATTATAATCATAATGCATTCTGGTTTTTTAACTATAATGCATAATCAAGTTCAGACTTGATTCTGAAATGCATTATGCATTCTACTCATTATTTTTTATGAGAAAATTACGACATTGGCCCCTAATGTTTAAGATAATGTAAAAATGATGTTCCCAAAGTTTGTAATTTGCATGAGAACCCCTTGAAGTTTCAAAACCGTTTAAAAATGACTCTCGAGTAAATAGTAGTGGTTTTTCGTATAAGTTGTTTTGATAATTTATGCATTATTTTTAAAATTTTCAAAGTTTAGAAACATTGTCATTTCATTTTTTTTCAAGGTTAATTGATCAATATAAACTATTGAGACGTTTAAAAAATTAACGAGTGTTATGATTCAATATAAACGTTTTTTGAAGTTCGGGGATCAACAACGCAATTTTGAAACATGGAAGCCAAAATCATATATTATATCAACTTCGAGACTTTTATGCAATTTACAAATTTTGATGCACCGTCTTACATTGTTAACTATATTTTTCATATATATACATTTTTTTTCGAATCAAATTTTCATCGTTTGTATCATAATGAATTCTTTTTTTTTCTAACATTTGGTATTTATATTATCACTTGTTGAGTTTCTTATTCGACAATATCTTATTCAATATTTTTGTTTTCTTTTTATTATATGATTTTTAAATAAAAAAATATTATTAATTTATTTTAATATAGAATTATAATTTCAAATTTATAAGAAAGAGAGATAATTATTTTGTACAATATAACTCAATTAAAATTCTACATTTCAATTACAATATTTTTGCAGAAAGCTTTTACATTTTATAATTCATTATATGTTTACACAGAACAGTACGCAGATTCTAATTATACATTTTGATTTTGCATTCTAATTATAAATTCTGATTATACATTATATAATTTGTGCATAACACACATTTAATGTATTCTTGCTCTATAATCACATTATGAAAACACATTCTCAAACTACATTCTAATTTTCAAAATGCATGCAACATAGCCTAGTATAAATTTCAAAGTTAAATATATGAATTTTTATATTAAGAACATTGAATAAAAATATTTTGAATATTATATTCAAAAAAATGTTTATTTCTCGTTTTTATAATAAGTTAAAATTTATACTTTAAATTATTATATTTCAATTAATGGTGAAAATTCTTTTTTATTTAAATATTAAATCATGAATTTGTATTTTAAATATTGTTTTCAAAATAGAAATTTGTCCTAAATTAAAACACTGCTTCTTGTTCTAATTCCCAATCGATACAGTTTAGGATGAAACTTTTCACATTCAAAGTCTTAAATTTGAAAATCAATATATTTTGCTATTGAATTTGAAACCTTAAAACAAAAATAATAAATTGGATTAACAAAAACCAACTAAATCATATAATTTCACATTTAAATGAATTTATGAAAGACTTATCATTCTGAGATTTAAATTTGAAAATTGATATATTTTCCATTAAATGTTAGACCTCTAAAATAAGAAATATAAAATTCGATTGATAAAAATACGACTCAATCGTCCAATTTCTCAAAATTTGGCGGAGTGAATAGATGTAAGTAGTCATTCAAAGTTTCAAATTTCAAATTTTCTATTAGTCTTGGACTCTAACATATGAAATAAACTCGATCATTTCACAAATTTCGACATAAATGAATTTTATTTCGGTCTAAACATAAATTTACTCAACAACCTGAAATTTTGCTGTAATTCAAAACCATGATATGAAAAGATAAATATCTTAGTTTCAATGCCATTGTGCATTGATGTAAAACATTAGTAGGATTAGTAGGGGTGAGCAAAAATTTTAGAATACCAAATATCATACCAAAATTTTGTTATTTCGGTATTCGGTTCGATATTTGATTTTATGATATTATGGTATTTGGTTTGGTATTCGTTAATAAAAATGAAAATTCAGTATATATCGAATACCAAATTAATTTTTAAAATATTTATATATTTTTAAGTTTTAAATGGGTTTATACATCATTCAATTATTAATATTGGATTAAATGTAGGGTTTTAAGATATTATTTTAATTTTTATCAAATTATGGTGAGTAAGATAACTTTGAGAATAATAATTTGGTTTCCACATGAGTAAACTATCAATTTCTTATTTATTTTCTAATAATTATTTTTTTGTAGTTTCTTTTAGAAGTTTCAGAATATTCTACACTTATATTGGAGTAGAAACTAGAAGAATTGAAGATTGTGTTATTATATAAATAGAGCAATTTAATCAATTATTGAATGTTTGTCTTTTTAAAAAAAATATATTTAATTGATTGAGATATTTTTTTTATTTGCTTTTAATTTTGGTACCGATACCGAAATTAACAGTTATCGGATCGGGATTGGTATTTAATATGTAGTTTGGTTTGATATTCAGTATTTCAATATTTAGTTTGGTTCGGTATTTAGTACCGAATGCTTACCCTTAAACATTAGGCAAGAGGTTAATCATTCCTTCCCATTCTTAATTTAATTCCCTGATTTGAAAAAGTATAAGAAATGATGAGATACCAACATTGGAAATTTGATCATCGATTAATAATGTTGAGCAGGACATTTGGACCAGACCCTTATTAGGTTCAGATAAACTGACCTTACCTAAGATTTAATTCCTTCCAATCAAGTAACGGGCGGTCTCTGATATAGAGTAAGGTGTCAATCATACTTGCGTCCAAAGATACAAAGCGGCCCTAATGAGAGTCAACCGAAAATGCAAGTCTTATAGGAACGATCATTATGACATTATGCGTAAATTATGACGACAATATTGTTTTTATAGTCTCAACAAGTGTTAGTGGCAAAGAATGGATTACCAAATAAAGACATTTCAGCTCCTACAAAAATCTATAGATATGATAAAACAAGAGAGGTAAATGGCCTTCATCTTTTGTTTCTAAGATCTAAACCCTTGTATGCTTTATCCCGAATCCTTTGCAGTTTTGTTCAATAGTGTCTCTGCTGAGAATCTTTATCTCTCAGTAGGGTGGTTTTTATACGTCTGTATTGCCAATCTACTCCTCACAGAAACAGTGATTTATCAATTTACCCATCAAAATATAGAAATTGCAAAAAAATTTTAGCATGGATAGATAATTTGACAAGACAGTTTTTTTGCGACGGGTAGTTTGGCAAAACACCCATTTTTCCTCTTATTTCTTGTGTTTCCATCTCATATTCCGGCAAAATTGTCTCCACAACAAACTAAACAAAACCCGGTTTTGTGGATAGTAATTACTCCAAACTGGGTGACTGTTAACCCCTTGAAAAAGAACAATAACATATGCATTTGGATAAAATCAAGATCGAATCCGGTGTTTATTGACACATTTTATCGTGTTTCTTAGAACAGAATCATAACCAAAATTCAAGTAAAAGCTCATGAAGAGAAACTAATAGCATAACAAAAAACATAAGCACTATTGTAAGTAAATATCATCTAAAATTCACACAAGTAGAAGCTTTATCAATCAGCGCCTCACACAAGAAAGACCAAAAAAGCTTACTGTAACAAGGTTGAGGAACATCTCACCTGTGTGCAAAACTAACAAAGCTTCTTTGTATATCTATCGTCCTTGGTTCAGAATATCTTCGAGTTTTCCACTTGCAAGCGCAGCTTTCAGATCTAATTATACGCAAAATAAATGAATAAATCTCGCATCGACTAGATGAACTTCGAAGGACACGAAAATTCGGTCCTTATAGTTTCATGGATTTGACAATTTTTGTCTCCAAAATTTTATGATAGTGATGATTTTGATCCCCAAAGTATGAATATGACAAAACTGGTCCTCATAATTTCTATGTTTTGGGAAAACTAGTCCTCAAAATTTAGTCTATATGACATAATTGTTCCCCAAAGTTTTCATTAATTGCAAATGAGATCCTCGGCCAAAATCAAATTTCAGAGACCGATTCTACCACTTCGGGGGTTTTGCCAAATATTGTAAACTTAGATGACTAAATCTGCTAAAAATTTAAAGTTCGTGGACTAAATATATCATTACAAGTTATGGGGACCAATTTCGTCAATACTGTAAAAGTTTGGGGGCTAAAGATGTCACTTTAAAAGATAGAAGAGTAATATCAATGTAATTAGTTCTTCTTCTTACCATCACAACCTCCTATGTGCTTCCTCTTGACAAACACTTGTGGGACAGTTCGTCGGCCAAACATTTCTAGGATGACGTCCTGAATTTTGCCTCCATCATCTGCAATAAGAGTTCAAGCTTGTTACACGAGGGCTTCATTTCAACTTAAATCAAATAGCTAAAGAACAAAGTGGTTGCCTTGCCTCTAAGATCAAGCTCAACAATGAAGGGATCTTCATCAAGTTGATGAAATATGCGTTTGGCACATGCTGAGTATCTGCTCTTGAAAATCAGAGAAATATAAGTTTATGGTATCCTAAGATCACATTGTAATTCAAACAAACAAACAAACTTATCCTGAAGATCAAATCTCGATACGGGATCAATTTTCATGATCCACATAGACCCACAAGAAAAATGTTAAATTTCTAGAATTGAGTCAATTTCATATGGAGAGTGTGCACGAATATGACATATAATAAAGAAGAGAGCACACCATAAAAGACATAAACAAGTTATTTACCATAATTCACAATCTTTTTTTATAAATCAATCAACTTACATCCCACTTCCAATGTGGGACAATTGTTATATTTCGCCACACCACCTGACAAGTTTAACTTGACCATTAAAACCAATGGATTACCAACCGGTCAATTTCATTAAGCCGAACTAATCCCTTTAATGTCACTCATGATTTTTCCGAACCCACTCCAATACCATGAAAAAATAGAGAAATAAGGATGAAGATGAAATATGATTCTCATTCACTAATCTCAATAAAAAACTATTGCATTGTTTAAATACATAATAAACTAATCAAATAAAGAAACAAATATTAAATTCGAATGTAAATAAGAATCAAAGGAAAGTTTGTGTTTTCATAATCCATGAAAATATAAATCTGTTTTTCCATAATGGTAGACTAATCTTCGTATAGAAATCTTGACAATGAATAACTACAAAATATGAAGCTATTTAAAATGCTAATACTTACTGGCAGTAAGATTTGGAAAAAATAGCAATCTTGTTAGAGTAGATAACGTTTTCCACAAATGCAGACGGGGAATTAGAAGCTACAGCTTCCCTTGGTGCAATACCCATTAGCAATAAGCAACTAATTCCAATTGAGGCCATCAAAAATCGCATCGATCCCGCCCTTAACATGTTTATTCAGTAAATTTAAAAACTCAGTTCTACCTGAAAATACACAAAAATACTTCTAAAAAACAGCAATATAATCGGAAGATAAAACAAAAGGCCAGCCTACTGATTTCACACGATTCAAATTAGATTCGATAGGAGTAATTGCTTCAGGCCCAGCGATATAAGATCGCGCAAGCACGAGCAGCGCGCAATCAGGAAAGAGCTCGTTGCGCGACCAAAACCCTAGAAAAGACGATCGAGATTTTGTTGTTCCAAGTTGAAAAATTATGCTCTAACTAAAACACATTGCGTTTACCAAATTGATGAGTACCCTTTTAATTCAGTTTTTATTTATAAGATTTTTTGGGTTTTTTTGAAACTCAAATTAAAACTACGGTAAGATGCGATATCCAAATCGTGATTTTTATATGGTACATAAAACATAAGCTTAATTGCGAAGTGATAATCGTTAAAAAATCACGATATCATCACATCTATTAAAATCAACTGTGGTCTCATCGTTAGTTTGAAAAAAAACTAATTTACCCTTACATCTATTAATTATAATATAAATATATTTATTATTTTATATATATAAGGATATATTAATAATTTTACATAAATCACGATCATAATATCACAATTTTACCAAACATATTTAAAAATTTACGATCATCATATCTCACCACATTTCACCCGAGTGCAATTTTTAAAAGTTGTACAAGACAAACCCTTTGTGCTTCATTAGACATACTTTGTATTACAATTCAAGATGATGTAGCACTCTTCAACATATTCAACTTTACACCAACAGGCCCAAAGCAACTAAAGCCCATCGATAGGGCCTAGTATAAGAAGCAATAACCGAAAACAATTGCAAATGGAGGTTGAAGGCCTCTCTCGGAAGCACAACTGCCTATAAAAGAAGAGAGTAAACAACAACACAAGCGAACGAATAACAACGATCAAGAAAGGGAAAGGATAGTGGGATATACCTGATTGTTTTTCATTCTCTCTGTATAGCGGGTTGCACTAGTAGTTGGATTGTGACTTCTAGGTGCAACAACAGAAAATAAGAAACTGATATATTATTTGAAAACAATGAATCCAAGTGATAAAACAATCACGTTACATTTTGGGGAAATTTATAAAGAGCATAGCTTGAATGAAGAGGTTCACAAGGTGATGCTACAAATGTGGATCTTCCCATGATTTTCTAACAACCATTTTACCAGTCTCTTGAAGTTTATCCATCTTACATGTCGGGTTTACATCCGAGCTAAATTGTCCAATGTTCGATCCGGGTCGACCAAGGTGGCTCCTTGTAGTGTAATGTTCGGAATCAAACTTCTTATAACTCCCACCATCCTTATCACTCCTTGATTTCGGTACACACTTGACATCATTATCGTTGCTTGAATATACTGTCGCAACAGCAACAACTATTGGTTGTAAAACTCTTGTAGTGAGTTTTTCTCCCGGATCTCGGATTTCCACGTAAAAACCTGAGCGTCTCTCCTACAATTAATCACGTAACAAAGAAGGGGCAAATCAGAAGAAAAAGAAGTAACATGAGAACCTACCGTTGATCTCTGAGCAGTTTCACAAAAATGAAATCAAGGAATTCGCGTAACAAAGTGGTGGCCCATGCAAGTCCCTGAACCTGCATTGGAAGGAAAAGGAGAGGATCAAGACCAGAAGGAAAAAATCAGTTCCAAGATAGAGAAAAGAAAATCGAAACAGGTTCTTGAATTCGTTTATGCAGAAATGGCAAGCGAACCTTATTCGATGGTCAAGCTCACAGCCTCAAACTATCCAGAATGGAAAAATCGGATGGAGGACTTACTCTACAATCGTAATCTCTTTGACCCTGTTGAATTCGGGGAAGAAAGGCCAGAAGAATACTCAGAAGCAACATGGAAGAAAATGCAGAGACAAACCTTGGGATTCATTCGTCAATGGATTGACACGTCTCAATATCATCATGTAGGAGAAGAAACCAATGCCAAAGTACTCTGGGAAAAATTAACCAGGTTGTTTGAACCAAATACGATGCAAAGTCAAGGATCTTTGTTACACAGGCTATTAGGCATGCGTTACAAAGAATGTTCTATGGATGAATATATTGGGAAGTGGTTAGAGGTGACTAACCTTCTTTCAAAACCTGGATTGGTTTTGGAAGAAAAATTGAGCTGCCTTTTGATTCTCTACTCCTTGCCTGAGTCTTGATCTCCCCTTGTGATGATGATCCACAGCACTGCACCAAAAGAAGATCAATCAATAGAAATCATCAAAGATTATCTTATAAATGAGGAAATGAGAAGAAAAGACTTAAAGAGGTGGATCAAGTCAAAGAAACACTTGCAGTGGCTTCTGAAGGTAGAGGAAGATCTCAAAACAAAAGTTATAATAACAAGAGGGGAAAGTCCAAAGAAAGATCACAAGAAAGGGGAAAATCCGTTGAAAGAAACTGAGGACAAAGAGAAACAAGAACATGTTTTTTCTGCAAAAAAGTTGGTCATCTGAAGAAGGAATGCAGATTCTGGTTAAAATGCAATGGAGCAAATTCGAATGGAACAAATTCATGTAATGATAAGAATAACTCCACCTCTGCTGTGGGGGAAGTATTGGTGGAGCTAGCTGCAGAGGAGGAGAAAGGAAAGGATGAAGGAATGGTGGAATGGATTGTAGATTCGGTTGCGTCCTATCATGCTTCTCCAATAAGAGAGATATTCTCATCATTTGAAGCTGTAAATTTTGGAAAAGTAAAAATGGGAAATGAATCATATGCAGAAATCAAAGGCATTGAAGATGTTCATGTTATCACTAAGCTTGGCAGCAAGCTAACACTCAAAGGAGCTAGGTATATACCAAACTTGATAATGAACCTCTTGTCAATTAATGTTTTTGATCTTGCAGGTTACACAAGTACATGTTCAAAGGGAACCTGAAAGCTGACAAGATGATCCCTTGTATTAGCAAGAGGGAAGCTAGAATGTACTCTATATCGGACATTTCTCAAGTTGGAAGAAATGCAACTATAGACAGTTCAAGGGAATGATAACATTGAAACATGACATAAAAGGTGTTGGGGATTAAACACGTGTGCGAACAACTTCGATAGATTAAGTAGAAACCGAGAATTAAAGCAAAGAGAAAACAACGACACAAGAAATTAACGTGGAAACCCGGAAAGGGAAAAAACCACGTGACCGGCGGAAACGGCCAAATTCACTATCATTTGAGAAGATTACAACACACACACACGAAGAGGAAAATCCGTAATACAAGAGTATTGGAGTATATAACAATGAATCCTAAGACCCCTTTATATAGATGGGGTGGTTGAGATATTAAGGTAACAAACAAATATTCCTAATATTTGATCATATCTCCATATATGATTATCTATAATCAAATCATATATATGCGTCCATATATACTGATTTGATATGATATTATTTCCTTCAATATCTCTTTCCATAACTGCCGATATCTTTAACTAATGAGCTCCACCATATCTCAGTTCGGTCCTCGACCGATTGCCTCCATCTCATATCTTCGGATCACGTGCCATCGGTCCTCTACCGATTGCTTCGGTCCTTTTTGTTACATTCGGTATTGCGTACTTCGGTCCTCGACCGATCGGTACCAATACCGACCATCCCGTCTTCCATGTGTGCCCCGATCGACCACATTGCCAATCGGTCCTCGTCTAAGTGTAACCAATCGATATCAATACCGATCTCCACACCTAACAAAAGGTTGGGACATTTATCTGAAAGAGGAATGGAACACCTCAGGAAAAGGAATCTGATAAAAACTGAGTAGAAAAGCCTACCAAGGATCTACGAAACATGCATGTTAGGCAAGAAACACAAAGTGAGCTTTCAAACCGTGATGAAAACAAAGGATGAACCTCTATAACTTGTGTTCACATATGTGTGCAGCATTGACCAACCTTCAATTGGAGGAATGAAGATGTTTGTAAGTTTCATAGATGATGCAACTAAGCGAAGCTCGATCTTTCTAATGAGAACAAAAGATGAAGTGCTTGAGCACTTCAAAACATGGGTGCCTATGGTTGAAAGAGAGATTGGAAGAAAGGAAAAATGCCTAAGATCGGATAATGGAGGGGAATACACCTCAAAGGAATTTAAAGCTTACTGCCAAAACCTTGGAATTAGGCATGAAACAACAGTCCCCGGCACTCCTCAACACAATGGGACAGCTAAAAGATTGAATAAGACCCTTATGGGCAAAGTAAGATGCATGATCAACACATCACAACTAGGGAAGGGCTTCTGGGCTGCAGCCTTACTCACTACTTGCTATTTGAGGAATAGATCCCCTACAAGTTCACTGAACTTTGAGGTCCAAGAGGAAAAATGGTCAAGAAAGAGATCAAGGTATGAACACTTAAGGATCTTTGGGTGTAAAGCTATGGCACTGGTTCCAAAGGAAGCAAGAAAGAAACTTGATAACCATGCAGTGGAATGTGTGTTTCTAAGATATGGAAATGACAAGTTTGGATACAAACTATGGGACCCTATGAACAAAAAAATCCTCAGATCAAGAGATGTAACATTTATGGAGGAAAAAACCATTAAAGACATCAAGGTAACAAACAGAGAGTGTGAAGAAATGAATGAAGACGAAGGATTCAGGGACTTACCAGATCTTACCCTCTCAAACAATGCAAAACCTGAAGAGGAGTCACCAGCAGAAACAACAGAGCAGAAACAAACTCAAACCGAACCTGCAACAACATTAGAAGAGGTGGAACCAGAATTAAGAAGGTCACAAAGAATAAAAACTTCTTCAGTCAGATACTCACCTCTTGAATATGCGTTACTAACAGAAGAAGGCGAACCTGAGTCATATACTGAAGCAGTAAAGGATGAAGCAAGGAAGCAGTGGAAACAAGCTATGGAGGAGGAGCTGGAATCTCTTAAGAAAAACAACACATTCAAACTAGTTGAACTGCTGGAAAATAGAAAAGTCTTGGATAACAAATGGATCTTTAAAAGAAAACTGGAGATTGATGGAACCACAAGATTTAAAGCTAGATTAGTGGTGAAGGGATTTAATCAGCGGAAAGGAATTGACTTTGATGAAGTATTCTCACCCGTGGTCAAACTAACTTCTATAAGGGCAATCATTGCACTAGTTGCTCACCTAGACTTAGAACTAGAACAATTGGATGTTAAAACAGCTTTCCTTTATGGAAACCTAGAGGAAGAGATATTTATGAAGCAACCGATCGACTTTGAAGAAAATGGAAAAGAATGATTGGTATGCAAATTGCAAAGAAGTTTGTACGGACTGAAACAAGCTCCTACGATGTGGAATAAAAGATTTGATGAGTTTATGACTCAACTAAAATATCAGAAAACTGGGGCAGACAATTGCGTATACTTCAAACAAGAAAGCAATGGAAATTTCCTGATTCTGCTGCTTTATGTTGACGACATTTTACTAGCAAGCCCAAACAAGAACATCATTGAGAAGATGAAGAAGCAACTAAAGGAAAGGTTTGAGATGAAAGACCTAGGAGTAGCAAAAAGGATACTAGGCATCAATATAGAAAGAAACATAGAAAAAAAAAACGCTGATACTATCTCAACCTAGATACACAGAACAAATACTGAGAAGATTTAACATGGATTCAGCAAAAGCAGTAAGCACTCCAATCACTAATCAATTCAAGTTATCCAAGCAACATGCACCAAACACAGGGGAAGAATTGAAAGAAATGGAAAATATACCATATGCATCAGCAGTGGGGTGCCTAATGTATCTTATGGTTGGAACGTGTCCAGATATAGCTTATGCGGTATCATATGTGTCCAGATTTCTCTCAAATCCTGGAAAGCAACATTGGGAGGCAGTAAAGTAGATCTTTCGATATCTTGCAGGGACAAGGAATATGAGAATCAGGTATGAGTCAAACTCAAATTTAAAACTTAATGTATTTGTGGATGCAGAAATGGCACTAGATGAAGATTCCCGGAGATCCACCCCTGGCTACCTAACCAAATTAGCAGGAGGAGCTGTGTCGTGGCAATCCAGATTGCAAAAATGTGTGGCCCTATCAACCACGGAGGCTGAGTACTTAGCAATTACAGAACCTGGAAAGGAACTCATATGGATGAGGAGACATTTACATGAACTAAAAGTAAAGTGCTCAAAATACCTAATGCTTAGTGACAGCCAGAGTGCAATCGAATTAAGCAAGAACTCCACCTTCCATGCAAGAACAAAACACATCGACGTTAGGTTACACTGGATCAGAGAAGCAATCGAAACTGATCAACTGAAACTAGAAAAAATACATACCGAAGAAAATCCTGCTGATGTGCTCACAAAACCGGTAACATCTCTGAAACATCAACTATGTGCAGGAAAGGCCGGTCTGATCCATCTCTCAAAGATGGCTATGAATCTAAAAACAAGTGATAAATAAAAGGGGGCGGTGGACTATCGGTGAAGAATTGAAGGAGGAGATTTATTACAATTCAAGATGTTGTAGCACTCTTGAACATATTCAACTCTAGACCAAGAGGCCCAAAGCAACTAAAGCCCATCGATAGGGCCCAGTATAGGAAGCAATAACAGAAAGCAGTTGCAAATGGTGGTTGAAGGTCTCTCCCGGAAGCACAACTGCTTATAAAATGAGAGAGTAAACAACAACACAAGCGGGGCGAATAACAGCGATCAAGAAAGGATAGTGAGATATACCTGATTGTTTTTCATTCTCTCTCTATAGCAGGTTGCACTAGTAGTCGGATTGTGACTTCTAGGTGCAGCAGTTACTGGTTGTAAAACTCTCGTAGTGAATTGGACTCGGAATAGAGTCCCGTGGTTTTTCTCCCGGATCTTGGGTTTCCATGTAAAAACCTGAGCGTCTCTCCTGCAATTAATCACGTAACAAAGAAGGGGACAAATCAGAAGAAAAAGAAGTAACAGGAGAACCTACCATTGATCTCTGAGCAGTTTCACAAAACTGAAATCAAGGAATTCGCGTAACACTTTGTTTCTTGAAAGTTAATTATATGTTTTTTAAATACTTAAATCATACATATATTAATGTATAATCTTTTCAAAAACTATATTTATATGTCAATGCTCCCGAACTTATAATATGCTAAATGTAATATTCACAGTTTTTAAATTACATACAAAACCAATAAAGTTTATATAATTCGTGTTTTTGACTTCGCTACGGCGAAAACCGAACGGTAATGATATTTGGATCGATATCGGGTTTTCAGGGTGGACTCAAAAAAATTTCGTACCGAACGATATACTATTCGTACCAATTATACCAGTACGGATCCAAATAGAATTCGAGATCAGTACGACAACATTGCAAAAACAATAGAAAAATAATAATTTTGTTTTTGTGCAATAATTATAAGAATTAGACCACTTTCAAATATATTTGGTAATATTTTATTTAAAACCGATGTTTAAAATTATCGATATACATATCAGATATACTAGAAATTTTTGGGTATCGATTTGGTCGTTATTTAAACGAAATATCGATCCGTACATATTTTAAGCATGATGGATCTATATAAAACTTATTTAATTTGGAAAATGTTTACAAATTTTTTTATTCTTATTTGTTCTTAATAGGAATAATATAAATTGATGATTAGTTAAAAAAGTGTGTATCAATGTATTATATAATTAAATTTATTTAATTCTGTCCAATATATTCTTAAAACATTGTTTAAAATTTAAAACCAAAGTGCATTTATAAACCTTATTAGTATAAGAGAGTAGGTGAAAAATAATTACATTTTTCACCCTAAATTATATTTTTCAACAAAATAGTCCTCAATTCACGGCTCTGCAATTCTTCCTCACTTCACCACTCTCCATGACTCCAACATTCCCCATTCTCACCATCGCCGCCGCAAACTCCCGAAAGAACAACGCTTTACTCTTCGCGAACGATTCCACCGTCGATTTGGTCCGGATATCCCCGTACAGAGCTTGATCAGATGCAAAAACTCCTAAGCCATTGACAAGTCTCTTATAATAATCGTTATCGAAGACTGACGCCGTAGAGTCCAGCAATTGGCCGGCGGTGACGTCGGTATTCGGCTTGGGGCACTTCTTCTGAAGAACAACGGCGAAATTAGGGTTAAGCATCGGATCAACGCCGTTTGAGGAGTTGAAATTACGAAGGCGGGCAGTGAAAGAGGAGCAGTGAGAGAATCCGATGGTGTGACTGCCGGAGAGTGCGACGAGGTCTTTTACCGACAAGCCTCTGTTTGAAAAGCTTTGAATAAGCTGCGATGCGTTTGACGACGGCGCCGGAAGGTTTACGGACTCATTTGCTCTGGATATTCGCCCGTCCTTTCTTCCTTTAAGCACGCCCCAATTTGGTCCTCCTGCCTGCGAAGGAAACTCAATTTAGGGTTTATGAAATTGAAAATCCATTGATTTAGGAAAATCTCCTTACCAAAACGACGACGTCTCGCGCTGCGATCGCGATTATGTCGGCACAGGAGACAATTTGCGTGCAGGCTTTTTCAAGCTCTTGCTTGGCTTTGTCGATGACGTAAAACGCGCCGAGGGAGATATTCGGCGGCCCGTCTTTCTCCGCCTTGTTTCCCGGCGTTGAGTCCAGCAGTATCGATCCATCACATCCCTGAACAATCTCAGCTGTCGATTAATCACATATATGCAAAATTCCAATGCCTAATAATTGAGGCTAAATTCCCAACTTAATTAATTAAATTAATTCATCTATATGGATTATGGACTAACTAAAATTTAGGGGTATATCAATATTGAATATGAAATAATAATAACTTAATTATTTTATTATCAATATTTCAAAGACCAATCTCTATTATAAATTAATTAAATTGAGAATTAGTCAATTAATTCTCAATTAGTCAATTATAAGAACCCATTATAAAAATTGAACAAATTAAATTTTGGAAATTTATTTTGTCAATAATTACAAATATGGGGATTTGTTTAGTCATTTTCATACTTTATTATTCATAATTATCATAATCATAAAACTTAAGATATCAAAATTGTCAAAATTATGAGTATCAAATTTGCGTGTCGTCCAAAAATAATTCTTCAAAATATTAAAAAAATGACTAATTAGTTTATAGTATCAAACTAAAGAATGAAAAGATTCACCCTTATGAAGCAATCATGGAAGAACATTCTCAAAATACGAGGGGCGACTCTCGGATCATTCTTCACAGCCTTGGTTACAGCATTGGAGATTATTGCCTCCGCACGAGGACATGTTTTTGCGTAAAAATTCACGTCGAGAGAAACCGCAACCTCGTGAATTCCAGCTACAACAAGTAGTAAAAAGAAGAGAGAAAAGCTCATTTGGAAAGACATTGTAAGATTTGAATGATAAATTGAAGAAAAATACTGCTCTATATATACACATAGAATAAGAGAAAACTACAGTATTGGCTGGTGAGAAGAATTCCGACAAGGTGAGGTTTGTTATTGCATGGATTTGATTGAAGTTAACTGGTAAACAAGAAGATTCTTAGTGTAAAGTTTAAGCATTTTTTTGTCAAATAGCTTCTTTTCTTAAAACATTAGTTAACTAACTTCCTTTATAAAAGTATTGGGTCTTTGTCTTCATACCTTTGTAGGTTAGGGATGTGGAGTGGGTGTGTAAGGTATTAATTTATTATTATATAATTTGAGTTAGAGAAAATTACATTATTGGCATCTAATGTTTAAAAAAGTATAAAGACGATGTTCCAAAGTTTATAAATTGAATGAGAAACCCCCGAAGTTTTAAAATCATTCAAAAATTATCATTTAGTGAATTGTAGCGGTTTTGGTTTTTTCGTATAAGTTGTTTTGATAATTTATGCGTTATTAAAATTTTCAAAGTTAAAAGATATAGTTATTACATCATTTCAAGGTTAATGGATCAAGTACAAACTATAGAGATTTTTAAAATATTAACGAGTAGAAGAGTCAAATGTAAACGGTTTTGGAAATTCGTGGACTAACCATGCAATTCTTAAACTTTTAGGATATGATGTTTACATCATTTAAAAGTTAAGGGGCCAACGACGCGCATTATATCAATTTCGATGGTTTTATATGCAATTTATAAATTTTAGGAACACCACCTTTACATTATTATAAAGTTTTAGGATTACTTATACTCATTAGTTTGTGCATAATTGATTCGAGACCCGATTAATTATAATAATTATATATTTTATTTTCTAAAACTATTCATTCTCATGTTCTCATACTTTTTCTAGTTATGATACATTATTTGTTGGCATCACGATTCATTTAATAGTCGATAACGTAAGATTTTCAAGATCTAGCTATAAATGGATTCTACTTCTTTGAAAACTATTATTGATGCAAAAATTCAACAACCAAGATAATGAATTCTACTCTTCCATATAATTGGGCCTACCTATAAATGGATTTATATTAATATCATGGATAAATTTAATTTTAGTATAACATTTTCTAAGTCCTTTGTTATACACAAAACTATACAACATAATTTTTTTGTCAAATAAATAAGATATTTAAAAATAAGGTGAAAAAATTAATTGAAAATTCTAGGACTTCAAAATTATTGAATGATTATATTAATATTAGGGCATTACTATCGTTGACCACCCAATCTGATCGGACTGCTAAGTGTCATCCTTTCTTTGTCCGGAGTCTTGGGACTACATTGCACTTAGAGGTGAGTATGGACCAGCCCAATCCGTACAAACAGATCAACTTGTGGGTTGGTCTGCTAAATATCATTGTACGGGTTGGACCGTGATTTTCAACCCATCAACCTGTACGGGTTGACGGGTTGAAGTGGACCAATTTTGATTTTTTTTAAATTTTAAGGTTAAAATTGAATGTTTTTTAATTTTAGGATTTAGATTTTTCAACCCATTGACGGATTGGGCCGTACTTTCAACCCGCCGGGTCAAGAAAAATTCTCAACCCGTACGGGTTGGCGGGTTCAACGGTTCGACCCGTAACCCGTTGGACCGGATCAGTTCCCACCCCTAATTGCATTGAGTGTATGGTCAATTTCCTTTGTGCCACAATGTAAGTACGAGGAGAAATCCTACGGGTTGCTTTTGTGCATTCAAGAACACAATTCATCTACTCACCAGAATCCGAACGAAAATCAATGAGTTTATGCACTCTCATCTCTTTCGGTTTACTTGAAATTTTGGTTTTAGAGTCGAGGATTGTTTATTTATCGAAGATAATTGTTTGATTTGATCCGGGATTCGTGAGGTTACGGCTTCACTCGACGTGAATTTTTACGCAAAAACGTGTCCTCATGCGAAATCAATAATCTATGATGTTGTAACGAAGGCTGTGAAGAATGATCCGAGAGTCGCCCCTTGTATTTTGAGAATGTTCTTCCATGATTGTTTCATAAGGAATCTTTTTATTCTTTAGTTTGATAATATAAGTTAATTAGTCATTTTTTAATATTATGAAGAATTATGTAATATGTGTTTTATTATCAATAAAAAAATAAACATAAAAAATATAAGTGTCCCAACGATACTGCTCAGAGAAATGAATGGTGTTTGTGTTTATTTTTATTTTTTTTGTAGTTTTTATAATAGATAAAAAATAATGTGGAGAAATAAAAAGATAGTATATAAACAAAGAGTTGCATATATAATCGGAGAAGAATGTTTATGCCCTTGTAGAAAAAGATAAATGATTTGAATTAAAAAAACTTATGTGAAAAAAAAGAATTTTCTGTGTGTATATGGTAAATTTTACGCATATATTTCATTTCACGTTATGTTACTTTACTTAGTGATGACAAAAATATTAAAGTCAATAAATATCCTACCCTAATATATTCGTAAAATTGAATTTTTTGTCGATATGAGAGTAAAAATTTGATAATAACAAATTCGTAAAGGGAAGACATGAATGCCTCTACTCAAACCCAAACCTATGCGGCACCGACTCTTCAAATTTTCACATTTTCCCATGTCGAGTCGAGTCGGACTCTCCGACTCGCTCCGACTCTTGACACTTGACACTTGACACAAAACGACGTCGTTTTGATTTCTTCATTAATTTGATTTTTTTATTAATCGGAAACATATCTTATGTGCTTTCACGACTTTTTAATGTTGTCGATCTACTTGTGAATTCTTCGTACAAGCGATGATGGATAAAAAAGTGGTTGTTTTTGCGGAGATGGTAGAATCGACGAACGATATTCATTTTTTATAAGTTAAATTTTATATATAATGAATTGATAAATATTTATAGTTTTAAATTTGACTTTATGCAATTTTCTACGAATTCTAACAATTACTTTTAAAAATTTTACTTTTAATTAAAATTATTTTATTTAATAATATGAGTAGAGTCGAAAATCTGATTCTTATACTCTTGTCGAATCGTGTCGAGTCGAGTCGGCGAACGAGTCAATGCCGAATAGACCCAAACTTTGTAAAAAGGTTTAAGGTTTTACGTTAATATGATATTTGCTTTCAAAAATCATATATTTCATCAAAAGTCATATTTCATTTATGTTTTTGTATTTCAATCATTAGGTTTTAATTGTGACTAAATAATTATTTGTACAAAATATGCAATGTCAAATTTGTATTTTTATCAAAATATTTGTTTATGTTCATTTTTGTGTTAATATTAATATTCATCTATGTTCGTTTATGTATTACATTGTGTTGAGATTTGTTCGTGTAAAAATAATATAAAAATACTCAAATTCAAATATTTGCGAACATATTTGAATTTATTTGTTTTGTTTTCAAATAATGTTTATATTTTAATTTCAACGAACAAATGCAACCACAAACAAGTTAAATATTTTATATTGCACCAAGTATTTGCACTTCTTTGTATTGAATCCTAATTGTTACCCTAATGAGAAATTGAATATCAATGTTTTCATACCGATCGGTATACCTGACGTCGGAATTTAGGGTATATGATATATCGATTCACCGATACTCGTACCAATACATGATACGTATATCAGAATTTTTAATTTTTTAACATGAGTACCAAAAATAAAGAAACAAAATTTACCGTTTAATTGATTGATTTAAATGTAGGAATGAATTTTTTTATATTTAAAATTTGAAACTGAATTGTTGATGTATTGGGTACGTTTGGAACATCGTTTGTCAAATAGCGGTGAGGTGCGATGACTGTACTGTGCTGTGAGGTGAACTGATTGTGATTTTAAAAACTGTTTTTGAAACAACGGTACAGTGATTGTGATATCATAAAATGATTTTTTTTGTCCTTATTTTTAAATAATTGTTTATAACTTACAAATTATATTTCATATTATTTTATGATAAATTCGTTATTTCAAAACTACATTTTTAAATTGTTATATATATTTTTATAGTTTGAACACGTAATTGATAGAATATAAGAAGTTATTGATCAAAATTATTTTTTTTAAAAATAAACTATAATTTATTAAGGATAAAATTGATATTTGGCAGGTGCGTTCTAGTGGTCATTGAGTTAACCTAGCTGTGAACTCACCGCTGTTTTCTGCGATCACATGAACGCAGTTATTAATGATGTTTGGTTAAAATATAATACAACTACGGTACGTTCACCGCATCGAACGGTGGACTGAGTTTCCAAACATCTGTATTATTTGTACCTGAATATTAACTTTAATCTTATTTTAATTTTTTTATTAAAATATTTAATTTTAATACTTATGTTATTATTGAAATACTATTAAATATCGCGAATCTCGCACCGAAATCCGTGTATATACATTATACATATTGATGCACATGTATCCTTATATTGAGTTCTTCAAAGGGAACTTCAAAAACAAATTTAATAAAGAATAAAAAGAGTGAAGTAGAGAGTACAAAGAACACGAAGCAGGAAGAGGAACCAGAGCAAGCGAGGGCTGTGGGTTTTTTCCATAATTCGCTCACCCTCCATGCCCTTCTCCTCTTCATTCACTTGAATCAAAGCTCGCATATTTGTTGTGTTCAAACCCCTAATTGTGTTACTCGGTTGCCTCCTGAGCGGAAAAAAGTTGCTTCTTGGAGCTTTTCTTGATAATTATTGGCTCTGGGTCTGAGATTCGTTTTCGCCGCTCATATTCTGGTGGGTATTTGATTTCACGATGTATTTTACTTGGGTTTTCTTGAATTGCTGTAGAATAGGGCTTTTTATCGCTGTTCATTCATGCTCTTTTCGAATTTTTCAAGATTAACTTTCCTATAAACTCTGTGTTTATTGAATGTTCAGATCCAGCGGAATAAACAATTAAATCTGCAGGCTTTCTGATGCAACTGCTCCATGAACTCGTCATTTGTTCTTTGACTTGATTATATTTCTCTATTTTCTACTGGTTTTCACTGTTGAAAAGTCTACAAAAGAAGCGAAAAAGTCTAAAACTTTGATCCAGATTCCCCTTGAAAAGTTAGGGTTTGAGCTCTGTTTCATGGCTGTGGAATCATCTTCGTCATGTTCGTGCCTAAGTTATGTAGTTTCGGGTTTGAAAGAAGCCATTTTAGACGGTAAATCGATATCGAATCTTCGAGATCGATATGTTCTTGGTAAGCAATTGGGATTGGGGCAATTTGGTGTTATAAGGGAATGTGTTGATAAATTCAGCAATGAAATTCTTGCTTGCAAATCTATTGCTAAAGACAAGCTAGTAACTCGGGAAGATGCACGTAGCATAAAGCTTGAGATCGAAATTATGACTAGATTATCGGGACACCCTAATGTTGTTGATCTTATAGCCGTTTACGAAGACGAAGGTTATGTTCATTTGATAATGGAGCTTTGTGCTGGTGGTGAGCTTTTTCACATGTTAGAGAAGCATGGAAGTTTTTCGGAATCCGAAGCTAGAGTGATTTTCACTTACCTTATGCAAGTTCTAACATATTGCCATGAAAACGGCATTGTTCATCGAGACTTGAAGCCGGAAAATATTCTTCTAGCGAATAAATCTTCTTCGTCTCCTATTAAGTTAGCGGATTTCGGTCTTGCAACATACATAAGCCCGGGTTAGAACACTTACTATTGAAATATATCTCACATCGGTTGTGGAAATAGAAATATTATAGTTTATAAAGGGAGTGATATCATAAATAATTAGCTTGGTCAAGCATTTTCAATGTGATTCATTTCTTTTATGGACCGGGCTACATCGACACTCTCCTAGCCCATCAAATCATGAATTTCTATATGGTATCGAAGCATTAGGGTGGGTTTCAGACTGGTCCGTATCGGTTTAGACAAAAAAAAGAAAACTCTGTTAGAAAAACACATCAGCCTAGGCGACAAAATAGATAGACCTATGACTCGAGTACTACTGAGTCTATTAAAGCAACTCTAAACCGAATCAATGCCAGTTCGACTTGAGTGAAAGTGTTGAAATATATCCCACATCGATTGTGGAAATACACAAATTCTAGTTTATAAGAGAAGTGAATCACATTGAAAAGACGAGGACAAACCTATTACTTATGATATCATTTCCTTATAAACCAGAATTTGTGTATTTCGACAATGGGATATATTTTACATTTTTGTCGAAATATTTTGTTATTAACTTCATATAGTTTTCTTACAGGAAAGAGCTTAAACGGAATAGTCGGAAGCCCGTTTTATATTGCTCCCGAGGTTCTTAATGGGAGCTATGATCAAGCTGCTGATGTATGGAGTGCTGGTGTAATTCTTTACATTCTTTTAAGTGGAATGCCTCCGTTTTGGGGGAAGACGAAGTCTCGTATATTCGAGGCTGTTAGAACAGCCGATTTGCGGTTTCCTTACAATGTTTGGAATTTTATATCCGATTCAGCTAGAGATTTGATCCAAGGAATGCTTTGTACGGATACTTCGAAACGGCTAACGGCAAATCGGGTTCTCGGTGAGTCGAGTGATAACCCTTTTTAATTATCGAATCTTTAATTTTTGATGCATTGTTGAACAGATCACCCGTGGGTACGGGATCCGGTTCCGGTTCCATTCAAAGTTGATGATCAAAATCACGGACTAGTTTCCGAGGAAACGTGTTCCGAATCTTTTCTCATGAACAGAAGCTTGGATATCAGTTTTGGACTTGGATCACCTGTTATTTCTTATATACAGCCATTTTGCTTTACTTCAAAGTCGTCTTTCTCGTCTTTTCCGAGCATCTCGTTATCGGGTTTACCGGAATTCTCAGCCCCGATTCTTGCATCGCCAAGCTTTGCGTTCTTCGGTAACGAGTACGTCGATGAACAGAAGAAGGAATATACAGAAGATTTGTCGAAAAATGGCTTGATTCTTCGAGGTAGTTCGATTTGTTTGTATTTCGATTCACTGAAATGTTTGTTATCATCGACTACTCGATTCGCAGCTAACAATGTTGGATCGAGAAGGGGCCGAAGGAATCACACGATTAGCCTCGGAGAATCGGAGCAAATTGATCTCGTTGTTACAGAATCGGTTATCCGATGGGCTTCGTGCACGAATCTTCCTACAGCCGCATCTCTCCGATCGTCCCTCGTTTGTTAATGTATCGAAAGTCGGAGAGTTCGATTGTGTTTATTATTGCAAATTGTTGAAGCTGATGGTTTGTAGTAGTTTGTTTTAGCCGGGCAATTCTTGTAAGAATGTAGTATAACAAGTATTCTATGAGACCTTCATCTTTTTTCAGGCAACTCTTAGTTCCTTGTATTTATTTAATAACATCTGAAAATAAGGCTAGGTACAGAAGAATTGATGATCTAACACAACAAAATAAGGGTTTCACTATTCGATAAAAATCAAACACTAAATTTTGAAAATCGGTTCAATATTTGATTTATAGATTTTAATCATTTCAGTGTTCGATTTCAATTTCTACTAGTTAAGAAAATTTACTTGAATATCGTATTTATCTTTTATTTAATTATATAATTAATGAAATATTGTGATTAATTTTTTTTATTTAATTTATTTTCGTAGAATTTGGTAATTCAGTATAACAAAAAACAAATCGATATTTACTAAAAAGAACCAACAAAATTCGATAGCAAAAATTTTAATTTGTTCATCTCTTCGGGTTTTTCTTCATATATTATCTCTTCGGATTATTTTTTTAAGTACACCGATATTTCAAATCTATAAAGGGTATGCATAGAATTTATATCGAAATAATAAAATAAATTAAATTATTAACAGAAAGAAACTATACAAATTTTAACTCATGTACAATATATATTTCTCTACTTGAAAAAAACAATAATCAAATTCTTACTCAATTCTCTTTTTTCCAAACCAAGCAAGCTACATCTTACCCTATCTAGTGAAAACTCATAGTAGTCGGTATTTGGATTATATACCCGTATACAATGTTTTCATACTGATCCGGATCGGTATAAGTGACCAATAAACCGGTCAGTACCAAATATTATTTTTATTTTTTAAAAAAATAATATTTAATTAATTTTTTAGTATCGGATCACAAAAAAACTAGAAACCGACCCTAAAACCCGGTACCGGGTGGTACGAAAAATAATACCGATCAAACCCGATTTTTGACATTGCCCGTATATAAGTATACCAAAAATTTAAAACACTACTCATATATTGTTCTATAATGAATAAACATGGCCAAACTACCGAAAATTTAAAACATTAATAATAAATCGATCTATTATGAATAAATGCGGCTTAGCCACTATTGCATCCGCACCTCAAAACAATGTCAAAAACACAACAAGATCATAATCAAGAAACGTATAAATATCCCAAACGAAACAACACGAGAATCATCGAATTCATAACAGCCCAAACAAACACAATCCACCAACCTAAAAACAACATAATTCCCTTAACCAAATCAAATTTCCCATCTTTATAATCAAGCTGTGACAAGCCAACAATAACAAGAACAAATGCAGCCTGCACCAAGAACTGTATACTAACCAAGCATAAATAGTGATTGTGAAGAAAAACTTTAGCTCTGGAGTAAGCCAAATCCGGCACAATACTACCGTGTAATCGTTGATACCAACATAAAACCGATTCGTTTAAGAAAACTTGTACATTTGATCTGATAGCAACAAATTGGAGAATCCCATAGATTGTGAAGCACTTAATTCTTAAGCTGCTAAAACTTGAACTAGAAATGGCAATGGCTTTAGCAATAAGGGATGTGTTTTTTCGGTCGGAAAACGGAGTAATCCAAAGGAATGAAATGAACACAGACATAATGTAACAAGTATAAAGAAGGATTCTTGAGAACAAGGGGCATGAAATTATGGAGAGATTACAGTGAAGCTGATCAGTTCCAATCCAAAAACATCTTGCGTTTCTTAATGAAGGAATGTAAAGAAAACCCACAATGCAACCCATTAAAGAAGCAAGAAGAAGCTTAACTAAACCATCAAAAGGTTCAAAACTAAAATCGAGAACTCTTTGGGGAATTTTATCAAACACAAGAGTGATACTGATAAAAAAACCCAAAACTCCAAATGCAAAGCTTAATTGCCTCTCTATCTTCTTCGATGCAGAAAAATCCATGAAAACCTTAACAATTAGAAACATACATCTGCAAGCAGTCAGAAATCCTAGAAAAAATGGAATCACAGTCCCATTTTTCACAAGCCCAGAATCCTCATCTACGTTCAAAAACTTATGGAGAAATAATGAGAAGGCTGAAATAAGACTGAAATTAAAAGCACCGTAAAATTCACTGAAGTAAACCCTCGATTGCAATAGATTATCCCCAAGTGTGAGTCTAAAGACTTGGGCTTTGCTTTCGTCAAACTCAATTTTTTCTTTGGGTTTTTTTCTGGGTTTTGTTTGATCGGAATCTATGGCACTTGGTCTTCGAATAGCGGCGCGTATAGCTTCGTTTCTATTGGGATTGACATCATCGGGATGAACGTAAGTGTGTAAGCCAGTGAGGAATAGAGAAGGGATTCGGAAGAAGAAAAATAGGAGACTGAGCGTGATGACAAAAAGTATTTGAATGTAAAGATTGATCGACGGTAGAATTAGTGAGAAAATCGACCGCATTATCGAACAAGAAGAAATCAGAAATCACTACTTTTCTCGCTCCCGATCCGCCGCTCACACAGCTCTGCAGTCTACACTGCCCTCTCTTTTAATTTATTCATAAAAGATTTATGTTTGTCGTTCTTATCTTTTAAATATGGTAAATGTGATAATTATACTTTTAAAATTGCGTATAAAACATTTAAACTTTATATAATATATGTGGTTGATCCTTAACTTTTTAATTTGAAAATATTATACCCTCAAAGTTTAAAAATTGTATAATTTGCCCCAAAAGTTTCAAAACCGTTTATATTTGACCATCACATCCATTATTTTTTTAAGTTTTTGTTTAATTGACATGGTTCTTTCCACATGTTGAAATTGATCAATTTTGTTCACTAATTTGATATTTAGCCTCTGAATATATTAAAGAGTTCAGAATTGACTTGAATAAATATATACATGAAAAATTAATTACACTTAATCGATTATTAACTGGGATGCATAGTGTTGAAAATTGAGGTATTTTGCCAAATAACCCTCTGCGAAATTTTTGTTTACCAGATAGCCAACTTTCAAAAAACATTGACTGAATAATCTGTTTTTCAAAAACATTTGTCCAATGACCTGTGTTTACATATTTTATAAAAATAAAGAAATAATTTATATATTAATTAAAAATATATAATAAATTAAACTATAATATATTAAACAATATTTTCATACCGATCCAAAATTTTGTATCAATTTCGACCGATATGAAATATTGATTTTTTTATTTTTTATATATCGACCAGAAAAAATTCGGTTTCCGACCCGAAAATCCGGTACCGATCCAAATACTAGTGCCGTTTGGTTTTCGTCATATCGATCCGTATGAAAACATTGATATTAAGATTGAATTGAATTTAACGGGTTTGAATTAAATATATTTACGTTGTAAAAATAATTAAATTCGTTTAATAAACAGTAAGAATTTACTAAAATAAATTATATTACAATTGAAATATTCATAAATATTATATAGGACGACCCGTAAAATACTGGGTATCAACTGATATATCGATCATACACCACAAATCAGAATATATGTTTTTATATCGATCAATATGTGAAATTACGATATAAAAATACTGACTAGTATCCGGCACTATAACTCGATACCTCTATTTATTGCACAAATTGATATTAAGATTGAATTGAATTTAACGGGTTTAAATTCAATACATTTATGTTGTAAAAATAATTAAATTCGTTTAGTAAATCGTAAGAATTTACTAAAATAAATTAAATTACAATTGAAATATTGATAAATATTATATCGGGTGACCCGTAAAATACCAGCTATCAACCGATATATCGGTCATACACCTCGAATCAGAATATATGTTTTCATATCGATCAATATGTGAAATTACGATATGAAAATATCGACTAGTATCCGGCACTATTACTCGATACCTCCATGTATTGCACAAATTGATCAATATGAAAACATATGTTGCAATTCGTAGAGTATGATCGATATATCGGTTGATAGCCTATCGGTATTTTAAGTATCGTCCAATATAATATTTTATCAAAATTTTTTATATCATAATTTAATTATTTTAAGAACGTAAATATTTTGAATTCAAACTCGTTAAAGTCAATTTGATCTTAATATAAATGTTTTTATACCGATCGGTACGATAAAAATCGGACAGCATCGGTAATTGGATCGATGCCGGATTTTCGGGTCTAAGACAAGAAAAAAATAATAAAAAATCAATATTTCGTACCAGCCGAAATCGATACGAAATTTTAGATCGGTATGAAAACATTGTTTAATATATAATATATTTTTAATGAATATATTATATGTAAATTATTTCTCATTTTTATAAAATATGTAAACACAAGTCAAATGTTTTTGAAAAACAGATTATTCAACAGATATTTTTTAAAAATGGACTATTGGGCAAACAAAAATAGCCTGTTTTTTGAAAAATAGGTTATTCAACCAGTGTTATTTGACAAAATAGCCCGTTGAAAACTATGTGGTCTATTTAAGATTGGCCCTGGCTCGAAAACGGCCTGATTCGCGGCAGCGCGTGGACGAATTAATCTGCCCAGGACTTGGACTCCATAACTCCGAAATCGATTGTTGAAGAAAAACAAAGATTATATGGATCCGGCTGGTGAAAAAGGAAGCGGAAGCGCGACAAAGATTACATCGGCGTGCGATGTCGAAGCTCTAAAGATATGTTTGGAGGAGAATAAAGGAGATCAGAAGAAATGTCAATCGCAGATCCAAGCCTTCAAAAACTCCTGCGCAATAAGGAAACCCGGCAATTCTCCTTCTCTGAGTTAGCCCTAATTTTGATTTATTGGGTTTTCGTTTGGTATTTCATTTGGTTTGTTTGTACCCGATTAAAACAGCGATGACGTGCGATGAGATGTTGAAATCGCGATTTTTTTAATGTGCATCAAACATAAGGTTAATTGCGATGTGATAATCGTTAAAAAATCACGATATCATCACAGCTGTTAAAATCCGCTATGATCTATTGAAAAACTCATCGTGATTTTGGAAAAACTCATTGACTCTTATTTCTATTAATTATAATATTATTATATTTATTATTTTATATATATAAGGGTATATTAGTATTTTTACATAAATCACGATTATAATATCGCAATTTTACCAAACATACTTAAAAATTCACGATCATCATATCTCACTACATCTCACCATATCTCACCACACCGCAATTTTAAAAAGATGAACCAAAGAAACTCATTATCTTATTGTTCCCTGGATTCCATGAGAGTTCAATAACTTTAGATGGATCAATAGTGGTTTGATTCAATCTTTTTAAAATTGCGCTCTAATACGACTGTGTGGTTCAATATTTTAAAGGGAAATTTTGCAAAATAACCCACGCATAAAATTGCTTTGTCAAATAGTCAGCAATACCTTAACTAAATAACCCATCTTTTCAAACTATTTGTAAAATAACATAAATTTGTATATTAGTAATAAAAATAAATCAAATAAATAACTATTACATATATATTTTAAATTAAAATACATATTAAATTAAAATATGATATATTAACATTGAATTTAATACATTTATATTGTAAAATTAATTAACTTAATTTAACGAAAATCGTAAGAATTTGGTAAATTGAATTAAATTACGATTGAAAATATTATATCAAACGAAATATCAAATATTGGGTATCGACCGAGATATCGATCATACGCTCCGAATCGAAATATATACATTTTTTTATATTGATCGATATGTAAAGTACAAGGGGGTACCCGGGTATTTTTGATAGATCCATAATAACCCGAGATTCGATCCAATAACTAGATACCGGGAGTTATCGAACAAAACAACGATGCACCTAATATTTCACATATCTATCGATATGAAAATATATATCCCTATTTGAGGCGTATGATATCAGTCGATACTCGGTATTTCACGTTTCGTTCGATATAATATTTTATCAATATTTTCAATCAGAAATTTAATTCAATTTACTAAATTCTTACGAATTTCATTAAACTAATTTATTTTATTTTACAACGTAAATATATTAAATTCACATTAGCAAGAGTAAATTCGATGTTAATATATTGATATTTATGCTAATGTACATTTTAATATTGATCTAGTCTAAAAATATTTTAGAGCGTTCGTTTATGATCAGTCAATTTATTATATAATTTTGAGTTCAATTATTGTGGGACACGAGCAATATACGAGGTTGGACCCACAATGTATGGGCTTACGTCCTCGGGAGAGCGAAACTCTACCTTGGTTTCCACTATGATATTCAACGAATACAAGTACAATGATGTGGTAACAATAATTCAGATGAAAACGGCTCAAAAACGATCGAAAACACTCCGTTGCGCCAGAAAGGGTGTGCAGTCGCGAGTTGTGGTCAACAACTCGCGAATCAACAAGGCGACAACTCACGAGTGCAGGTCACAGAGCAATAACTCGCGAGTCAGACTGGAACAACAAAAAGTCGCGACTGGCAGAGAAGCAACAAGTCGCGACTGGCAGGAAAGCAACAACTCGCGACTTGCAGAGAAGCAACAAGGCGCGACTGGCAGGGAAGCAACAACTCGCGTCTCAGTAACTAAGCAATAAGTCGCGGGTGCAGGGACGACAACTCGCGACTGGCAGGGTGCAGAAATGTAACACTTTGTTTTGGGATGCGTGATAAAAGTATAAACCTTTTTTTTGGGCCTATGGTCTTGTATTTATAGAAAAATTTGGTCCAATATGTCAACTTAGGGTCCAAAGCCCATTCTTAACCAAGTTAACCCATCATACTTAGAAAATACTTAATGAAGTCGGAATAAATCTCACAGCGTCCCGGAACTTCGGAAATGCACCTCGGTTGAAGATTAACAACTCGTAATGTCGAGAAATCAATTAGGAATGCTCTTCACCATCTCAACATCTTCAAATGCTTAGAAGATAGCCAAAAATATTGTTAAGGTCGTCAACGAGCTTCCCGAGTGCCAAATTACTAAAATACCCCTGTCATCATTTCCGATCGAAATCATCCAAAATGTCTCAAAATACTATCAAAACCATTTAGCCACGTCAGACGAGCCCCGGGGTTAACATAATTACATAAATAACCTCGAGAAATATCAAATATAGTTTAACGAAAATAAAAAGAATTTGGTAAATTGAATTAAATTACGATTGAAAATAATGATAAAATATTATATCGAACGAAACGTGAAATACCAGGTCTCGAACGATATATCGGTTACACACCCCGAATCAAATTATATAATTTCATATTGATCGTTGTTTTGTCCGATAGCTCCCGGTATCTTGTTATTGGAACAGATATCGGGTTATTCTGGGTCTGTCAATAATACCCGTTAACCCCTTGTATTTTACATATCGATTAATATGAAAATGTATATATTCTGATTCGAAGCGTATGACCGATATATCGGGCGATACACATTATTTTACATTTCGTTCGATATAATATTTTAAATCGTAATTTAATTCAATTTACCAAATTCTTACTATTTTCGCTAAACTAGTTTAATTTATTTTACAACGTAAATGTATAAAATTCGATATTAATATATTGTATTTAAAATATATTTGGCAAATCTTGTTTTTCTGCGGTGATCTATTTTGCAAAATTGCCCATATTTTAAAATCAGATGTCTTGGGTTATGAAGAAATGTAATAGATCGTGAATTTTTAAATGTGTTTGGCAAACTTATGGTATTATGATTTATTAATTATTTAAATATCCTAATGTATTCTCATATGTAAAAATAATAAATATAATTATTAGAAATAAATATATGTTAGTCATTTATTAAATCATGATCATATTTGTAATTACGATTAATATCAAAAATCACGATTTAATCATTGCATTTTTAATCGCTAAACCAAACATGTTGATGAGATGTAAGATGTAATTACATGTATTAAGGTATGGGGATATAATGATTATGAATTTTTAAATATTTTTATAAAATTGTGATATTATCATTATATATATATTATAATTATACTATTATTATATAAACACCAATAAATTTTTATTTTTTAAATTATAATGATGACCAAATTGGTTTTAATAGCTATATGAAATAGAATTGTAATTTTGCTTTTATTTTATTTATATTAAAAATATCACAATTTAAAAATCTTACTGCATATCATGACTATTTGATCACGAAACCTAAAAAACCCAATAAAATACAAATTGGCAAAACAAAAAAATATAATTTAAGAGCAAAATTAATTATGTTCAATTTGCAATAATCAATTCAACATTAGTTATATTTAATAATATATGCTCAAATTCATAATTAGTCTATCAAAGATTATGAATTATCAGCATCCTATAATTTTGTCTTGTACGCATAAATCAAATTCTCTCATCATTTTGATTCGTAAAAAAACAAATCTCGTACCCTACTTTGTGCGATCTAGATATTCAATGTGATTGATCAAAATACTATCTATTTTATGATGAAGATTCAAGATTATCGAACAATGTTTTAAGTATTCCGTAATATTTAGGATTATTTTAGTGTCGCCATAAGAAAACCCGGGTTTTGATCTGATAACCTTGTATAGGATGATACTTGACTAAAATACAAGTAACGCAATAAATATAATTTGATCTTTGTTCGAACAATTTTACATGTTCATTTATAATTTGAATGAATATAAAAATTTACGTGAATAAATATAAATGTTTGTAAACAAATATATTAAATATTTATATTTAATATAAATACATTATTAAAGATTAAAAATAAAAAAACTCTAATCTAACATATTTCACATTATCTCTACATATTTTTATTCGAATAAATTATTCCAACAAACATGAACATTCATATATATATTTAAACAATGTTCGAGCATGTATTCACGTTTTAATAAAATACAAACGAATATGAACGAACTTTAACATAAAGAATTCGATTCGTTCAGATTGAATAACAACCATGGAATGAAGTACATCATAAAAGACTTAAATAAGTAATTTAATATAGTCCATAATCTTTCTTATAACTAATCTAAATTACATCTCACTTCTAATTTAAGACAATTCTCATATTTCATCATTGGGGATATTTGGAAACCCAGTCCACCGCCCGGTGCGGTGAACGTATCGTAGTTGTATTATATTTTAACCAAACATCATTAATAACTGCGTTCATGTGACCGCAGAAAACAGCGGTGAGTTCACAGTTGGGTTAATCAACGGCCACCAAAACATACATGTCAAATGTCAATTTTACCATTGATAAATTATAGTTTATTTTTTTAAAAAAATAATTTTGATCAATAACTTCTTATATTCTATCAATTACATGTTCAAATTATAAAAATATATATAACAATTTAAAAATGTAGTTTTGAAATAACGAATTTATCATAAAATAATATGAAATATAATTTGTAAGCTATAAACAATTATTTAAAAATAAGGGCAAAAAAGTCATTTTATGATATCACGATCACTGTACCGCTGTTTCAAAAACAGTTTTTTTATATCACGATCAATTCATCTCACAGCACAGTACAGTCATCTCACATCACCGCTATTTGCCAAACGTTATTCCAAACGTACCCATTATTTAGTTATATTTTGTTTTTTGACAAATATAATTTATAAGATGTAAAATAATGTCACCAAATATATAGAGCTTGTTGTATACTTCAAGTCATAGAATGATTACCATGAGTCTTCCAATACTTCTCTTCCCAATTTCGTACTTGTTCCTCTCCGTTTTCTTGCGATTCAACAACCGAGTCGAAAGACGAAGGCATGGTACAAGGGCTCGAAAACGATGGACGTTTAACTAGAGAATCCATCATGAACTTGTTCATCAATCCTTTTGTAGAGCAAACCATAGACTCTGAACAAATCTCGATAGCTCCGTTTGGAACTTCGGGCTTATACTTTAAAAGCTTAGCATAATTGTTCAATGAGTGAAACATGTAATCATAAACCATATCCATCTTCACTTCGTTGAAGATAAAATTGCTTCCGGATTTGCCGATCTCTTGAGCCTGCAAAAATGAACAAGAAAACGAGTTATTTTAAATGTAATCTATGTTTTAATTTTTTTTTAATCGACTTGCAAAAAATAATTATAAAAAGACAATCAACTTTGGCAAAGACGAGTGTCACTCGCACTTGGCAAAAGCAAACGGAATGGCACTTGCTTCTCCAAATTCGAGCAATTAAAAATAAGTAAAATAACGATTAACACTTATATAAAATGAGATAGTTATTAAGAATAATTAATATGCCATTCATATTATTTTTTAATCTCAAATTAAAATAGAGTTATTTTACTTAATCTTTATATAGAAATTCATAATTCAATAGGCAGGGAAATAAACTATAGCTTATTTTATAAGAGAAGTAAAATAAATTAAAAATAATACATTAAAAATCAATTATATCATTTTTGTAATTAGTGATTTCTGATTTTATATATACATTTTACTTCTTTCAATAAAAAGGGAAGAAAACTTACTTCTTTGTGATGTTTGTTTCCCCATTCAACAGCAAACTTAATAGATTTGCATTTTTGAGTGTTGTTAATTGGCCAAAAATGCTTCAAAGGTTTTAAACTTCTCGTAAAGAAGTCGAAATAACGAGATTTCACGAATAACGTCGGAGAATCGCAAGCAAGAATATACTTATTGCTCACAGACCATGTATTCCCTTCAATATAAATCTTGTATCTACAAAAACAAACAATAATTAACATTAAAAATGAATATAAAAACAATAAAGAATCAAATATTTTAATTTACCTATGAATGCATTGGTTAGCCAAGTTTGATTCCTTGAATTCATTTGCAATTTCTTTGTTCCATATCTGCATTTTTTTACTCAATATTTTAGTAAATTTTCCGTAAAAGAATAATCGAAAAATACATTCAATATTTGTGTTGAATTTCATGCTTCAATAAATAGAGAGCGTGTTTGTGTCAAATTTTTATACCGGTCGTATGTCAATAACCGGACGACACCAGTATTTCGACCAACACCACATGGTACAAGTTTCCGGGTCTCCCCAGAAAAAAAAATGTTTTATTAAAAATAAATAATTTGTACCGACTGGTATTCCGGTCTGAATTAGTACAAAATTTCGGACTTATATGAAAACATTAGTTTGTATAAGTCAATTAATAAGATAAATGAACTAGAAAATGACAAGGGTAACCTCAATGTTTAAAATAATATAAAATCATTATCTTAAAGTTTTAAAATTGCATACCGAGCACATGAACTTTGGAAACTGTTTGTCGATGATCCTCGTACTTATTAAATATTATTCTTTTAAAGGTTAAGTTATGGTCAAATATAAACATAACTCAATGCATACAAATTCAATGGGTTAGGATTGGAGGGAATGTGTATATAACTCAATGCATAAAAAAAGTGAATAAATTGTAAAATAATATACCACGTAAATTACTCATGATATCATCGAACCCAAACCTCTATAATTTGAGGTTTGGGTTTGATTTAAGTTTTAATTAATTTAAAATAATATATATTTTAATATATAATATAATTTTAATATTATGAATATATATTATTATTGCCTCGCGAAACAACTCGGTTCGGTTCATTAAAAATTTTGAAGTTCAAGGTTCAATTCGTTCGGAATTCGAACTTGAATCTAGCTCAACTCATTTCGAAAAAATCGAGCTTGAACTCGAGCCTTGACTGGCTCGACTAAAGAGGTTGGCGAATTAGTTCGATTCATTTACATGCCTACTCTCGAATAAGATTAAAGAATTGGTACCTGATCATAAAGAAGAGCACCCCAATTTTGCTCCTTAGTAATATTACATTTCATCAAATCACGTCTCGTCGTCGGAGCTCCGGTCCATGCCGCACCCTTCCAATAAGCATACGGCTCTCTTTCGATCCACAATCGTTGTTTGTTTGCTTCCTTGAGTTCGTCGATCAATATATTCCATGGCTTTATATTTATTTCCGGCCTATTTTCGAACGACAAAATAAGAATAATACACGTTGAAATAAAAAAATAACATAAGAAAATACAACATATAAAATAGTTGATCAAACCACAGTTGATTTGACAAATATTTTGAATATATGAAGTATTTTTAAGGTACTAAGTCTTATTGTAGGATCGTAGGTTTTTCGGGTATGATCCTAAAAATAATAAAATATTATTTTAAAAAAATTATTAAAGAAACGAACAAAATTCTAAACCGATTTGAAATATTGCTTAATATTGGTATATATACAATTTTTAAAGAGTAATAAGGATTACAGGTAAATTTTATATCGTAATATATTGTACGATACAAAAAAATAATAACAAAATTTTAAAAATATATAATATGTAATAAGAGTTATATAACCGATGTTTTTATATCGTAATATATTGTACGATACAAAAAAATATCAATAATACGAATAATTGACCTACCCACCCCGACAATGTTTTAAAAACCGATACCTATTGGCATACCAAACAAGTTCATGATATCGATATATCAGATATATATATGTATACAGGATATGTACCGAAATAATAAAATAAATTAAATTATTAACTTAGAGAAAATATATTTTTTTAACTATTATCAATTTATATGGTTCGAATTCGAATAAATAATAATAAAAAAAATTCTAAAAACTTTATCTCTTGTTATACTAAATCCAACGAATTCATTGGACATGATCTGATCAAAACCCGTACCAATCAATACTTTGTTAAAATAATGGTAAGAACTTAAGTCCAAATTTGCAGTATATGTATATAACAATAATAAAACAAATACTTACCAACCCCAAAACGACCAATCAGGAAACACAATATTCACCGAATCTTTTTTACCGCAGTACTGAAAAATCGGCGGCGGCGGCGCAGTTTCGTTTCTCCTCGGAATAACTTGCCAATCTTGTGCTTCAAAAGCAAGGTCTAAATCAGGGATTTCTCCAGGGTACCTTCTAATCAACTGAAGAAAACCCCATAAAGTAAAAGGAACCCTAGTTTGATACGAATCTCTAAAAGATTTAAGATAAACTTTCCCGTTAATAATCACAAGTCGAAAATGGGCTTTCGTTGAAGCTTCATCAACCATTTCTCTTGTAATTCCACTCTTTTTCCATGGCTTTAAATCCTCGTATATCCATCGGAAGTAATCTGGGCACGTCGGAGAACCAACGTTCTTTCTGATCTCCGGGAAGAATGATTTATTCGATGGGTAATAATTTTCAGGACAGGTTTTAGATGAATTCATAAGAGAACACAGCAATGGAAAATCAACGTTTACTGTAGAATTCTTCTGGTTTTGTTTTTGTACTGTTTCTTCGTTAAGCGATAAATTCTGTTGAAAAGAGAAAGCTTAAGAAAACTGCGTGAGAATAGCTTGAAGAAGGACTTACAGAGAAAGTATTGAAGTTTATTGAAGGAATTGCGAAGAAGATTATGATGAAGAAGACGGCAAAAGCAAGCGCGATGCGTATTTGCGTCTCCAGGCGCAACGCCGCCGTGTTTCGTTTTGTGATCCAAGTCATTATTTTGGTTTAAGAGGCTTATGGTAAGTGAATAAATAAATAAATTTTGGTCACAGATTTTCTGTTTGATGATATATTGTTTGAATATATTTTTGGAATATATATTTGATAAATTATATTTAAATGATCAAAATAATTTTAAAAAGTATTTAAGATTAATTAATGGAAAAATGGCGACTTGAGTCCCCAAAGTTTAGATAATTTGGCAATTTTGATCCCCAAAGTTTAAGTGGCAAAAACAGTCCCCAAATTTTTGATGATTTGGCAATTTTGGTCCCCAAAGTTGCGTATTTTCGCAAAATACGTCCCCAAAATTTGCGAATTTTGGCAATTTTGGTCCCCAAAATTGAATGTATACGGGTGAACCGGTTTTGATCGGTATTTAAAAAAATACTGGCTGGTACGAGTTTTAAACGTGTTGGGTCGGGTTGATACTAACTTTTTTATTTAGGAAAAATAGAAATATGAAGTTTGTGAGATTATATTATTCTTATTTTTTTGAAGTAAGAAAAATTTAAATTGAAAATAAATTAAAAAGTTATAAATTTTCTTGATTAATAAATTTAGAGTTTTCTTATTCTTATTTTTTCACTATTGGTTAATAGTTAATTATTAGTCAATACAATTATTATTTTTAAAATTATAATGGGTACATTTGGAACAACATTTGTCAAATAACGGTGAGGTGAGATGATTGTACTGTACTGTGAGGTGAACTGATTGTAATTTAAAAAAACTATTTTTGAAACAGCGGTGCACTGATCGTGATGTCATAAATTGACTTTTTTGCTCTTATTTTTAAATAATTGTTTATATCTTAAAAATTATATTTCATATTATTTTATAATAAATTCTTTATTTCAAAATTTCATTTTTAAATTGTTATATATATTTTTATAGTTTGAACACGTAATTGATAGAATACAAGAAGTTATTGATCAAAATTATTTTTTAAAAAAAATAAACTATAATTTACCAAGGGTAAAATTGATATTTCACAAGTGCGTTCTGATGGCGTTGTATTAAACCAACTGTGAACTCACCGCTGTTTTCTGTGGTCGCACGAACACAGTTATTAATAATGTTTGGTTAAAATAGAATACAACTGCGGTACGTTCATCACACCGGACGGTGGACTGAGTTTTCAAACAGCACTTTTGATTTGTATAATATGTACCATATAATTTTTTATGAGATTTGTATAATATTTAATTTATTACAAAAATATTATTGTTCAAAATGAAGAAAACAAATTACATTAAAAATTATCAAATTTTGATTTCCCACATTTTTTTAAAGTTTCGTGGTTTAATTTCACAAAAAAATCATCTAAAATATCAACTAGTATTTGTACTTTTACAATGCAATAGAGATTCAACGACAATTTGATAATAGTTCGATAATCCAATAAAAATTCTAGATCAATGAACAAACCTTATCTTAAGAATATTGCTTTGGAAAGGAGAAATTCAATTAATAATATGTGGCACCGATTCATTAGACTGACTCGATACGTCTCGATTCTATTCCGATATATTGTATGAGTCATAATTTTGACTCGGCTCTATTTTTAATAAAATATTATTAAACAATGATAAAATAGATAAATAAATATTAAAATTGCTTGATAATTACATAGACTATAATTCAAAAACTACAAATATTTTCTCAATTTATTTTATAAAAATATTTAGTTTTATTAAAAAGGAATGTTGATGGTCGATTCCACTGCCTCCTCAAAAGAGGAACCTTCCGATCTAAAACATCATAATATTGCAAAAATCATTTCTCATACGAAGAACCAATAGAATTAACGATGAAACAAAAAAATATGTTTTGTTTGTGTCAAGCTTCAAAACGAGAAGGAAAGTCTGACTCCGTCCAATAAGGGTGCATTAAGAAAAATAGAGTGTTTAAGGTATAATCACTGTTTTCATACCGGACGGTATACCGTGCCCGGTACATCAAATTTCGTTTGGTATCGGTACTTTTTTTCGTACCGCCTGGTATCGGGTATTCGAGTCGATTTCAGGGTTTTTTCGGATCTGATTCTAAAAAATTAATTAAATATTAATTTTTTAAAAAATAAAATAAAATAAAATTTGGTACCGATCGGTATACCGTACTCATATCGATCCGGACCGATACGTAATTCCGGATCGGTATGAAAACATTGTGTATAATTAATTTGGATTAATAATTAATTACGTGAAGCAAATTAATTGTAGTTTGTAAATATAGACATCCGGCGCCACACCTAATTACTCTGAAAACGATATGTCTTGCGCCGGGACTCTATTTTATAAAGTCAAGCAAATGCTTTTATATTAAACATTAATTATATAGTTGATAACTAGCTTAATAAAAGAATTTAATTTTATTATAAAGTTTTGAGGAATTAATGACTATTGGTATCAATACATGGTCGGATTTTAGTTACTATTTTTTAAAATTATACTTATAAAAAATTGGTCAATCGGATGGACTAAAAAATACCTTATACTAGTTGAATTGATGGTCGGATTGATTTGAGTCTTTTTCTTATTTAAATCATTTATTAATCTAATTTTATATAGAAAATCATTCTCATTTTAAATTCTTAATACATTCTCAATATATAGGGTTTGTTTGGTATAATTTTTAAAAATTGCGGTTTGGTGAGGTGCGGTGTCGTGAGGTGTCGTGAGATATGATAATCGAGAATTTTTAAACATGTTTGGTAAAATTGTGATATTATGATCACGATTTACGTAAAAATACTAATATACCCTTATATATATAATAATAATAAATATAATTAGATTATAATTAATAGAATTAAGGGTAAATTAGTCTTTTCCAAAATCACGATGAGACCACAGCTAGTTTTAACAGCTGTGATGATATCGTGATTTTTTAACGATTATCACATCGCAATTAAGCTTATATTTTGTGTAACATAAGAAAATCACAATCTGAATATCACATCGCACCTCACCGCAGTTTTAATTTGAGTACCAAACAAACCCATAATCACATTATGAAAACACAGTGTCAAACTTCATTCTAATTTACAAAATGCATGCAAAATATAACCTTAGTTAATAAAAAGAATAGTGGAATTAATGTGTTTTATATGTCATATATTGCCCAACGTTACTAAGTACTTTGGTAAAGTTTATACTTTATATATCAATCCATATGTTTATATTTTATTATAAATATATTTCTCCAACGATGAATAAAAATATATTTCTCCAACGTTGCTAAGCACATAAATTATTTCTCCAACAAAGAACAAAAAGAATTAACCGTGAACTCAAAGCGACATCATTTTTTATCATGTTTCAAGCATTGGAACATGACAGAGAGTCGCATTCAATCCGACAAAATTTGAATGTAGATGCCACATAGGTTATGGATGCCTTATTTACATGAGCATATTTACCAAAATTTCTAAACACCAATAGATTCGATACACAAAATAAATGCACTATGCTTACAAAATACAAACGTAAGAAAGAAAACAGTAACATAACTAAGATAATGGTAACAAATCACGAGTCAATCTCCAACCATATAAGCTCCAAAACTTTATTATTTATTTCTAAATCATCTTTTCTCTATACAAATCATTTTACTTTATTTTTAATATTAATATTATTTTCATAAATAATTTTCATTCATCCAATTGATATAAGTAATATTAATGATTAATAGAAAATTATAATATTATCAATAAAATCAATATATTGATCTATAGTTTATATATTTGAGAAAATTATGTAATTGGATCATAATGTTTAAAATAGTGTAAAGACGATGCTCCAAAGTTTGTAAATTGCATGAGAAGTTCTTGAAGTTTCAAAACCGTTCAAAAATGACCCTAAAGTGAATAGTAGCTATTTTATGTTTTTTCGTATAAATGTTTTGATAATACCTTGAGAGTTTTGTATGCAATTTACAAACTTTAGAGATACTGTCTTTACACTATTATAAAGTTTACAAGCTAATTAGAAACTTCACTCTTATATATTTATTTTAAAATAATATTTTTTTCATTTTTAATTTTATTAAAAAAGCATCACAAAACTCCCTTGATGAATGTTAAGATAAATGTTTATATATTGGTTTGGAATTCCATATCAATCCAAATTTTTATGATCGATATATCTGATACAAACTTTTTTTAAAAAATAAAAAATGAAAAAAATATATTTAATTATATTTTTAGGATATGGCCCAAATAATGTTGAATAGGACACTAAAACCATCATTGGACAATAACCAAAAAAATAATGGTCCTCCGATTTTGACATACCAAATAGAGGTGTTCATTTGGTAAATACCGAATTGAATTGTACCAAATTTTAAATATAAAATACCGAACAAATAAAAATATTAGCTACCGAATATCGAATCGAATTTTGTCAATTCGTTTTCGGTATATACCGAAATACCAAATTTCCATAATTAAATTACATAAAGAGCAAATTAACCATATAAATATATTAATTATATAATTAAATACAAAAGTATTATTTTAAAATCAAATAAAATATTAAATTCGGTATTAAGATAAATTACCGAATACCGAATTATTTTACCGAACCGAAATAACCAAAACTTAAAACCGAATGCCGAACCGATTTTCAAAATTCGGTATCGGTTCGGTAAAAAATATCGATATTTAGTTTCTACCGAATAGTGAACACCCCTAGTACCAATCGATAGGAAAACATGGGTTAAGACACATGAAGAGGTATTTTTAGAAAAACACAATGTTTAACGAGGAATTACCTTATCGAGCCAATTCTAGAGAAAATGAATCGAATTTTGTCAAGAACGTAGTGTGAATTATGTACTAAACACTAGACAATGCTCGAACCTGCACGACGTCTCAACACTTCGGTTCGTTTGCTTCTCTCGATAGCATTTACAATCCAGTTTATGCTTTCTTTAATTCCCAATCTGCACAAAAGTTCAAAAACAACATCAATGACACCTCTCATTGCTTATATTAAACCCGAGCCTCTTCGAAACATGTTCAAAAGACGTGAAGTTGAAGAGTAAAGTGTTGAATATGAATGAATTGGCCCACATCGGAATTTATATGTGAATTGGATTAGTTTATAAGAGGGAACGTGGACCATAGTAAATGACTTGTTATAATGAAAACATTGTGTCTACTCTCTTTATACGCTATATTTGTGCACACTTCCCACATAAATTGACCTAACTCTAGAAATTTAACAGAAAGTGCATGAATGCTTACCCATCAATGGCCGAAACACTTTGAAACGAATAAACTCTTTCGTCTAATTTCTTAAGGTCAAGATATCCAGCAATTTCATCAACTGTTACAGCATTGTCTAGATCTTGCTTATTTGCTAATATCAAGAGAGGGGCTCCTCGTAAATCCTCATTACGAAGGACCTTTTCTGCAAATTCAAACTCGAATCAAACACAAAGTATAGACAAAAAACGCAGTCGAAAATAGGTAATTATAGTATCACTAACCAAGGGCAGATTTTGAATCCTCGAAACGGGACGGACACGAAGCATCAATTACATATATAACAGCATGTGCATCTTCATAATATTTTTCCCAAATTGACTGAAGACCAGGCTGATGAAACATTACTAAAATTACGATGCAACGCTAAAGAACAATTTTGCTAACAAAATGAACAAAATTTGCAGATAAATCACAGAGAGAATGATATCTCTACCTGACCTCCAAGGTCCCAGAATACAAGTTTTGTATTAGACATTTCAATACGACCAATATTTAGTCCCACTGTCGGAACAATACGGTCCGGAGGAAGCCCTTCGGAGTTTGAGTAATGAGCCTTAACTTTTTCTAGCAATGTCTATAAGTTAAAAATCAAGTTTAGATACATAAAAATGCATGATCAATACAGAATTCATTCGCAAAACGATATGAATGCAATTCCCTGCAAAATCGGCTCAAATGCAATCAGAGTTTTTCTAAACAAAAGTAGTCCCTAATCCCAATTGATGCTGTATAAATTGGCCATGGCTATTTAAGTTCAAATGGCTTTACAATTCATAAAATTGAAGTTGAATTTAAAGGCGAAATAACAAGAAAGGAAAGATGTAAAGAAAGATACCGTTTTTCCAGCTTTATCAATTCCAAGTATAAGAACATGAAACTCCATCTTGCTGAGCATGTACTTCCATAATCCATAAAACAAAGAAAACATCCTTCCTACACTTCTAGTTCCTCAAACGTCTTAATCAAAACCTGGGCGAAGAATCCGCGAATTTGTAATATTAAAATAATAAAAACTGCACATAAAATCCATCAATTTTCACAAAACATACGACCTCGCCTTCAAAATCTCTAAAACTGACAATTAACTTAAAAAAGACAAATTTTCTTTGCAGAGCCTCCAGATCTCGCAAAGAATTGACGAGAAACGCAAATATCGATGATCAAGATAAAAGAAAAACCAAAATCTAATAACTTCCAGGTCAAACGCCGAACGAATTGAAAAACAGAGAAACTCGGATCAATATCAAATTACAGAATATAACAATCAATTCAAAATTCCAGAAATTTGATGGAGAATGAGCAAACTCTAAAAATGCACTAACCCAAGGGAAGGAATCGCGCACCCGTAGATCACAATCGAGTTACTGAATCAGAGGGCGCTGAGCTACGCACGAATATTACTGAACAACATTCGCAGGCAGCCAAATAATAAAAATAAATAAAATACAATATTACTTATTTACCCTTACTCTTAAATGCATTTGGGCCACGCACAAAAAAAGGTTCTAATAGTTTCATGCAAAAAGTTATTCCTAAAAATCATAATTTTGTTATTTATGATACTCAAAATTTAACGATAGCAAAATAAATTCTTGTATTTTCTACATTTTGATAAAATAAGTCATCAAGCTTCATTGTGTGTATTAAATATGATCTCAATGTTTACAATTTTGACAATTCAATATTCAAATATTGTATTTGGTCCACATGTTTGATCTTTAAAGTTTAGTGATTTTGACAAATTTGATCCTCAAATTTTAATTTAGTATCCTCAGTCCTTATACTTTAAATGCTTTGGTAAAATTAGTTTCTAAAATTTCCAAATTTGACAAATTTGGTCTCAATATATCAAAATTAGTCCCTAAAATTTGGGTACTAATTTTACCACCCGCATTAAACTTTGAGAACTAAATTTGCCGAATTTTGCGAAGTTTATGGACTAGTTTTGCCATTCAAAAACTTTGAGAACTAGATTTGTTAAAATTAAAAAACTTTAATTATCAAATTCGTCAAATAATATAAAATTTGGGTACCTTAAATATCATTCGTTCATTTTAAATGTTAGTGACATGTTAAGTTCATAATACATTAGTAGTCCTTAAATTTTGTAACTTCATTTAACTCAATATTTGTGGTTTAAATATTATAACCTAAATTTTCACAAATTTATGTAATTTCCCCAATTTCATTTTTCGGTTCGGATCCCGATTCCGAATTAAAACCCTGCTCTATAATTCTTGTTCATAACCCATTGTTTTGTTTAAATGAAGGTAAATATGAGAAATACAATATAATATTTAATAACTAACCATATGTTCTCATATTCATGCATATAAACCATTTCGATAACAAAATAAACACACCAAAATTTAACATGCTAATAATCGCCAACAAAAAATAAAAATAATCAAGATGCCCATACTTCAAATTATCCGAAATCCATCCGATTTTCCCGCCACGACTACTAATTCGCATAACGATACTAATCAATAAAGTGTTCATAAAATTACCAAAAGCCAATGTAGTAAGTGAAAGCGCTGAGCAAATACTCTTCATACCAAAAGGCGCTTCTTCATAAAAAAACTCAACTTGTCCAATGAACACAAATATTTCAGCACAAGCCATAATACTATACTGTGGAATTTGCCATAATATCGAAACCGAACTTCCCGCATATGTCAATACGAATACGGAGATTAAGAGCGCGGTTCCGATTCGTTGTAAATGGGTAAGCCCGTTTTTGTGCCCAGTTTTCTTTCGGATAATGGGAACTAAGAGTTTATCATAGAGAGGAACACATAAGAGGACAGTGATGTTATTGAAGATTGCTAATGATGTTGCTGGGATTTTGAAGGTGGAATTTGGAATATTAGAATCCATTGCAAGACCTTGAAGAGCAAAAATGGAGCCAAGTTGAAAGAATACGCAGGCGAAAGGAATTCCAGTAGCCCATATTGGAAGTAAGCGTATTATAGCTTTGATTTCTTCTACTTGGGTTACTGTACAAAGAAGCCATGGATTTAGTGAAGGTTTTGCTTTGTCTTGTTCGGTTATTACAGCAGCTTTGTCAAAAAATCTGCAAATAAAGTAGAAGAGTTAGTTATTTAGGTTTTGGTGTACTAGAAATTTATTATTTAATGGCATGGTAGAGTGTCGTGTAGTCGAGAATTAGATCACAATGAAAAGGCTATATCGAACTAATTACTAATTATATACTCCTCTTATGAACTATAATATTTTTATTTGAACTTGGTCAGGTGGTAGTGCTCGAGTCATAGGTAGATTTGCTTTTGTCGTTCAAGTTTGATGAGTTTTTCTATCATAGTTTTTTGTTTAAACCAGTATGAATCAGCTTAAACCAACCTTGGAGCTCCGATACCATGTACAAATGAAAGATTCAATAGGTCGAGAGAGTGTGTATGTGTAGTGTAGTTTATAATAGAAGTGAATCACATTTAAAATGTTAAATCAAGTTAATTACTCATGATATTGTATTGAAAGAAATTACTTGCTAATCTAAGTTTTAATAATGTAGTTTACTTGAAATATGATATGTCAATACTCTCGATTTATGGATCTTGAATTTTAATATGGTATTAGAGCACTCGCGTGGGATATGGATGTATTGACCTGGTTTGGGGATCAAACTTAGGCGACAAATGTAAATAGAGGCACTATTAAAAGTAATGCACACAAAGCACCTAAGGAAGCAACTTGAAAATCGGATTCCACTTGACAAGTGTTATATAATAAATATAAAATCACATGTCTTTCCATAAGTTAGGCTATACTTATTATCTGAGCTATTAGATCCTGAATTTCTATATATATAATATTGGAAAAAGAAAAAAAAATGTACACGATACGTACACAAGATCCTTTGTATGCTTAAGCTTTCGACATTCTTTCTCCGAAGAAGACTCGAAATCAATAACTTCATGTAATTGTGTCTCATCTTGAGGAACTTAGATATTGTATTTCCTTAACGACGCAACAAAAACTCGACAAATTTGGGTTAGTGGACTACCCGTTGGCCTACAATATCGATACGAATGAGTTCCACTAAGAAAAAACATGATTGAAATTGCGATTCCTATCGTAGGAATTCCGAATCCCCATTGCCAATTAACGCTTATTTGTACCCACAAAATGATTGCACAAGCAACTAAGGAAGCAATATTTCTTGTAAAGAAGAGCCAATTAAAGAAATAACTTCTTCACTTAGTTCCATTATCTTCTTGGTTATCTTCAAATTGATCTCCACCAAAAGAAGATACGCAAGGCATAACACCTCCGGATCCGAGTGCGATCATGTAAAGAGATACGAAGAAAACCAGAGTCTGCATCTTTGTTGCGTCGCAAAAACCCTCTTTTTCGTTACAATATTTGGGAATTAACGTCGATAGTACCATCATCGCCACACCCTAAGAACGGAAACTAAACGGAAACTAAAACTAAAACTAAAACGGAAACATTATATTCATCTTTAAATGGAAACTAAAACTTGTAAAGTCACACTTACTCAACTTAGTTTAACATTTTAAAATGAGTCGTGTTTGTAAGTGACTCCGAACTTTAAAATAGTATAAAATTGCATACAAAACACTCGAAGTAATATAATACGTGCTTTTGAACCACAAGTTATAAAATTGGGAACGACATACTTTCTATGTTTAATAATTGCGTAGTTGGCCACCGAATTTCTAAAATATTTACATTCGACCCAAACGCAAACTTTAAAAAAATATAATTTATTGAGTACGAGAACAATCGACAAACGGTTTCCAAAGTTCGGTGCTTCGTACGTAATATTTAAATTTTGAGGGCATCATTTTTATATTATTTCAAACATAAGGAGTCATCCATGTAATTTTATCATTTTATAATATAGTTCACTTATATTATTAATTGTGTTACATAGATAATATAACTAAAAAGCCGAAAGACCGCAAATATTCTCTAGTTTTGGATTGGTTTGATAAAAAAATAAAAAATAAAACAAATTGTAATTATAAAAAAGTAAAAACCAAAAAAATATTTTTGTAATAAAACTCTTAATAAATTTTTTTAAATTATTTAAATAATATAACAAAAATAAAATAAAAACATTTCCACCTATAAAACTATTTAAAACTAATTTGAAATCAGGTATTAGAACTATTCACTGTAAAAATCAGCCGAACCGTTTCGTTAGGGAAAAACACCGATTTTTATGCGAACAATGTTATATTCTAGATCATATAACCTGTAAGTTTTTCGGAACCCATAATCTAAAATTTCAATCTGAAGCTCTTACCAAAGCATAGATAATCATAAATATAATTATGGTCCAAATCTCCCAAGAAATGCATCAGCTAAAAATGCACCAATCAATGGAGTTATAAAACAAGTGTCTTTCCAATTAGTTACACTTATAGATGCATCAACACTACTTTGCCCAATAACATCCATCAAGTACACTATAAGATTTACGCATATCCCGAAAAATGCAAGTCTCTCGAAATATACTTGTCCTGAAACGAAAATAGGTTAATGGTTAGATGTTAGAATAACTCTTACGACAACTATAGTTCGAATCTAGATCATTTTCGCTAAATGATGTTGGCTAGAATACGACAACTACTCTTAAAATAAACCATTTTCGCTAGAAAGGCTACACAATGATAGATCGACGAATAACAATATTTCAGTGAAATGATGTTGAAATAATGAAATTTGTACTACATTGAAAATTGAAAGTGTCTGGATTGATTTATAAGAGAAAATATGGATCATAATAATTGAGTTGTTCAAATGTTTTATAGTATGATTTCATCTTCTTATACATCATATACATGCACATTCCTCACATGAAACTGACCCGATTCTAGAAATTTAACTGATAATGATTTCTTATACAAAAACTAGAGTTTGAATTTTGATCATTCTATTGATATAAATCATTTCCACCAAAAGGGCTACACAAAGATAGACCGGCCAATAAGAATATTTAAACGAAAGATCGTTTCTCATACGAAAAACAATAGTTCGAATACTCATCTATGACATTTTTCACTGGATGGCTACATAAGATATCAACAAAAATATCTGAGTAAGCATTAGATTTATGAGATGAAATATATAATTGAAACCTAAAATAAAGATGCAAGCTTTCGAAGTTACGGATATGCTTCGCTTCACTCGATTGCCAGAATCACGCTCGTACATGGCTTTCGTGTAAAAGAGAGCAATACAATTCAAAATGCAATGTTAAAACACTTTGAAATTGAATGTATAATACTTGAAGTAGCTAAGATAACAAGTGGGGAGAGATTAGGGCGTTATTAACCACAATTAGAAATGGAATCACTTGACTAAATTATTATTTTGTTTTTAATCATCCTATAAATAATGAGCGAAAGACAAATTTGGTCTCTAAAGTTTCAGGTATTGGCAAATTTGGTTTTTAAACTTTATACATTTTGGCAAAATCAATCCCCGAAATTTTAAAATGACAACCATTTATCAAACCATTTTTTGGCAAAACTAATCCTCAAAGTTTTTGTGTATGACATGATTAGTACTCAAAGTAACATTATGCAAATTTAGTCCTCAAAGTTTGCAAAACGTGGCAAATTTAGTCTCTAACGCCGTTAAGAGTCCCCAAAGTTTGCAAAACGAATACGAAGACGAACGAGGGAAGAAACAATTTTTCTCGCTTCATAAACAAAAAACTCTAACAGTAACGACGTTACACAAATAGGGGACTAATTTTACCAAATTTCCGAAACTTTGGGGACATCAATTATTAGTAGATGTAAAGTTTGAGGGTCGATATTGTTAAAATTAAAGTTTTGGAACCCATTTTGCAACTTTGGGGACCCCTATTTGCCAAATTAATCAAATTACGGGGACCAAATTTCTTAAATATTAAACTTTAAGGAGTAAATTTGTCGTTTAAAAGTTTGAGACCTAATTTGCTATTTAATGCAAACTTTAGGGATCAAATGCATCATTTTCTCAAAAATAATAGGACACATATTTATATATTTGAGATATGATTATTCATAAACAAGCTAAAATTCAACTAACAATAGTTGAGAATTTTATATATGATTTGAATTGTTCGTGTACATGTATTTGGCTATATTAAATTTATGTAATCGTTTGAATAGAAATATGAATATTTTTTCATATTTGTTTATAAATTGAGCAACTTGAATATTTTTGCGAACAAATTCAAATGTTCAATTCACATAATCGTGTTTTCAATATTATTTAAATATTTTATTTTATTCAAATTTTGAATGTATTATTTAAATTTTATTACTATAGTGTTTTTTCATTATTTTTTGTTCTTATATAAATATCAATATAATATAAGAAGTTTTCGTAAGTATTCGCTTCATGGTTGAATTGTTTAAGTAATGTCAAAAAATGATTATGTCGACATAATTCATTTTTCTGACATAAGTCAAAACTTTGTATCTTAATAGTAATAAACAAAAATGATTATGTTAAATAGAAAAACATATATAACAATTTAATATATTTTGATAATTTATTTTATATTTAAAATCTAGATATAGAGGGAATATTATGTACAGAAATCATTTAAAATTAGAGTTGCTATAAATATATCGATTTTAAATTCTCAATTTTATAAGAAGAAATTCACAAAACTAGTTCTGACTTTTAAGAATAATTTCTTAACAATTAATTGTATTAAGTTAAAACAAGTAATGAATTGCAGTGCAGAGTGCACACTAGAAGAGTGAAATTTTGTAATAAGAGTGGCAGACACTGTTACTGCAAATTATAACACTGATAAATGTTAAATCACTAATATAACAGTGATGTACATGTCTCACACTAATATAGAAACCGGGCTGATATTATAATTTTTTAAAAAATAAATTGCCCGCTTTCAGTGTAATATAAACCGAGCTTGAATAACGTCCATCACTGCTATTTTAGTGAAACTACACATGTTGGTGTTATTTATTAAAAATAAAAAATATCAGCGTTTTTTTCGATTTTTCTATATCTGACACTCTGATATGAACATCAAAAAACTCCACACTAGAAGCATCTCATTTAATTGGGCGGAGAAAACAATGCCCATAAGTCAAATCAATATTTAAAAGTATACAAATTAAAATAAAACTTAGATATTAGTTATACGTAATAATATAGTGTCATATTGTAAATAATTTAATCAAAATCAAGTTGAGAGTAACTATTCATATTCAAAATAATACTTGGCTTAGAATAACTATTCATATTCAAATTAATTTCTAAATGTCTTATTTATCATACATTCAACTTGTTTTTTTACTTAATAATAGTCATGGGTTGGGTTTAGCTCGGTTTCTAGTGGAATATATACCCAAACAAAATTAGAGTAATACTATCCAAATCTACCACATATTATATGTATCCGTTAGTCTAGACTAGGGGTGAAAATAAATCGATTCACGAACTTCTCAAGCCGAGCAAGTCAAGCATCGAGTTCGAACTCGATTTTTTCGAACTGAGCCGAGCTCAATTCAAGTTAGAATTCCTAGTGAACCGAACATCGAATTTAAATTTCTAACTAACCGAGATGAAATGGTTCGCAAATCAATAATATTATAATATTTAATTTATATTATATATATAATTTTTTATTAATTCGAACCTTAAATTTGAACTCGAACCAAACCTGAACCTCAATTGAATCGAACTCACACCGAACCTTGTATATTTCGAAACGTACCCTAATAAAACACTAAAGTTCGACTCGGTTCAGTTTAGTTTATTTACACTCTTAGTCTAGACTCATGGGTTCATTGTGGGTTTGATTTAATCCATGGATTCAAACCAAAATTTTTAATTTTACATTTTCAAATCGAAAAAAAGGAAGAAATCGAAATTTATTAAAAACCCATTAATAGTATTCATAAAGTAGCACGAATTGCATATCAATAATATTAATCAATACATGTGTAATTATTATCATAATCAAAATAACATCTTCAAAAATATGAATTTTAATAAAAATATATTCAAGAATATGATTTGAGTGAAAATTTTGATTCCTTTAGAAGCTACACACCAATAATAACAATAAAATATTATTTATGAAATACTTGAAAAAATTAATATACTCGTATAATTTACATAATTTTACACTATGTTCACTTCAAATCAAACGACAAAATGAAACCTTAAAATTTGAAGTACCATGAACTTGGAAGGGATTCACTTTGAGGCGATAAATGAATCTATTAATTTTGAGAAAACGGTGTGTTTGTTTCTCAAGTTTTGTAATTTTGACAAATTCGTTCGTCAAACTTTAATTTGACATATATAATCTTATATTTTAATAGTTTTATCAAAATTCCAGAACCAATTTCAACCTACACATTTAACTATAAAGATTATGTTTGGCAAAATTTATGAGAATCAGTTTTGCTAAAAAATCAAAAGATTAGTGAACAAGTTTTGACTTAAAAAAACTTTGAAATCTGAGTTTGAAAATATTAAGAATTTTTTATGACAAAATTTGCTAAAAATAGTAAATTTAGGACCTTAAAAGTCAAACGTCCCTTAATTTTACAAATCAAATTATCATTATATTCATAATTTTTGTGTTTATTCCATATAGATAATTTTTTTACTATTAACCCTGGAAAATATTGTTGACATGTGATAATTTAATGAACACAAGATCAAAATGCACACTAATTATCATATTTATTTTTAAAAAATCTTAGATAACACTATAACAAAAGTCTATGACAAACTTGTGCCACTTATTTTCTAACTAACACTATGTTAAATTTCGGAGACTAAGTACGTTCGGGCCACCGTTGATGATGAGAACTCCAGGACCAGACACCCTGTAACGGATGAGGCCCAATAACGGTTGGACCGATCCAAATAGTGGAAGCGAACTCGTGCATCCCATTTATACACTTAACGAAAAGCGGCCCGATGTTCCACGAGAGGACCGAAGATAACCTTGGCGAAATAAAGTGTTTATGGAAACTGGCTCCGTAGTTTGGTCCAAATGGTTACAAACCCGCGCCTTCCAAGGTTCGGGCCTTCACACGTTTACCACGCCTCGGACCAGTTTACGCAGACCACGCCTCGGTCCCAGCCTCGTTTTACATCGTGCGACAACAACCTCTAACAAACTTGTCAGAGGCGGTTACAGAGCGTGATTTACACACGCCACAATCTCTATAAATACAGAGCGCGGCGACGGAAATAGCAGGACCTTTTGGACGCGTAAAAACAGGCCGTTACTCTGCCGGAGTTCTTACAGCTTTCTTTTCCTTGTCATTTTCATTAAGCCTCTGTTATATTCATTATGAATTATTTGATTAGTGAACATGCTAAGAGTATAATATGCTCTTAGTCAAGTGGTTTTCACCCCAATTCCTGGGGTTTCCACTATAAATCGTTGTGTTCCCTTTACTCGTTTCTATCGTTAATCGTTTTCCCCATAAAAAACAAATCAAAACCGAGTTCGTTTGCTAACGAATCGGGTGACTGTTGGTACCCCATAAAAAGATACCATAACAGTTTGGCGCCGTCCTTTAGGACGATTCTCTAATCCCATTTGAGTTTTCTACCAAGGATAGGACAATCAAAGGCATGGCGACTGGAACTTCAACAAATGACAGTGACGTGCTTCCCGAAAGTCTCACAGCACCAACATTCACTTTGCAGGATCTGGAAGCTGTCGTGAGGAAGGTGGTACTGGAGATTACGTCGGAGAGAAGTGGAACAGAACCACCGGCTGTTTCAAGCCCTATTCCCAAAAGCAGAGGATACGAGAGTGATCCTGACGAGCGCAGCACTGATGATGAAGAAATCATCAGGCGTGGTGTAACAACGAGGAGACCCAGATATCGGTCTACTCCTCCCCCCCGGCCAGGGCTCTAACTCCCGCTCCTGGAAATGATCAGGAGCAAATGCAGCGACGAATTGACGAGCTCACCAGGGAGTTGGAGAGCATGCGTGCGTTGAAAGATTGTGAACCTAATCTGGGACGCAATCCTGGTTTATTCAACAGGGCCATGGAGGCCCCAATCAGGCGAAATAAGGATGATGACTGGTGGCATAATTTGCATGCGGTCCAGACATCGTCCCAACAATCTGAAGGTGTATCAGCCGCATTGGGAGATTTGATGCAGTCCCATATCGGCATTATCGCAACCCCGAGGGGTTGCCGACATTTCGTGGTGACGGTGATCCGATCGATCACGTTGCAGATTTCGAGTTACGTATGGGAATGGTTCGGGCCTCAGATTCACTAAAGTGCCGCATCTTCACGGCAGGATTACAAGGCGACGCCCGAACGTGGTTCAAAAATTTGCCGGCCCGATCCATACAGTCGTATGGCGGATTTATTTTGGCTTTCTCAGAGCAATTTGCTCCAAATGTAGGACCGCCCCGAAGCAGGCAGGAACTATATCAGCTAAAATATATCCCGGCAAAAATGAGTCCTCGGTCCTTCATGGAGAAATTCAATAGGACCGCCAGGGGTATCAAGCTTGAGCTCCGGGATAAGATTGATATTCTACAGCAGGTCTTGGGACCGTGCGGACTTTCGGCCAGTTTGGTAAAGAGCCCACCATCCACCTTGGGAAAGCTTTTTCAGAAAATCAACAAGTATATTAAGGTGGATGAAGCGTTGGGGCTAGGTTATCGGAAACCTAGCGGGAATTCTGAGCCCGCAGGTGATCATAGGGTTTCCTACCCTAAGAAGCAGTCGCGAGAAGTAGCAGTTGTAGGCGAGAAAGATGTCCTCCCGAAGCAGAAGGACAATCGGGTATATTGCGAGCTGCATCATAATCGCGATCACCCGACCCTGAAGTGCCCGTTGTTGAAAGAGACAATAGCGGCAATGAATAAAGAAAAGCCCGAACGGAATGGTCAAAAAGGCAAGCGAGTAGAATACCCCCCGAAAGGGCCACCAAGGTGACGATCATCACATGCCGCGGGGAAGAGATAATCGGGGACAACTTCGAATTTATAATGATCGGACGGAGGATCGACAGTCTTTTCCGCCAGAACAAGAAAGAGGCCAACACGGTCGAGAAAACCGTGGTCATGGCCGAAGAATAAGATGGCGGGGCCGTGGCGGCAGAGCCCCGCAGAACGAGGGTGGAAGACAGGAGCAGGCTGCTCCTCCACCTGCGGAAACTGATGCCCAGCCTCCTCAAAATGAGGCCGCACCGAGAGACGTAGCTGGAGATATTTATGTTATCTCCGGTGGTCTGAGAATAAATGAATCGGTCCTAGACCGCAAGAGAACTGCACGCGGAGACTCCGCTGAGAGCTCCGAATCTGTGGCGCCGGTTAAATATGATCCAGCAGAACGGTCCCCTCCATTTCTGGGAGAATTTCACTTTCACCATGGCTGATCGAGAAGGAATCATCGATCCATGCGATGATCCCCTTACCATCACTAGAGTCATCGGGAATCTTCGTGTCCACAAGATCCTAGTGGACACCGGGGCTTCGTACAATCTAATGAAGCGCGAGGTCGCCGAAATGTTGGGAGCTACTGCTCATGACCTCCCGATCGCTAATATAACTTTTTGGTCGTTCGACCAGAGGAGCGTCATTCCATGCGGGAAGATTTTATTCCCAGTAACCCTTGGAGAACCATCCAAGGACCGATCGGAGGATCTGGAATTCATTGTCGTTGAAGTCGACTTAGCTTACAATGTCATTATCGGACGGACCGGCCTTAGTAAGTTCGAGGCGGTCCCATCTACTTATCATATGATGCTCAAATTCCCCTCAATTCATGGAGTCATTTCTGTCAAGGGGGATCAGAAAGTATCTAGGCAATGCTACATGAGCTCGTGCCGAACATTGGCACCTATCAAAAGGGTCCGGGTCGATCTGCTGGAAGAACCGTCACACCCGAGGCAAGCAATGGAACCCGTAGGGTTCAAGTTAATTAACCTGGTTGAGAATGATTCAACCAAAACAACTCGCATCGGGGCACATTTAGCCCCTGCTTTTGAAAAGAACTGATCCACTTGCTGAGAAGCCACGTGGATATTCGCATGGACGCCGGACGTTGTTCCGGTTATTGACCTATCCGATAGTGAACATCGGATCAACACCGAGCCTGGAACGAAGCCTGTTAGGCAGAAAAGGAGACGCTATTCTCCCGAACAAATCGAGATTATCCTGGCTGAGGTGAATAAATTGCTGCGGTCAGGATTCATCATAGAAATCTACTATACTGAATGGGTTGCAAACCCAGTAGTGGTCTCCAAACCGGATGGGAAATGGCGAATGTGCATCGACTTTACCGATGTTAACAAAAGCTGTGAGTCGGATCCTTTCCCCTTGCCGCATATCGACCGACTGGTAGATGATGTGTCTGGTAGCACAATGATGAGTACCATGGATGCTTACTCTGGGTACCATCAGATCTTTCTAGCTGAAGAAGATCAGAAGAAGTCATCATTCATGACCTAAGATGGCGTTTACTGTTATGTGGTTATGCCATTCGGTCTCAATAATGCTGGAGCAACATATCAAAGGTGGGTCAACAAAATCTTTAGAAAATTGATCGGCCATATGATGGAAGTTTATGTTGACGATATGATTGTTAAATCTATAAATGATAAAGACCACCTTTCTTATTTGTCTCGTTGTTTCGAAGTATACCGAAAATATAAGCTTAAACTAAATCCAGACAAATGTTGCATCGTGATCCGAAGCGGAAAATTTCTAGAATATTACGTTTCAGAGAAAGACATAGAGGTTAAGCCTGAAAAGGTGCAGACTATCATTGATATGCAACCTCCAAGAAACAAGAGAGAATTTCAGAGGCTCATTGGCCGACTCGCCGCACTAAGCATGTTTATCTCAAAATCCACACACCGGGTTCTACCCTTTTTCAGAGTGCTAAGAAAAGCAAGCCATCTACATTGGACCGAAGAATGCGAAGACTTATTTAAACACTCCCCCGGTGATGGTAAGTCCAACTTGTGATGAACCTTTGGTGTTGTATCTTGTTGTATCAGAAGTTGCCGTCAGCGCATCTCTAGTGACCATCCGAGACGACATTCATAGACATGTTTATTATGTCAGCCATTCTTTGGTATCTGCTGAAACCAGATATTCCACCTTGGAGAAATTCATGCTAGCTTTGAAAAAAGCTGTATCCAAGCTGAAACATTATTTTGAAGGCCGAACGGTCTATGTTTATACGGATCAACCTCTGAAGGTGGTCCTTAAACAGAAGAATTTGAATTAGAGATTGGCAAAATGGACTATCAAACTCAGCGCTATGTATCTGGAATTCCTGCCCCGAAGAGCTATCAAAGCTCATGTCCTAACCGACTTTGTGGTTGAAATGACCCGATCGGCCATATATCTTAACCAAGAGGATGATCGATGGATGATCCACGTAGATGGGTCGACCTTCGGAGGAAGAGGAGCGGACATTACCCTAACAACGGTACAAGATGACCTTATTCATTCCGCAGTCAAATTTTCCTTTGCTGAACAAATAATGTGGTAGAATATGAGGCTGTGTTGTCAGGAATGACCTTGGTTCGAAAAATGGGAGTTAGCAGAGTGCGAATGTTCTCAGACTCGAAGTTAGTAGTAGAACAATTCGCAGGGAGATTTGAAACTCATGATCCGATGATGAAGCTATATTGTGCCAAAGTTCTGGAATTATCCAAGAAATTCAGTGAATTTTCTCTTGACCACGTGCCATGAGAGCAAAATAAGGTTGCCGATGCACTCGCCAGATTGGCCGCAGGCATACCTGACATAGAGTCAAGCACTATTTCAGTCCACATTCAGGACCGACCTTCGGTCGAGATATCAGTGACCGAACAGTTTATTGAAGAGATCGGGGCTCTATGTCATGAACTCCAGGGCTTGAATATTAACGCTACTGAATCTCCGGGAGAATACAATTGGATGGATCCCTTTATTAAATACCTTTCAAACGGCTATCTCCCTAAAGACATGTCCGAAGCTAGAAAAATAGAAGTCCGGGCTAAGAGATTTATCTTGGTTGACGGACGCTTGTTTAAAAAGAGTTTTGAGGGACCGCTTCTGCACTGCTTATCCCCTATTGAGGCTGAAGCCGTCATGATTTATGTTCATGAAGGGATATGCGGCATTCATTCAGTGGCTCGATCTTTATACCACCGCATCATTAGAACTGGATATTTTTGGCCAACGTTGTTTGCAGATGCCAAGAAATACACTAAACGTTGTGCCATATGTCAATGCCACGCCCCGATTCCGTAATTGCCTGGGGCTCCCTTGTCGGTTACCCCACTGCCTTGTCCGTTTGACAGATGGGGGATTGATATCCTCGGACCTTTTTCTCGGTCAATAGGGCAAAGAAAATTTTGTATTGTAGCGGTGGAGTATTACTCGAAATGTATTGAAGCAGAAGCAGTAGCCATCATCTCAAAGAAAGTGGTCAAACACTTCTTATGGAGAAATATCGTGAGTCGCTTTGGGGTTTCCCGAGCGCTCATATCAGATAATGGGACTCAGTTCCGTGGAAAGGGCATACGGGATCTATGCACCAAGTTGGGCATCATCCAACATTTCTCATCAGTAGCCCACCCGCAAACTAATGGACTTACGGAGGTATCTAACAAGGTTATCCTGAAATGATTGAAGACCAAGTTAGAAGATTTCGGAGGTAAATGGTCTGAACACATCTATGAGGTCTTATGGGCATACCGAACTACACCTCACTCAACAACCCAGGAATCACCATTCTCATTAGTGTATGGGACCGAAGCTGTTAGCCCGGTGGAGGTTGACATCCGATCACCTCGGATATTTCAGTATGATGAGCATATGAATGGTGATAGGAGATTATTGGACCTCGAGATGATCGAAGAAAAGAGAGATGCAATTTACGCACGGATGCGTGCTTATCAGCGAACTATGGAACGTGCCCATAACAAGCGAGTCCTCCCAAGGGAATTCTTTGAAGGCGATCTCGTCCTCAGAAGCATTAAAGTGCAGAGGAACGTTGGAAATCTGGACAGAAATTGGGAGAGACCGTATCGAATATCAAAGAAATTGGAATAAGGTGCGTATAAACTTGAAACATTGGATGGTATAGAGGTCCCCCGAACTTGGAATGTCATGAACTTAAGGAGATATTTCTTGTGAACTTTCGATTAACCAGTTTGACTTAATAAACGTACATTCCTTTAAGCGTAAGCCGAGAACAAGTAAGTACAAAACAAATTATTCCTAATTGAATGATGGACCGATCTTGAAGTCGGATGACTTAGGACGAATCTGGACTGGTGACCGAAGCCTCTTATCCGCAATACTCCCAAGTTGTAGTGACCGCTCTGACGAGTCAGATACTCCTGCACTTGCCTAGTCCCATGCATGAGTTGCGATTCTCCCAGAACTCATTATGAACTAAAACACTCCCTTCAACTGCATTCATTCTTAGGAAATGTCCCTTGTACTTACGAAATCTGCCGCGAAAAGAGGATGGGAGGGGTCAACATATCGAAACACAAGTTCGGTCCCAGTATGAGACATATTGTGAGCAAAAAATTAGTCAATATAACCTACGGGACTTCAGTAGAACCAAGGTTCGGCCAAAGCTTATAAAAACTCATATTGAACCTAGACCACGCCTCCAATCAAGTATTGATTCCAAGGACGGAACAAGAGTGATCTGCATACAATGTAAAACGACCAATCCAATCAGAATTGACATGAATAAACCAAACTTAATATCTGGGACCGAGGGGTTAACACCCTATAAGCATCCCCAATCTTATATTTGGTGGTTAAAACATTCTCGTTGATTTGAAACATATTAATTCAATTAAAATTTAGTTATATAATACTTTGTTCTAACAATTAAAATGGCAAAGGTTGAGAAGAAAAAGTCATATATTGAAAACAAAGGGCAAAGCATGTACAAAGGTTGACCGCTCTCTCCATCTCTTCAAATAGATAGAAGAAAGGGTCTTCTTCCAGAACAGGTTCTTCCAAAGTTGGAATAATCTGAAACTTGCCATCTCTTTCAAGTGGCTTGACCGCTTTCCATCGCTCGTCCGAAGGGGAAAGCCCGAACTGCTATATAACTTGCTCACGCATGTTATCCAAGTGTTTAGCAGTGTATACCCCATGTATGTTATCCGCTAAAGCGAATAACAGGGGGAACCGAGCGAAACCCATGACTACCTCCCGGACCGAACCTTCGGTCGAAGTGCGGGCCCTTGTCAACTCCTCTTCTAAGTTCGCCTTCTCTTCTTGGGCCCGAAGGAGAAGTTCGTTCAACTTATTTCTTTTCTCCTGAGCCCGACTTTGAACTTCGTTGACCTCCACCTCCTTGGCCCGCAGCTTGGCCTCCAGATCAGAAATTCGCCCCCTGAGTTGTTTGTCCTATCTTCTCCAGCTCATAGACTTTTTCTGCTAAGAGTAAGACCTACGTCCCAGCTCTTAACAATTCATTATCCAGTCGGTCCCGGTCCTCCCGTACCGTGACCAACTCACCATGTTTAATTTCAACTTGTCTTTTCGCAAGGTCAAGTTGATCTTGGACTTGTTGGAACACAATACTGCCACCCTGGTTCTTCTCCACGGTGATGGCAGTGGTGAAGGCCTTCCTCAGCATCTGCATAAGATAGCAAGGTCAAAAAAGTGAAGCTTCGGACCTTCATATAAAATAAAATTACCTTGGTGGTGAGGTCGAGGAAACCCTCCATGATCTCTTCCCCAGATACGTCCGCTTGGACGTTGTCTGGGTTCTACTCTCCATAAAGGCGGAAGTCCTTCAGGAAATCACTTCTCCATGAGGTTAGTTTTCTCCCTTTACTGAACCTGTCAAGCAGGCCCAAGGCAACTCCCCAGTCGGAGTTAGTCTTAGGGCCCGATGCAGGCTCCTTCAAGACGATCCCCTTAGTAGGGACTGAAGCGCTTTCCCCCTTCTTCGGCCTTTTGGGATCCCTCGGGGCTTCCGCTTCGGTCGCCCTCTTCCCTTTTCCCAAGGGGACCGGCGGCAGGGAGACGTTCGCCTTAAGGTGAGGACCGGGGAGAACCTTCTCCACGGGAACGGCTCCCTGTAGCAATAAAGCAATAGTATTAGCATTAATGACGGAGTTATTTTCGATCTGATAGAGGCTGGATAAGCTCAAAGAACGAATCCGAGCCTTTATCACCTCCTCTACCACTCCAAATACCCGAAACGCAGGCCCTTCCCCGGTCGAAGGCTGCCCTGTGCAGCGAAGGGTCAATGTGCCCGCGCTGGTAGTTTGGATCGGGGGGTTCCCGGACCCCGAAGGAACCAGCGTACCCCCCGTTGCTGATTCACTTCCATCAGCACTGCCCAATGCTTCGCGTTGTCCTTCAGAAGGACGGACCGAAGCAGCCGCCATACGTTTGAAACGTGAGCTATGCATCGTCTCAGTCGAATCTGCAAAATAAATGCATAAGGATCAGAAAATGATAAAATAAAAACATTACTTCATACCCGATCCCTCTGATGGATCTGAGCTAGAAAACATCCCCTTCGGGGCTGGGGCTCCGGTCCTACCCGCGACACCTATTTCTATCAATCTTTTCTCCCGAAGCAGCTCCGTTCGCTTAAGGCGCGCTTCGGGAGGGGGGAACATCGCAAGTGTATTTGCGGTGTCCGGACGGGAGGAGTTGAACCTACTTCGGTCCAATTGACCTATGCATGGGTGAGTTAGGCGCGGCCATACCTTCAACAGATCCTCTTTTGGGACTGTTATCCACACATAACAAGACTCCCACGCATGGAGAGACTCTTCTTTATCCACTATAACGCACTCTTTAGTGCGTACCGCTATATAATATAGTTTGCGGCATCCTAATAGGCCCTTACCCATTCGGGACCCCACCAAAAACAGATTGAAAAAATGTTTTAAGGTCGGGGCCCGACCGTGTTGGTGGCAATAAAATATGAACGCCACTATATACACATAACTACCCGGAAATAATACAAAAGTAGGGCAATGAATTTCTTTAAGAACGGCTGCTACAAAAGGATGCAGCGGAAAACGAAGTCTGCACTTCAAAGAAGCGTAACTTACCGGAATAGCGGACGCCGGCACATTCATTTCCGCCGGAAGGAAACAGGGAATATCTTCCCGTCCCTTCCAGATGGAATAATGTGCCGAATCGAAAACCTAGACCTAAACTCCTCAATGTTCAACTCAGACATGGCTGGGTATCTCGTTTTATGAGGAGCCATAGAATATACCTTGACAAAAATCGAAATGAAACGGTTTGAACGTGAAACAGATTGAGGGTGCAAAGAGCTCGATTTGGGCACTAGTTCTTCCTTCGCGAAATGACGATGAAGAGAAACAGTACCTAAAATCCCGATTTAAATATTAATCTTCCAACCAATGGTGAGCTGTCACGTAGTAATGCCCCAGACAATGGCAGTACAAGCACACTCATCACGCCTGTTGAACTGCCGAATGTGAAGAGGCGCAAATCGAGAGGTTAATATTTAAAAAAAATAAATTGAGATAAAAATATAACACAAATATACGTTATTGAGTTTTAAATACAAATTAATTCCTACGCTTAAGGGAAAAATCGGTCCCCTGGACGCCCACTACCTACATGTATGGTCACATGTTCTCACGAATGTGTAAACATCGTGTGATTGGCTTTGTATCACCTCTACGATGACAATCAAGCCCGAGGGGCTAGTGATGAGAACTCCAGGACCAGACACCCTGTAACGGATGAGGCCCAATAACGGTTGGGCCGATCCAAATGATGAAAGCGAACTCATGCAGCCCATTTATACACTTAACGAAAAGCGGCCCGATGTTCCATGAGAGGACCGAAGATAACCTTGGCGAAATAAAGCGTCGTCTGGTAATTGGCTCCGTGGTTCGGTCCAAACGGTTACAAACCCGCGCCTTCCAAGCTTCGGGCCTTCACACGTTTACCACGCCTCGGGCCCGTTCATGCAGACCACGCCTCGGTCCCAACCTCGTTTTAAATCGCGCAACAACAACCTCTAACAAACTTGTCAGAGGCGGTTACAGAGCGTGATTTACACACGCCACTATCTCTATAAATACAGAGCGCGACGACGGAAATAGCAGGACCTTTTGGACGCGTAAAAACAGGCCGTTACCCTGCCGGAGTTCTTACTGCTTTCTTTTCCTTGTCATTTTCATTAAGTCTCTGCTGTATTTTGTATGAATTGTTTGATTAGTGAACAGGCTAGGAGCATAATTCGCTCTTAGTCGAGTGATTTTCACCCCAATTCCTGGGATTTCCACTATAAATCGATGTGTCTCCTTTACTTGTTTCTATCATTAATCGTTTTCCCCATAAAAAACAAATCAAAATCGAATTCGTTTGCTGACGAATCGGATGACTATTGGTACCCCCTAAAAAAAGACCATAACAACCACGATGTAGCAATTTTCTAGTCCCCTATGTGATTACACATTATAAACAAAATTAATCTCACTTTTATAATCAATGTTAGACAAATTCATTACCCATAACACGTAGAACAACGTGAGACTTATCTTTGGCTACATCAAGCTTTTCGCATTAGAGATTCTCACATAAAATATGTTACTACAAGTTTTAAAAAACATGTCCATGTGGTGTGGGATGAAATGTTAGACTTTGTTATTCAAAAATGCGACAATAACTTGCATTTACGACAATTTGGGGGCTATACAGTTTAGGTTTTATTTTTTGGGTTTAGGTTTAAAATTAAGAATGATGCATACTTGCATATTGGCTTTAGGGTTTTGTTGAAATACTGAATTTACAATTTCCGGTAAATTAGGGTGTATGCATTTTCGAATTACCAAGTCTAACAATTTATCCCACATGGTGTCCATGTGAGAATCAGACTTGTACGTCCGTAAGTTGGTTGACGCACTGTTTGCCATGTTTTCATACATTGTATTTCACAAATACATACAAAATACCATAACACATTCTGCGTGCTATATAGATGCCCCTAGATGTTCTCCACAATTAATATTTGCAAACCTTCTTGAATGATCTCCAAGGAGATTCTATTAATATAGGTTGGGTGGTAAATCATTATACTAGTCCGGAATAGAGATCGATCGAGAGACCACGATAAATAAGAACCCTAATTTAAAAGAAAATTCATACTTACATTGAAAAGAAAATAAATAAGGATTTAAATTAAAATGAAAACATTAAACAAAAAATAAACTCTAGTCCAATAAAAGTTAGTAAAAATTAGTAAATTGAAAATTAATTTTTATATTTATCTATTTGCTAATATTTAGACTAACGCGTAAACTGCGGGGCACCACCGCTTTAACATTACTTCTCCTATCCCCCCTACCTCAAAACAAAAACGAATCAACATTCGGAATAAAGAAACGATAACTTATCCCAAAAAGGGGAAAACAAAAGAATGGTTATTGCATCAACTACGGACTTATCGCTCCCAAGAATCTTCCGTTGAGACGAAGCAGCAACGATGGCGGGTTTCCGTGTGGCGATGGTTATCCTGATAATAGTGATGGTGGCACGTGTCGAAGCGCAGTTCGATGAAGAGGAAATGTTGATGGAATCGGAGATCGCGCTGGAGCAGCTTCGGAGAAACGGTTATTTAAGCTACTCCGCCATGGACCGGCGGCAATTACCTCACAAACAGCGCGGCCGGTTTTATCACAAGAAACCGCCACGGACGATCGTCGCCGCCCGTGTTTAATTATCAATTAAAATCACAACAAATTTATGTTTTTTAATTATACACAAAATTGGAATTTATTTAGTTTTTCAGTTTAAAAGGGCCCACGTAATCAGTTCATTATCTGTAGCAAAATCCCAGAAGCCACAAAATAATTAAAGAAATAAATATAAAAAATCCTCTCGAGCTCCTCAGAAACTAAAGGCTTGGAAGACTAACAAGAGTTCTGAATTCCGCCATGGCTGCTCACCTTGAAACCTTTGTACTCGCTCGCATCACAGCAGTACCTTCCGCCTCGTTGGCGCCAGTAGCCGTATCTGGCTCTATAGGGTTCTCCAAGTTTGGAGGGCGTAGTATCCGGTTGGCTCAGCCATCGGCGAAGTTGAGTCTGAGAAAGAGGCTCGGTCGCGGCGGTAGTAGAATTGTATGTGAGGCGCAAGAGACAACTCTTGGAGGTACTTTGTGTATGATTATTGCTATTTATGCTGAATTGGTGGAGAGATCCAAAGTTGTTGAGCACTCGAGTTTCGAGAATTGAAGTCACTTTGAACTTTCTTTGATATGGAATTCAGTTTGATGAAGAGTAGAATTACAAATTAAATGTTATCTGTTTCTAGATAATTTTTTATTAATCGCGTGTTTTATGTATCATTAGATAACACGAGCTTTCTCAGAGATTTTATCTCTTGTTAGTTCTTTGTCCATCAATTGCAATAGCTTTGATTAGTTTCTTGAAATTTGCAGTTCCTGCTGTTACTGACTCAACCTGGAAACCCCTTGTGCTAGAGTCTGAATTGCCTGTGTTGATTGAATTCTGGGCTCCCTGGTGTGGTCCATGTCGCATGATCCATCCTGTCATTGATAATCTAGCTAAGCAGTATGCTGGAAAGCTCAATTGTTACAAGGTTAACACTGATGAAAGCCCATCGATCGCAACCCAATATGGTATCAGAAGTATCCCGACTGTGATAATTTTCAAGGATGGAGAGAAGAAAGATGCTGTCATTGGTGCGGTTCCAGAGACCACTTTAACAACCTGCATAGAGAAGTTCTTATAGAGTTGTAAGTGCATGCTTATGCTCAAAACACCCTTCTTTACTTTTCCCCATTGACAGCTACATCCTGAAAGTGGCTGTACTAGATTTTATAAGCACTCTGTATAACTTGTGATGCTGTAATAAATTTGCTACGGAAATATCATTGTTTATGTTTACCTGAATCTTAAATTCATCTCTATGTCTCTTGTGCGTGATGATCAAGGATAAAATGCTTGTTAGAACTAACTTTACCAATAGAATTTTGTTGAGAAGCTGGTAATTTCCATGGAATTTGTAGTCTTCAATGGATTATGTTCTTGCTTGCCTGCTGCTCCACTGAACTTCGCTTCCTTACTTTAGAATGTAACTGGAAGAGAATGTTAGTGTGGTGTAAGATTCATATACCTATGCGGAGGTACTTCAACCTTTTTGTACAGTTTTCAATCATGTATCCAAAATGACTTTGCTAAATCTAATATCATTATTTAATGTGTTATCGTTTAAAGCAGATTTGCTGTGGATGAAATGGTGACATTGTCTGTGTAGCATTGGAAAAGATAGTGGAGAGCATTCCTTGGCTTTCTACCGTTCCGAACTTCAAGTCACGAATACAGTATGTCGAGGTTCGGAAATTAACCAATACTTGTTCATGGGTACCAATTCATGAATATCTTTACTTATATCCATCCCTATTGCTTAGCTAATTAAATTCTGATTATGTAAACTGTTCTCTCTTGTTTGAGTTTTTTCAAAGCTGCAATTGATACAGCGGAGGCTTGCTCAAATGGTTTGGATTTTGAACTGTTTCTCCCTCCATTCCACTGGTAAACCAGAGTCCCTATATTCTTATGCTTTCCTTTACAATCTTTTTGGACTTTGTAGAACCTTCTAAGGATTTCCCAGCTCAAAATCTATAGGTTTTAGTATTTGGAGGATACTCATTATCATCACAATATTTGGAAGTTCGCATGATGTTCCACTTTAACACAAAAAAGATGGATTGTTTATTATGACTCAAAGCAGAATGGTTCTACTAAATCTGAAAATCTTGCCTAACTGAAGCTTACTCACTCAAGCCTACAAGTTTCTCACTAATTTCCCATAGTTTCTTAGCTTTATCACCATCTCTAGCTTCCTTTGACAGCTGATTTTCGAATGAAGCTGAGTCCTTGTTCCAGCTCCAATACACACCTGATTTCGTCAAGCTTGGATCGCTCACGACCTGCATTCGCAAAAATATGTAATTCCTTATCACTTTATACTTATGTTTTCCTTTTTTCTATATTAATGAATTTGCTCACTTGCCTGTGCTAGTCTTTTTCCTGACTCCTCTTCTGATACAAAACCTTTTGTAATGAACTTTTGGAATGGAGGGAAAAGCAATCTGAACAGGGGGATATGCTCCCTGAACAGGCCAGTCGTGGCAATGCATCCCGGGTAAAGAGATGCAAATGTAATACCCGTATCTTCGTGAAAACGGCGGTGAAATTCTTGCATTGTTAACATATTGCAGACTTTGCTGTCTTTATATGCTTTTGCACCATCAAAGGCACCACCATCAATCATGGGAGATATATTTACTCCATTTAGACCTCCTTGGAGTCCTCTCAAGTCACCAAGACCAGCCTTTGGAGGTACATTCCCAGCTAATGTATTTGTATTCCCTGTAATATAACAAACAAATCAAGATATCAAATATGTTCCCTAGTTCTCATTTCATTCTCAAATATGCAGGATTTGGTAGACGAACCCGTGATTGAACCGACAATTATAAGCCTCTTGGAAGGGTAATCAGATTGCTTCAGATCATCAAGGAGTAATCTTGAGAGAAGAAAGTGTCCTAAATGGTTAGTTCCTACACTGAGTTCAAATCCTTCAGCTGTGAATGATGGTTCCCTTGCAGTTGGCTGATATACAGCAGCATTGCATACTAATACATCAAGAGGCGAACCCGACCGCCTGAAATTATCGACAAACTGCTTCACACTTTCAAGAGAAGCAAGGTCTAAATGCATAATGGTATAGTTTTCCTTAGCCATTCCCACTGATTTTGCTGCTTTCTCTGCCTTTAGAAAGTCTCTACAAGCCATTATAACATGCCATTTTCCACCTTCAGCTAGTGCTTTAGCCGTAGCAAGTCCCAAACCGGATGATGCTCCGGTTACAATTACGGTCCCCTTCCTCAGTGTTTTCTTCCCTTGCACTGTTGATGGACTGAAAGTAGGAGATGTTGCTACGGCCTCCACTTTAACAACCGATAAGCTCCTCGTTCCATACCCGGTCTGCAAGAAAAACATGATTTCATTACCATCAACACAATCATTTATTGATTCGCCTTCCTTGTTTCGAATAACTAACAAATCTACCTTGTATTTGCTTGCAGATGAGATCAACAAGTCCTTGTTTAGTGAAACTCCAAACATACTAGAGCTCTTAAGAGGAACATTACATTTTCCCTGTTAAAGAAAGGCATCCAAATTGTTAAAGATCCATAACAAACAAATACAAGAGGAGTAAACAGGTACAAACCTCCTTGTAAATGGAAGTTACAGAAGGGAAAAAAACAGCAGCCTGTAGAGCCATTATCCTTGAAGTTCAAACACCAAGATCCTTAGTAGAAACTAGCAAAAGAAGGTACTTTGGGAAGTTGGGTGTGACATGGAATTTATAGATGATATTTTGGATATGATTGTAGGGGATGATGGATAACAAAGTTGCACACTAAACCAATCAGATTTTGTGGTTCAGATTTCTTCATGTGGTTTTGTTTTTCTATTCTGTAGGTGTGGGCCAGCGCAGTGGAAGGAGTATGGGCAAGTAGAGTACACAATACCAAAACAAAGGGATTGGTTTTTCTGCAGATTTTTTCAAACATGTTAGATATGCTTTTCATTAAATATCTATATTAATCCATTTTTTAAAAAATACAAATATCTAACTTGTGCTTATATTAATATTGGATTTGTTTGATACTTCAATTAAAATTGTATTTGCGGTAGTTTATTTCACCAAATTATATTTTTTTAAATGCACATAAAAATAGAGTGCATTTAATGTTGAAAAAACATGGTTTCTTGAATTCATCCAATCTCCATGATCGACACCTACTGATTGTCTCTTAAGTTTATCTCATAGACACTAATGTCGTCGTCGTCATTCGATACCCACACTTAACATGACGTGCCCTTTGGCTAAATTTACACATTTGTTATTAGAGAAAATTGCGTAATTGACCTCAAATGTTTAAAATAGTGTAAAAGTGATGCTCCCAAAGTTTGTAAATTGTGCGAGAAACCTCCGAAGTTTCAAAATAGTTCAAAAATGACTCTCGAGTGAATAGTAGCGGTTTTCGTCTTTTTTCGAATAAGTGGTTTTGACAATTGATGCGTTATTTTTAAAATTTTAAAAGTTTGGAGTTATAGTCATAACATCTTTTTAAGGTTAATGGGTCAAATACAAACTATGAGGACATTTAAAATATTAACGAGTATAAGAGTTAAATATAAACGGTTTTGGAAGTTCGGGGGCCAACCACGCAATTATTAAACTTTGAGGGCACGGTGTTTACAACATTTAAAAGTTTGGGGGTCAACCGCGCATATTATATCAATTTCGATGGTTTAGTATGCAATTTACAAACTTTTGGGGCGCTGTCTTTACACTATTATAAAGTTTAGGGGTCAATGACAAATATCACTATTTGTTATTATGTTGAATGATTTATTGGATAGTATGAGGAATGTTGTGACCTTTGTGTAAATGTATTATCATCTTCCATTCTTATTGATCCTACAATAGTAGGATCCGTTCATGTTTAACTCCATGTCTTGATGATCTTAAATCCCAATCAATTTGTCTGGGCATTCGAGTTGTCTTATCATGGCCACCACGACGTCGTTCACCTCATCTATGGGGTTTAGTGCCAACAAGAAGGATGTATCATTCCGTTAGCTCTCATCTCAAAGGAGTGGAAATTGCCGGAGTATGTAGTAGATAAAGCCGTGATCGATAAAGTGTATCAATCATATTTCTATGAATTATATTAAAATGATGATGCGTGTGTACCAAGAGATTATTTGATAATCGAGGAAATAGATCAAAACATGTTATCTGCTACGTATGAGAGCATAGAACATTGAAACTCAACTAAAAAGCACAAATACATGTTCGAATGTATTTTTCAACAATTAGACCATGAAATTTCTTGGATCCTAACTGAATTAGCTCCTCACATTTCTTAGTCCACATTTTTTATACTAACGAAGTGTTTGAACTTAGTTGTGTCCTCCTTAAAGTATTGTTTTCCATTAGAAAATGTAGTCTACATAAAAAATGGTATTATTGAATATGATGTTACATCAAATTAAGCCAATATAAGTGATTTGAAAGACGTCAAGCACTACATAGAACCTCGTTCATTAACTCCAAATAATTCGCAATCATTATACCATACATATCCAATTGATGGAAGACGTCAAGCACTACAGAGACATTTAATGAATAATATTGTTGAATGGGTAATATGAGTCATGTGTTGTGCAAATAAACATCAAATATATCGAACACTTTCATAGTGCAATAATGTCCATGACTAATGGGAATGTCCCCATTGGGTGCTTATGTGCTATATGGTTGATACATTGGATTGTATTAATCATTTGTTTGAATTCATGCACATATTGCATAATATCTACATCCGATGTCAATCTATGCAAATATTTGCTCTTATCATGCATAAATGATTTGCTCACACATGCCGAAAGTATAAACAATAGTATCCACATGGTTCTTGAAATGAAGAGACAAAATTTAAATCAACTAATAATCAACTAATAATCTAAAACATCAATCATTAAAAACCATGACCTTATCTGTAGCAACTACAACTAGTAGCATACTAGTAATGTTAGTAAAGTTGTGTTTTATCCACCAAAATCACTGACCGACAATATATGTATCCATCGATACTCGGAACAATTCCAAAGACAGTATAAAAAATACCTCATATACTATCACATGCATTTTTCCAAACAACCATACTCACTGGATTTTTTCTACTTACATAATGCAAATGTCGATATTTATCATCCCTCGTAAACTATATCATCATCAAAATTATCAGAAGTATGCTAATATGATTCTTAATGAACAATTTAGTATTTTTACAATTGTAGGGACTAAAAAACATAACATCAAGATCTGTTTTGACAATAATCTCATTTATACATACATACGTGCAGACAAATAAATTTGTAAAATATTCCGATGAAATAATTTTAATAAATCAACGAAGAATTCTTTACTTAGATTACAAAGGCCTCTCTTCTTTACAGTTTCCAGAAAACACAAGTTTTACCAACTTCTCCATCACATCTTTACTATTAAGTATCAACCTCTCACCAATTCTTCCAATCAATGCTGTAGTCGAACGACAACGACAACGTGCAACAGGCATTCCCCGGAATGCTAATGCTGGCTGCCGAAAAGTAACTCATCACCCTCATGGAACTCATGGCTTCTATAAGGGGATGAATGTGTGTGTGTTTCATACTCCTTTGATCATTACCTAGATGCGAACCGGCAATCCGAAATTTTGAAAAGTCTTGATCTCACCTCTAAGTCCAGCTGTTACTATAACCATACCCCATGCCGATCTATTCTGAAAAACGCCATTCAAGAACTCGAGGCTGGCTTGAGAGGGGTTACGATTCTTAGCCACCGGTGAAACGACAAGTTTCTCCGATGGTCGTGTGGCATCAAAAAGGAAGCAATTTGGTGATGGAGCTGAAAGAGAACCATGGAGTGGACTGTTAGTGCATCCAGATTCACAAGGGGATCCATTTTCATTAGCTTCATCAACAGGCATAATATTCTGGTTATATGAAGCTAGCGTTTCGTCATGATGATAACGAATGGTTTCACCTCCTCGATCATTTTGCCGAGGTGATGAATTCGGGAAACCCCATGATTCGGATACAGTTCCAGACCACGGGATTGCAACTGAAACATCTTGGCAATGAAACAGTTCGTATGAGCGTGTGACTCCAACTTTACTTCTGTTTGGTTGAGATTCATAATCGTGTTTCCAAATGTAGACGCATGAATCTTCACTGGCAGATATCACATACTTCCCATTTGAGGTGACAGAGGCTGAAATTTGGCTGTTTGCGTTACGAAATCCTGCACATAAATAATAAAATGATTAATGGATCAACTTTTTTAACATGATACCATAAAAAGACCAGACAAGATATGCATATACCCAGACCCCATATATTCTATACTCCAAATTATACGAAGCTTACAGTTACTTTTCTAAGTTTAAAACCACATCAAAATTTACCAAGCATGCCATGATACATCAAACTGGAGCTCAAATACAGCAAAACACTTTATCTGTTCTTATTTCATACACTGCTAAAAAATTACGCCGAAATGAACCACAAAGAAAACTTCCGGTGCATAGAATCACCATAAGCGTGATCTCTAAAAAATATGGATGGAATGTACTTATCAATCACAACTGACAGTTCGAACATCGTAAAAAAGAAAACATTATCAGATATTAAAGACAAGAATCCGTAGCCATGCGATGAGAAGATAAATAGGTTTCCATAAGTTAGAGGGTAGAGTAAGAAACTTTAAAAGCTCAGCACATTGTCACTCCCCGCATAACCCAAACAACTCTGGCCTACACTAGAAAATGCAATGTCAGATGCAACTCAAAGGATGTATAAATGTTGACATGCCATGTTACTACCTTTTCAAAGAGTATACGTTAAATTTATTGAATATGCAGAAGTTATGGCGATCACTACTCTACGAGCTAATAGCACCTTATTTGGCACCGAACTACCCTGGCTAATAAACAACATTAGGAAATTCATTGATTCTTTGAAAAGGAAAAGCAGCATAGCAAAGATGCATAATCACCCACGTGTTACAGGACAATAGTGTACTGATAATTACTCGAAATAAATAAAGAACCCATAAAATAAAGTAAAAAACTTTGTATTTAAACATCTAATTACCTTTAAATTTGTGAACAAGATCCACACCATCTATGGCCCGAATTCTGGAATCTGCAGATGTGATAACCACTTCTGAAGTACTTCCAGGTGAGAACTGTAAAATGGATATAGAAGTATAATATCAGGAAATAATTTTCTGAAATGATGAACCTACGACCTTAAACACTTATCTTTCAGTTGAGAGATAGGCAGATAATGCAAGAATAAAGATTGGCTCATGAACAAGTTTACCTGGAAACCAGATATTTTCTTTTGGTGAGATTTCTTCTTATTTTGCAAATTGATTTGACTTTTCTGCAGTAATTTATTTTCTGGAAAATATTGAATCCGTAAGAACTTTCACTGTTGAATAAAAGTGAATTGCATTCAATCAAAGTGAAATGTAACCTGAGGTGTTGTATAAGCGACAGCTACCTTTGTAAGAACCAACCAGAGCTCCCTAAAGATAAACACATAGTCATATGCTTGAGAAAAAGTAAAAAAAAAACTGAAAAGGAAAACACCACTTCCACAGATCGGAAATAATCATGAAATAGGATCTAGTGACATCAAACCAACATTCCTCACCTGCCCATCTGGAGTGTAGCAAGCTGCAGTGACCATTTCATGCAAATCAGTCCAGTCAACAACTTGGCGATCTGGAATGCTCCATATGCGGACCTTCGCATCTAAGGATCCACTGATGAAGTATCTATCATCAACTGGATTGAACTGGATGCAAGTAACTGAGTCAAGGAAAATCCGCAAACTGGTTAATGGATGCTGCACATTATCATCCATAAGACATGATCAGTCTAAGTGTTCATTTTTACACAAAACGACACTTAAACACATGATTTATTGTTCTCCAAAACATTAAAGTCTACGAAGTTTGGTTCAATCAACAAACTTTCCCACTGCCTACGAAGTTCCCAGTTAATCAGCTTAAAAGACTAAATTACATGTTACGAATGTTCTAAGCCAATTCCACCAACACATGAACAAGCAATGCACACTTAGCAGGACATTCTAGAAAGTATTGTTCAATATTCATTCCCATGCAACTAAATGAGCTGCTGCAAAAATTAGATCATGTGGTTTCCAGTAGCTTCTATGTATTTATTAAAGTGCAACAATAATAATATCAAATCATAGAAGATCCACATCAAGACACAACCATAGTGGATCAATGTTCCATGTTAAAACAAACAACCAAACTGCATAATTGAATTCAGGAATGACAGCACAGAACTTGCAGGACATTACCGTAGTCGCTATGAGAAAAGATTTTTAGGCAGGACTTGCTAGACAAATCCCACAGACGCACAGTTTTGTCCATTGAAGATGATAGCAGTTGCTGCAAAAAACTAATAAGCTGCATTAATATGGGCATTTTTTTTTATTAAACTGAAAAAATATTCATATCAGTAACTAATAATCGAGAAATTTATGCATGATACATGGCGACATGAATATTAACCAACCTGAGACTTGGACCATGAAAGATCCAAGACATCATCCAGATGTCCTTGCAAGGAGCACACAGGTTTTTCTGAAAGGGCAAAAAGAGTCTCTGGCAACAAAACTTGCTCTAGGCTCACAGATTTTCTAGTTATAGATGACTTCCCTCTTCTCTTCTTCTCATAATGGCCATCTAAACACGGTGACATAGATGAAGGTTCAGGTGATCCATTAGATAAATACACAACTTGAAGATTTACATCATCAAACTTATCCAAAAGGAAGTCCCCCTTTCTTTCTGTTTCAAGAACTTGCCACACCTGAATCACACAGTCTTCGCCAGCACTGGCCAAGTATTTTCCATCCAAACTAAACTTAATAGCCCAAATTGAACCATTGTGAGCTTGAATCTCTTGGCTCTTGAATAGGGCAGTAACCTCTTTAACGGATTTGCCATAGTGCCTGACGCGAACTCTCTCAGGTCCATGAAAATAAACGTCTTGGCTATCTATATCATCAGTGGCAGAACTGGATCTCCTGCCACCTTTCTCAGATGACGTATCCCTCTCATCACTGCTCCGCCTCTCTTTATGCCCTGTAACTGAACTTGCAAAACTTTTTATACTCTTGAGCCAACTTCTACTTTTCTTCATCTTAGACTCACCCCCAAAACTCCCATTGGAGTTTGGAACTGGGCCTTCATTCCTTCCTTCCTCATAAATCTGTCTCCTCATCAACTCCTGTACAATAGGTGAAGTCCCCACACACATTTCAGATGAAAACTCTTCCATGGTTAACTGGCGCCCAGTTTCAACTTCCTTAATCTTTTCCCATGTTCCATCCTCGCTAACCTTATTCACCACAAACTTCTTTCCGTTATCAAGGTTTTTTATCATACACATCGCATCAAATTCTTCAAACCCATTACTTTCTAAATTAAGATCCAGAAAGTCATTATACCTTCCATGATCATTTTCCATGGAAGGGTTATCCGGCGAATCTGACCTGCTCTCTTGCGAAATATTGCTAATTTTGGACGCCTCCGTGCAGAAATGGCTTCCATTAGGTGCCCCGGCATTATTTTCATCTCTACAAACCCCATATACAACAGAACTATTGGAACTAACCTTAGCATTCTTATCATAACCAGAGACTCCATTTAACTTCGATCGGACCATTCCAGATGCTCGGCCACTAGGAATACTTCTATGACAACAATCCTTAACGCAACCAGCAATACTCTCTGAAGAATTTCCATCATCATTGAAAGATACCACAGCATTCCGAATCAAACGGCCAGCGGGGAACGAGAGAGAGGGACGGTGGTATAAAAGAGACGGATCACGATTTAGACCCATCTGACGTAGAAGACTGACACGGCGCTCCTCGACGGATAACAGCTGAGACTTCCAAATATCGTAGTTTACAAAGAAGCCACAAGGAAACTTAGGAACAAAGCCATGGTAATCAGGACTAGAATCAGAAGCTCGATCGTAGTCATCTTCCGGCTCTGAGGCAGACGGCGAGCAAGAGCAAGAAGCAGAGGAAAGGATCCGGTCCAACGAGTCGTGGAACCGCTCCTCATCTTCCTCCTCTTCTACAGCTTTGCTCATCGTCGTCAAATCTCCCTCACGACACACGATCCATACCCGCCGCACTCAATGATACCAAAAAAATGAACTAGAATCACAACAACCCTATACTCTTCACCTTTGCAACTACATCCACATAAATAAATACGCACTGAAAGAAAGCGTCAATTTTCGCGTATATGTTCCAAGAAAACACAGAAAAGAGATCGAAGAATTAGTTGAAAGTCCAGATCCGTTGCAGTTGAGGAAGGAAGAGGACGAGGAGGGAAGCAGGGCAAAACGACGTCGTAAAAGTCCCGGTGCGAAGTTACAACTTAGAACAGAAATAACTATAACATATAAATAAATAGGGTTGTCATTTTCCCCATTATTTGTTCATTTTGGTCATTTTTTATTTTATCATATTTTTTAAACTTTTAAGCTATTCTATCTTATATATAATCAAATTAGAATAACGATACTATAGAAATTCAGGAGCCAATAAACTAGAAGAGTGTCGATGTAGCCTACTTCCACAATTGATGTGAGACAATATATCAACACTCTCTATCGAGTTGAATTCTTGGTCCGATTCAGAATTACTTCAATATATTCAATAGTGTTCGAATTATAAATCGATCTATTTATGTCGTCTAAGCTCGATGTATTTTTCTATCAAAGTTTTTTTGTCCAAACCAGTATAGATCAACACCGAAACCCACCACAAGTCAATTACTCATTATATCACCTCTCTTATAAGCTTGAATTATTTTACTTTCATAGGATAATTTTTCAATTGATAGAATTGGTACTATACAATACAATAATTACATATTTGTTTTTCTTTTGGTATAATTAATAAATGACCTCAACAGAAATCTACAGCGACTATTAATAGCATGCTATGACGATCACACAACGCAACAATTTCAAAGCAATAACAAAACATAATATTATTAAATGTGATACATGTAGAGACTAGGTCATCTTTACATATATCATATAAAATAACATATTCATTTTTCAAATATAATTTTTTTAAAATTTTTAGATATACTCCTAAAAACAATTACAATAACCTGTATAAATTAGTATGAATTTAACCACTTATCCTTAGTTTTTTAAACACTGAACTTTATAACGAACTTAGTATATTTAGCATCATCTCATAATCTTGAAAAACATTCAAATAGGGATGACAATTTAAAGTATTATTGGATAATTAAATGGGTAGTGGAAACGGGATATGGAAGAAAATTACATATCCTCCTTAAACATGACGGATAGTGATTTGAATTTAACCGTCATGTTACCCGTTCGGTTATCTATTTAAATAACATTATCTGTCCATTTATATTTATTAAATATATTAAATTTTTTTAAAATCTTTACCTTAATTAAGTAACCTTAATTTGGAGTTATGATGTTTGGATTCGTCGAATCGGATTCGTCGAAACTTTGAAGTGGAATCGATGAAGCGGAAATTTTAGAAGAATCAGATTTCCGAAACCGCTTCTAACTCACTATTTTATAAATATAATTATATAAATTATAATGATAATCATTATTTGAAAATTGAAATCTAACATTTGAAAATCTCATCAATCCGTTAATAAAAACTATTATCAATTAATAACCAACAACGTTTAAAAATCAATTATCAAATATGTTTTATGAAATGAAGTGATTCTTGGAAATTTCGTTGATTCCGATGCGATTCGGCATGCTTCTGAAGCGGGAGCGGTAATAGCCAGAAGCTTCGACGCAACATAGATATTTATGAGACTCAATTATTACCAATTCAACCCACTTTTTTTTTCAAATTCATTTTGATTTTTTCATCTCTATCTCAATGATTTCAAATTGATTCTTGCCCATTATTTCGTCGTCTTCTTCAATGTTCGAATTCTTGATATGTAGATCTTATTGTCTAGTTTTCGTTTTCCTATTGTTTTTTTATTTTTTAAGTGTTTCAACTGTTGCTTCTGAGTCAACATTTAGCACAAGTGGTTGAATTCTAAGTCCTCATCGTAATATACTACACCCGATAACTTAGAAGCATTGATGTGTGCTAAAAGTTGATTGTGGACTTCCATCAAAAGTAAGTTAATATTTTTTAATATTTATTCATTAATTACATTTGTTAATGTATGTTAACATGTTAATTAATTGTTTACATTTGCTTTTAGGTAATTATAAAACTCTATAGTATTGTCTGACCATAGATGATAGGAAAAATGATATTATTGGTCTCGATGATGAAATCATCAAAGTTTAAAATTATAATTATCGAAAGAGTTATTTAATTTTATATCGTTGTTTTAATATTCTTTTGTTATTTAAAGATGAATATTTTACTATTTTTTTTAAAAAAATCAAAATTGAAAACTGTTGGTTAATCTTTAACTCAATGGTTAATTCATAGCGGATATGAGGTGGGAAGTGGGCGGATAACAAAAGGATGAGGCAAGAGCGATGTGTGGAACGGGTAGACATTATGTTAGACGGGACGAGTAACGGTTACTAGTATAACCGTGTCATATACGTCCCCTTTCATCCCTACATTCAAGTTCAATTATGATTGTGTTTTGATGATAGATAATTGAATATAAAAAAGTATAAAAGTTAAATAATATAAATTGTTCTTTTATAAATTGATTTTTATACAGATTTTAATTATAGAGATGATTTTCTTATATACCAGAATAAAACATAAAGGTATGATAGGTAGTAAATATTATGAGTTATACTTTTGACTGACAGATTAACGTAGTTTGTACCAATGATCACTTTTACAGTCTAGATAAAATAGATATTATAGGGGTTACCCAAATAGGGCGTAGGGTAGGTACGTGTCTAATTTCGATACGTCTTTAATTAATTATTGATTGGAGAAACAAAATTCTAATTTAATTTATTTAGCTTTATTAATAATTTAATCTAAAAAATAATTTCAAACGTATTGTATTTCAAAATAAAATAACTAATAAATTAATAAAAGTATCGTCTTAGGTAATAATTCATTTGTTATTATATTTTGGGATTATTGTCATTATTTAAAATTAAAATCAAATATTAAGAAATCTTCTGACCGTAACATTAGCCCAATCTGAATTTATAAAAAAATTAAATAATATAACTTTAATAATGTAGATTATCTAGATTCAAATCGTATGGTGTTTCTTTAAGACCTTATATTTTACTTGATTAATATAAACAGACTATAAAAGCAATGATAAGATTCTCAAATACTCAAATTATGATAAGTAATAAATTAATTTTAATTCAATTAAACATGATTAGGGGTGAAAACGAACCGAATCGAACCGAACCTTTGTGATTTTTTGAGGTTAGAGTTCGGTTTAAATTGAAAGGTTCGGTTCGAGTTCGAAAAATCAAAATTTGATGGTTCCATATTCGGTTCGAGTGGGGTTTTGGTTCAGCTCGAGTTCGAAATTTTGGTTCGAATTACAACAAATGAATTGGTTTTCAAAGTTCATTAAACACAACATACATGAAAATCATATAGTCATCATACTTTCATATGTTAAGCATGTAGAAATGACACTAAAAAGTCAAAACAAAGCAAAATCATGGATCCATTATCTTCACAAGTCAAAATATCACAAAAGTCTTGCTCCAAGATTAGTAGCAAGATTGGTAGCTAATAACATGTTGAAAGCCATAATTCACGAAAGACAATATTAGTATCATATTCATGTAAAATCAGTAACTAATTTATATACAAATAAATTGATTTTTCATTTACTTACTCAACATCAATGTCTACTTTGATAAATCACCCATTATTAATTGTGTTCATTGTAAAAATGAAAATATAAAAAGATCAATAAGCAGTAAGTATATTAAATAGTTAAAACTTACTTTAATTCTATTTGTCAATCCATAAAAGTGTATACACCAATCTCCAGCACACATGAACATTTCTATCGTTTCAGGAGCTAACAAAGCATGTCATTTATCAATTACTCTACTTCCTGCACTAAATGTAGCCTCAGATGCAACTGTTGTGATTGGTATACCTATAATATCTCTTGCCATTGAAGATAAGATTGGAAATTTGTAAGTGTGCAATTTCCACCACAAGAGTGCATCAAATTCACTTGTTTCTTCACATTGATAGCATACTTTCTCAAAATACATTTCAAGTTCAGATTTTTTAGATCATACTATTTCAACAGACTTCATATAAGAAGAGAATTGAGACCATCCAGAATATGAAGGTTGGTTTGCAATTCCTTGATAAGACAACTCATTTCTTTTAGATCCCAAATGATTCAACGAGCTCTCTGATTGTGCAATCTCCTTTGAAGTCTTTTCAGCATCTGCATACCCTTTGTACAATGTTTTCAAATACTCTTTGATAAGTTGCACATGTTCATCAACTTTATTTTCTTGAAATAACCGTGGAAAACAAAATTCTAGGGCNGATTATGGATAATCATATATGGAGATATGATCAAATATTAGGAATATTTGTTTGTAACCTTAATATCTCAACCACCTCATCTATATAAAGGGGTCTTAAGGTTCATTGTCATGTACTTCAATACTCTTGTATTCCGAGTTTTTCTCTTCGTGTGTATGTTGTAATATTCTCAAGTAATAGTGAATTTGACCGTTTTCCGTCGGTCACGTGGTTTTTCCATTTCCGGGTTTCCACGTCAAAATACATATCAAGTTCATATTTTTTAGATCATACTATTTCAACAGACTTCATATAAGAAGAGAATTGAGACCATCCAGAATATGAAGGTTGGTTTGCAATTCCTTGATAAAACAACTCATTTCTTTTAGATCCCAAATGATTCGACGAGCTCTCTGATTGTGCAATCTCCTTTGAAGTCTTTTCAGCATCTGCATACCCTTTATACAATGTTTTCAAATACTCTTTGATAAGTTGCACATGTTCATCAACTTTATTTTCNAAAGGGATCGAAGCAATCGGTAGAGGACCGAAATATGTGATCCGAAGATATGAGATGGAGGCAATCGGTCAAGGACCGAACTGAGATATGGTGGGGTCCATTGGTCAAAGATATCGGCAGTTATGGAATGAGATATTGAAGGAAATAATATCATATCAAATCTATATATATGGACGCATATATATGATTTGATTATGGATAATCATATATGGAGATATGATCAAATATTAGGAATATTTGTTTGTAACCTTAATATCTCAACCACCTCATCTATATAAAGGGGTCTTAAGGTTCATTGTCATGTACTTCAATACTCTTGTATTCCGAGTTTTTCTCTTCGTGTGTATGTTGTAATATTCTCAAGTAATAGTGAATTTGACCGTTTTCCGTCGGTCACGTGGTTTTTCCATTTCCGGGTTTCCACGTTAATTTATTGTGTCGTTATTTTCTCTTTGCTTTAATTATCGGGTTCTACTTAATCTATCGAGATTGTTCGCACACGTGTTTAATCCCCAACAAATGTTGGGAAAAGTTAATGTAAAATATAATGTAAATGAAAGATAAAATAATATATAGAAATAAGAATAATGATGTATAAAGAAAAAAATTGATATTAACGAATATAATCACAACTCGTGACCATGAATTGAAATAGTCTCAAACGAATTATACCAAATTGTATATCAGCAAAAATGAATTGTGACATGCAAATAATCATCATATTGGTCTGTACAAGTCATGGAGTAGATTTTGGGGTATAATCAAGAACTATCGATTATTTAAAATTTATATGTATTAGTAAATAAATATAATAAAATATAAAAGTATTTACTTATTTTTTTATTGATATATAGTATTTTTCACTGTTTAAATTATCATCATAAATATAAAATATATGTGTGAAATAATATTTTTTGAGTTGGTGAAATAAAAGAAATGGTAATTATATATGATTACGATATTTAATTTGTTGTGGTAAGAAAGAAAAGTGTGTCATAGCATGGGGACACAACCCACGTTGTCTTAACTCTTACAAACACATAAATTAATAGATATACACATCAACCAATACTTTATTGTTTCCTCCATATCTAAATATCCCTTTCTTCCCAACCATAATCTACATGAATTTATCGAGTTAATATTTAATTAAATTTAACCCAAAAATAATTATATAAAACCTAATTTTTTTTGTAAAGTTAAAATGAAACCAACCAATTTTACGAATCCAAAACTGATGTCAATAGGCCTATTCTAATCTTTTACGAAATAAATATAATTTCATAAAACATAGTTTAAAAATAAAAAGTTATAAAAATACAGTCAATCAACATTTAATATATTACAATTAATTTTGACAAAATATTATAACAAAATTTTAAAAAAACAAAATAAATATATTTTATATTTGTCAATATGAATAATTAAAATTAAAATGTTATAATAATGAATAATTTGATTTTTTGCATTTTATAGAGAATTTTATATAATAATGTAACAAACCATGCAAAAAATATGATTAAAGAGTCAGTATACTAAACATTATTTTAAAGGATGTATATCATTATTAAACAAAATTGGGCGACGCGCAAATTTAGTACTCTTAATTTCCTATTTTGTCAATTTTGGTCCTCCTATTTTGACAATTATGACAGATTAAGTTCATTAACTTTATTTGTGGTAAAATTAGTCCTTATATTTTGCCACATTTGGCAAATTAGGTCATCCAAGTTTTATGTATATGACAAATTTGATCTCCGAAGTTTGTAATTTGTAATTTTTCATTTTTATATAATACAGAGACTAATTTTGCCATTACGATCAAACTACAGTGACCGGTTTTGTTCGATTTCATTTGAAGAACTAAATATGAAATTTGGGGACCGATTTTGTCAAATGTTTCAAAATAGAAAGATCAATTTTGCCAAATGTCCAAAATTTGAGGACTTAAAATGTCAAAATAAACTTGGTGGACTAAATTTGTCAAAATGATCAAATTACGATGACCAAAGACGCCATTTTCTCAAAGAAAATTATAAACATTGATTTTAGGTATATGATATACAAATTTTCGTTCCAATAAAATATATTTTACTACGTACAAATAATATAATAATTAATAAGTAAATATATGTACTGTCAAACAAAATAAAGATTATCAATAATGTATAACTCGAACAAATAGAATGGAAATATAAAATATGTGGCATATTTATCAAGTATATAGAACTTAGAACAAAGAGGTTCAAATAACAAACCAAAGAAAAACAAAGAATAGTTTAAATAAATAATGTCGAGATAAAAAATGTATGTTAACGAGAAAATTTAAGAGTAAATTAGCAATGATACTTGTAGATAGAGAAAATATGTGTAGAATTAATCTTTTATATATATTATAGATTAAATTCGAGTAAATAAAAAAAATGATTGGATTTTATATGGGTATTGAGTTAACTACTCAATTAACACCCCTAATATATACTAAAGTTTTTATTAGTATGATTAATATAAATATATATATTAAGGTTTTTATGTTGATGGACTTTGGACCGTTAAACTAATTTATTAAATTATGCGATAATTAGTTATAGACTTGACTTTAACCTTTTATTATCTACGAATTTCTAATCTAAGACTTAAATTAATAATAATATTTTTTAATTACTAAATGAAATCAATTAATTTTGTATAGTATTAAATTGTATGAATATTGATTTATTTCAATTCAATATAAATAGAAACACTTTTATGTTGAATAGACAAACATATTTCTATTATGAAGTTTTCTAAAGCGCAAACATTACAAAAATTTAAGGAAATAGAACATCTACGGGATCTCTTAATGTTAACTATTTGATAATAGGCTTGTAGAGATCATATAATTATAAATGAAAATTTTATAGTGGTGTTTGTAAATTGTAAGTGGCCCAATAATTTTTAAAATAATATAAAGACGGTTTCATTAAATTAGATGCAAATAACTCAAAGTTGATATAATGTGTGTTGTTGACATCTCAATTTTTTTTTAAAAGTAAATATCAATTATTCAAAATATAATAATTATGTGTTTGACCCCCGAATTTATAAAATTATTATATTTGATTCTAACATTCGTTAATGTATTAAATTTATCATTAATTTGTATTTGATCACTTAACAACATATATTGGAACCACTTTGATTATATATAAACCACTTTAATCTTTAAAATCATGAACATATAAACAAAATGATTATATATTGAAATTTTAAAAAAAATTATAAACAATATATAAATTGTCAAAATTAATCATAAAAAAAGGACAAAAATGGTTAATATTCAGTGATAATTCTTGAATGATTTCGAAACTTTATTTGTTAAATACACAATTTCTAAATTTTGTGAAAATGTAAATTATATTGAATTTGTGAAAATGTTTATTTTTCACTAACAATCATTCAAGTCGTGAGAAATAAAGAAACGCGTTTTATTTAGTCAATGAATTGATTTTGAAAAGATGTGAAAACAATAAATAATTCAAGAGATGGAATACCACAAAAAGTAAGTTGTCGAAAATCCATAATTTAAAAATATATTTTTTATAATATAAAGTAATATCATTAATAATTCTCTATATGGTGTTACAACATATACACATTATATCTTACAAACTTGATGTGACTCTTAGGATTGCAAAAGAAAGAACCGAACCTTATAAGTTTTTTCAATATTCGAGTTCATTCAAAATGAACTAAAATCTGTTCGAGCTCAAAAACTTAAGGTATTAGTTAATTGAAGTTCGATTGATATTCGAGTTCTAATTAGTCATTCAAGTATCCAAAAATAACAATTTGGCCTAGTGAACTGTTTGGATTGATTCAAATAAATCGAGTTTTAATCAAAATGGCTCGTAAACCAACCCCATGATTTGTACTAGGGTGTAAAGAAACTGAGTCAATTCACGAACCTTTCGAAATGAGTTTGTTAAAGCTTGAGTTTAACCGAACTAAGGTCGGTTCAAATTCAAATTCCTAATAAATTGAAACTCAAATATCAAAACTGCTAACAATCAAATTGAGATGGTTTGCGAACCAATAATATTTATATATATGAAGAATATAATATATATTATGTTATTTAATTTATATTAAATATATTAAAAAATTATTATTTTAAATTATTTCTAACATTACATTTGATTTTGGAATGAGTCCAAACCATATCAAACCAAATATCAAATTAATTTTTTTTAGTTTTCCAACTCGAACTTAACCTTGTATATTTCTGGACTAACTCGAACAAAAAACATTTAAAGTTATATTTGATTCATTTATACCCTAATTTGGACGCCTATTGATATATATCCAATTAAAAAAAATTAATATAACTCATCAAATTCTTAAATGTAATATTTGAATTATGATTGCTAGATATATTTAATAATATATTTTTATTTTACAATTTCTTGAAACTGAAACTTCTCAGTCTCGCTCTGTTGCTTTTGGTTTTCCAAGGTCAACAGAGGTTGTTGAATCTCCAGTCAAGACTTCCCTCCACAGCGCCGCCGCTATGATGACGTGGCTTCCGGAAACTGACAATGTGGCTGCCGGCCATGAACGCCGTCACGCGCTCTGAAACCTGAACTTCCTCCATCTTCAGCTCGCTCAACCGCCGCGCGTATTCTGGCGCGTGCACCACGTCCCAAAATACACCCACGCCGCCGGGCTTCAGCACCCGGACAGCCTCGCTAAGCACTCTTATCCTCTCCGCCGCCGCTGCTGCCGTCTTCTCCCCGAACTCCTTACCCACACGGTGAAAAAATACTGCCGATACCACAACGTCGAAGTATCCATCGCTGAACGGAAGCTTCCTTGGATCACCAGGCCTGCAAGTAAATCAGAATTTAGATAACCGAATTTTCGAAATCAGTCCAGTGTCCGGGATTGTTACCGGCGCTAACTTACCGGCAAGTGACGTATTCCTGGACACCTTCAAGGCTAGCGGTTTCCAAGGTTCGGGTCGGGTTAGGTCCATGTAAATGGTTCCAGTTGGGACTGAGGCCAACTACGCGGCCGGAAGATCCGGACTTCTTAAGCTGCAAAGCGACGGCGTTTAGAAGAATGCCGCGGCCGCAGCCGAGGTCGAGAGCGTGCTTAACTGCGGACCAGTCGGGAATAGAGGAAACTATACGCTGAGACATTTCCCAGTGCAGAGCAACGGCGGAATAAAAAAAGTTACCCGCCGCGAAGAAGAGACAAACGGCGGTGAGCGCAGTGACAGATCCGGTGAACCCGGCGGCGAAACGGGTGGCGGTTGTTCCGGGAAGAAACCTCTGAGAGAAGAAGCAAATGGGCTCGAAGTAGAGAAGGAAAAGAAGTGATAGAAGAGAGAAACCGACACCATTAACAAAGAGAAAGAGTGGAGTTTGCCAGTCGTCAATTCCATAGATCGCGTAAATCTGCCCCCAATCACGGCTTGTTTTCCCCATTTTGTCACCGGAGCTCCGGCGAACTGAATATTCCGTTCCGATTCAGATTTTCAAACTCTGCAAATCCACAAACAGATCAGAGTGAGCATTAAAAACCCAACAGAATCTGAGCTGACAAAACCAAACATTGGGACCAAAAGCCAGCCAGATAAACAGATTTATTGGTATTACACCTGCTAACAATCTGCAAACGCGCGTTAACAAAAAACAAAATCCAGAACCTCATCCCCATAAACATTAACAATAAATCAATAACAGTACAAAGAACAACCAGATGAAGAAATGACACATTTTAACGATGAAATTCAGGTAAAAATAAGAAATCTGAGAGCGATTTTAATACTGGGAAAAAACGATGAATCTGATCCTGGATTTTGAGATTGTTTCTTGTGGCTAGTAATAGTAATAGAAGAAGATTCGTGGGTATGGAAGAAAAGAGGAGAGCCTTTTAGGCATCGGGATTCCGCTACTCTGGTTAGGATTTTCACTGAATACCAAAAGGCCATTTTTATTCTTCAATTTCAAGCTCTCTCTTTCTTTTCCTTCTTTTCAGTAGTCAGATATAACCGCCCTTTTCTTTCATACAGTGCCGTACAATGGCTGTTTTTGCTCAAATACAATTAATTTGTTTAATTAAAGTATGAATTCTCAAAATTTATTTTAATTGTATAATATATTATTTTAGTTTTTACATAATACTACACCATTTAAATTATAATTTATAAATCGAATGTATTTTTAAATTATTCTTTGAATCCAAAATTAGTTAGTAAACTGGATTTATAATTAAAATGTATTCTTGTTATTTAAATTACAAATATATACTCTAAAAAATCATATTTTCTTTCATCATAATCATACATAATTTCTTTCGTCATGTATATGCTAGTGACGATGAGTTTAACTTGGATAAATCCAATTTTATACCGAACATCATTCTTTTTCTATAATTAAATTTATCTATTAGACTATTACATAACATTCAATGGATTCCTGATCTATAATCACATAATGAAAAACGCATTCACAAACTACATTCTAATTTTTAAAATTCATGGAGAACATAGCCTAAATTTGTCATCTTATTTAAGAGTTGTCAAATTTTCGTATTTTATAATTTATTTTTAAAATAAAATAAAATTACAAATAATAATTATTGATTCAACGAATTAAAAGTGATAAGTTTTCTCAGATACTTAATTAAAAAATACTCAATTCAGCTCATGGATTTGGTTTTAAATTGAATGGATTCGGTCTAAAGTATAAATTTTGTTTTATAAATATAATTAATTAGTTAATAAATCTACAATACTAAAAATTATGTATATATAATTAATCAAACTACGTAAAATACTCAATTTATTATGTATATATATCTAGTATTTATTTTTTTATAAAATATATCATAAATTGCAATCCTTTTATATATTTTTTTACATTTTATTTGTTAATTATATCATATGTTGCATATTGATGATATCTATAGTTAACAATAAGTAGATTTGTTATTTTTTCATAATATTTTCCGGGCTTTCGTTTTAATAATTTAGTTTTATAATCAATAAAATAACAACTATGAAATATTTATAAAATACAATAAATCCACTTGTTTTTATGATAATATTGGTCCATTAAATGTATTATTGAGTTACAAAGTTTGGTGTGTTGTAGGTGGCTAAGGTTTCATTATTACAAACCAGGTGTAATAAAATAACACAATAATTATGAAATAGTTTAATTTGTCATTAAGATAGACTCTACAATATTAATTAATGGCCAATAGTCATTAAGCCATGTGTCACTTGTAACCTAACTTCAGTTTCAAGTCTAATTAATTTAAAGATCTTTTTCAATTTTTAAAATATAGCGTCACTCCCACTAAATTAGATCGTGAACAATTGATCAACGAGAAAATGACATACTTAGTGACACAATTTGATGATTTTGAAATATTTGGTTCCAAATGTTTTGTATTGTATTTTAAGTCTTCAAACTTTGATTTTTGTTCACTATTCATCTTAAAAAGTTACAAATTTAGTAAATTTCATTCTCAAAATTTGATTTTTTGAAGGACTTCGATATACAAAATTGAAAATATTGTGCATCAATTTTGTCACATAAGCACTAAACTTTGGGGATCGTTTATGCTAAATTATAGAAAGTAAGAGATATGTCTTGTCTTTCTAAACATTGGAGTTCATAATTGGATAATTAAGAAATTTGGATATCAAATTTACCAAATGAATGAAATTGTGGAAATCATTTTTGCATGTGGTCCATTAATGAATACTTCTGTGGTTTTGTCGTATATGTATTATCATGTATTGGAAGCAATGTTTTCATACCGATCCGGACTGGTATGAGCGGTACGATCGGTATCAATTTTTATTTTATTTTATCTTTAAAAATATTAATATTTAATTAGTATTTTAGGATTAGACCCGAAAAAATCCGCAAATTGACCCGAATACCCGATACCGGGCAGTACGAAAAAAAATACTGATACCGAGCGAAATTTGGCATATCGGACGATATACTGTCCGGTATGAAAACAATGATTGGAAGTGTTAAAGAATGTGTATTTCATCCCAAATTAATGTAAAAATATTTATTTGAAAGCAATATAAATATTAATTAATTCATTTAGCATAATAAATTAATTTGATTATTTGAGGAAACTAAAGTAACTAGATGTAATTACAATTTTGAGGTAGATTTATGGATAATTCATATATTTTTACTTTATTTTCATTAAAACTGTAAAATTTTGCAAATTTATTATAATTCATATATTTTGCAAATTCTCCCTTGTAAAATTTGAATGGAGGATCGTGGGGAATTTGGGTAAATAGCCTATGTCAAAAAACTCTTGGTTGAATGATTTATTTTCATAAAGCATTGGATAAATAACCTCTTTTGTTACTTTTTTTAGTTAACTAACCCGTTTTTATATAATTTTATTAAAATAAATCAAATAATTAGAATATTATTTATATATCTTAATTTATAATATAAAAATTATTTAAATATAATATATTACGATCGAATTGATTCTACGAGTTTGAATTCGAGTCATTATTTCACATATCGATCGATATTAAATATATGTTATGATTCGAGTCACCCGGGTGTTCGACATTATAACTATGTAGCATGTAATATTTGATGTATCGATCGTCCGTGTCGTTACACCCGAACTGGCAGGTCCTTGTGGTAGCAGGACGGGATGGGCATCCACTACACTAGTCCCATAAGAATTGGGATTTTCATTTTTCACTCACCTACCATTCAACGACATCATCAATGGAGTCAATTCTCCATTTAAGCCTTTCCTTTAATCTATTTCTTCATGATCCCGCGGTTCACACTTCACCACATCAAAGCTCAAGCTTGTCCTGTTAGACCTTGACTTCTTCTGTTGAATAACTCGTTTCCTTTTTCTGGGTAAGTTTTCTTTGATTCTGAAATTCAACAGAAATCGTGTAACTGAGGATTATTATCATTTATGGCATCTTTAGTGGAAAGTGGGATTTGAGTGATTATTACAAAAATAATAAGAAAAAAGGGCTTGAGAATGATGTGAGAATTCTTGGATGACGCCTGAGAGCACTTCATCGTATTGATAAAGTTGTGATGTTGGTTTGATTTGATTTTTTATAATACTGTGAAGTTTTGTGCAAAATAAGCATTTCATGCGACATAGTTTGATGTGAATTCATGGATCAAGTATGAGTTTTACATATATGAACGCGTTTTCTATATGTTTTGGTTCAATCATTTATCATATGGATATGCTTGTTTTTGTAGATTAGTGTTGTGAAAATTTGTTGATGCATTTCATAGCCTTAGTTTTGTAACCAGCAAAGGATCTTCAAGAGACGACCTGTGTCCTCAAAACTATAACTGGATGCAAACTATAAAATTCGTGTACATGATTGTTTCGTTACTTCCCTACTATAAAAATGGATTCCATGATGTCATGAAGTGTCCAATGAACAAATTTTTGGCTATTTAAATATTGAACATGATGAAATCCTGCAAAATGAGTCTCATTTTTTGCAATATCTTTTGACCATTTTTTCCATTTTTGACCATTTTTCCCAACATCAGGAGTTGAATCATGGATCGTGTGCAATTCACACAAATCGGAACAACCGTATCTCTTATGCTCACTTTGCATTTCTCTATTCAACTTGTATCCCAGCACTTCCTTTCATGGAAGAAACCAAAAGAACAGAAAGCCATTGTTATTATTACTCTGATGGCTCCATTATACGCTGTTGACTCCTATGTTGGCTTGCTTGATATAAAAGGAAGCAAAACATTTTTTACTTTTCTGGATTCTGTCAAAGAATGCTATGAGGCTGTGGTATGTAATTCTTTGTGTGTTATTGGTACATGTTATGTATGTAGATTTATCTTCTAAAATCTTTATTAATTATGTTAAGGTGATGGCACAATTTCTTGGCTTGATGTACACATATCTGAACATTTCCATCAGTAAAAATATTGTTCCTGATGAAGTTAAAGGAAGAGAAATTCACCACTCTTTCCCAGTAACACTTTTCCAGGTAGTTTCTATGAACTTTTTTAAGCTTTTGTATGCTGTTTATGATAAGTCAATGATTCGAGGATGCATTTTTTTTCCAAAAAATGTGCGTTCATTACTCAATTATGCCTCTTTCATTTTACAAGTGCCTCGGGGTCATGATTTTTCTCTTAAAATGACTGATTCAAACTTTTTGTTATGCTCTTTGGTTGATCATATAACCTCAATTTATCAAAAATGGTGTTTTTAAATCCAATTATAAACTCGTTGAAACAGTTGTCGAAAAAGCTCAAATTCTCGTCCCAAACACTCATTTCAGTTTTTTGTTTGCTCTTTGTATGATATATATGTAATAAATGCGAGCCTAGAATGATAATGATGTTATGTATTTCTTGTGAAAGCTGGTACGAACGATGAACCATTAAGATTCCGATTGAATGAAAACCATAGATGAAGCCTCATATGAGTTTTCTCTCTTGAATGCAGCCACACTCTGTTCTTCTGGACCACAAGAATTTGAAACTTCTAAAAGACTGGACATGGCAATTTGTTGTGATTCGTCCAATTTGCTCTGTATTGATGATATGTTTTCAACTTCTTGACATATATCCCAATTGGCTCAGCTGGACATTCACAATCATCTTGAATATTTCGGTTTCACTTGCACTTTATTCCCTTGTAGCTTTCTACCATGTTTTTGCAAAAGAGTTAGCTTCTCATAATCCACTTGCCAAGTTCTTATGGGTCAAAGGCATTGTCTTCTTCTGCTTCTGGCAGGTATATTTTTCTTTCTTTTTTGTTCAGTAAATTCTGAATTTACGTACCCGAGATTGTCTGTTTCATACCCTTATTACGAAATTCGTAGCATGGTTTTGATTGACTTGATCTAACATTTTTATCGTAGTTTCTTCTTATTTTTATGCTTAGTTAGCCTGTTCATTTTGATTGTCTTGACCTAACATTTTTATCCTAGTTTCCTCTTCTTTTTATGTTTAGTCAGTCTGTTCATTTTGATTGACTTGACCTAACATTTTCATCGCAGTTTCTTCTTCTTTTTATGCTTAGTTAGCCTATTTATTTTGTTGAAATATTGTCCCACACCGGTTGTGGAACTAGAAAAATTCTAGTTCATAAGGGTGTGATATCATGAGTAATTGGATTGACCTAACATTTCCAACGTGATTTACGTTTAGTTAGCCTGTTCATTTTGATTGACTTGACCTAACATTTTCATAGTAGTTTCTTCTTCTTTTTATGCTTAGTTAGCTTGTTCATTTTGTTGAAATATTGTCCCGCATCGGTTGTGGAACTAGAATAATTCTAGTTTATAAGGAGCGTAATAATATGAGTAATTGGTTTGGCATATCATTTTCAATGTGATTTACTTTTCTTATGAAATGGACTACACGGACATTCTCTCAATCCATTGAATCTTGAATTTATATATATATCTTTCAAATTTATTTCGAATTGTGTTACAAAGACTGCACACATTTCTAGAACAACATGCTTTAAAAAGTTCACCAGAGAAGGAGACTATACTGTATTGAATGAAGAAGAAACATAAGAGGGATTTGTTATTGAATTTGCAGGAGATTTTGCTTGAAATTCTTGTAGCTGTGGGTATTTTGAAATCGAACCATTTCTGGCTGGATGTTGATCATCTTAGTGAAGCATTGCAGAACACAATGGTGATCGTTGAAATGGTTTTCTTTGCACTATTGGCTCGATATGCTTACCCAGTCGAGCCTTACCGAACCCAATCAGCTTCTTCATCGTCTACGACAAGCGACAAGAAGAAAGAGTGATGAACAATCACTCTTTGCTGCTTAAAGTGATTATCTTTCTGGTATTCTGATACGTTGCATGTTGTGCTTGTGCTTATGATGTGTAATATTTTTTGTGTAACGAGTGGACTTTGAATATTCAATAATTTTTAAGCCTTCTAAATATTTGTATGTATAAATATAAAATTATTAAATTTATATTAATGGTATTTAGAGTTGGTCTTTCTCTTGGTCTTAAACTTGTAAATTGAAGATCGAGATCAAATTATCGTAAGATATACGGGGTAACATCCTACAAAATTTTTAAGACATAATTGTAAAGTCAAGTTATAAAAGATTGATTCTAATACAAAGGGTTACGGATGAACTCGTCTTTTTATGGCTATGCTGATTAGGTAATTAGGGCTTGTCGGACCCAATCCTACCTCCCGTCGATGTTTTTTGTCTATTAACTTAATTAGAAATGTATTTATCAACCTAAACCCAAAACCCTAAATTCAGTATCAAAATAACAATAGAGAACTTGATGTATTTGTTATCATACAATTATATCAATCAAACCCTATTTTCATAGGGTTTGGACTATAATTTAACTATGAAATATATTTCAAATATTGTATAATATTTACATAAGACATTCCGAATATGTTGTTTTACCAAATGGTTGAGTGTGTCTTTAATATATTAACGCAATAAGATATATTACTATTTCACATTCAATATATTATGTAGGTTAAACTTATTATTATTTTGTCTAAACAAACCATTTCTACATTTGTCCTCTCAAGCGATATGAGCTTGCTAATAGTAGTCCAAAATTCTTTTTCAATGTTAGTGTAGGTAGGAGATTCGGAGAGCATGTGATATTTGTTATTCTTTTACGATTTCGATTAGAGTAAGTTTCATCTTCAGCATTCAGTTTGCAATAAAATCTTACAAAAGTGAAGTTCTTTTGCATCACCTTGTATTAAATTTGGAGGGGCTTGATGAATTATGAAATGTGTATAAATAGTATACATTTGGAATCAACGAACACCATCCAAATATTTGTGCCATGTGTATTTCATTAAAGTATGTATGTTAATTGTTAAGGTATCTTATTCTTTTAATCTATGGACCATCTAAGTTTACTGTTTATGCATTCTTTTTCTCTTCTAGATTGATGATGCTACTGGATGAGGGGCATGGCGTTTTGGCGAGGATCCCGACTTGACCAGAATGCGATATTTCGATTACTACAGCGCCATCATTCTGTATGGGAAGAGGCTGCTTCCACGGTTCTCCATCAATCCTCATGAATGCATGATCACCACCACCCTTGTGGAACTCGAACCGGATTGCATTTGCCTACACAAACGAACAAAGTGAAGTTTACTGGTATACCACCCGATATATTCAATATTATGGCTTAATGAAAAGCTCTAGTAACAATGAGAAAATTTGAAGTGGATTTTTGTAGTTACCTGAGCAAGGCGAGTTCCATGGCCACTCGGGGTAAACAAGACGAGTCCATGCCATCCATCCCGAAATCCGACAACCTCGAAGAGCCCATCATCCACATAAGGTGATGTCAAATCCCCCTGTTTTAGAAACATCATACTTAACAACAAAGATCATGTGCATGATGTTATCTCGAGAACAAAGTGTAATCGGATCAAATCTCTTACGTAGTGTAGCTTTTTTCGACTTGGCTTTCCCCACGGGTTTAATCCCCCTGAGAAGCTAGGCAGGTTGAGGCAAATAATGGACCTTATGCTGGAATATCATAAAGCTTGTAAGAAGAAGCAAAAATATTCTTCTAATGAATATGGTAAAACACTACCTTTTTGGAATGTAAAGATCTACCCATTCTCCTGAATTCTTCATTATCTTAACATTTGCCAACTTAGCTATGTTCCTGTGAGTAACCAGGTATATGCTCAACAGAAAACACTATCGAATATGCATTCAAAAGTTCCTCGAAAAGAGAATTCATTGCTGTGAGTTTAACCTGGAAGATGGATGCAAAAAAGATGCACAAAACCATCCTTGAATACAGCTAAGCTTTGCATATGTTTTCTGCATGATGCGAAACAATCAACAATAAGATAAGCTTGGCAGGACGAGCTCCGAAGTAGAAACAATTGATCAGGAGGAGTAGCAGCAAAAGAATACTTGATTAGCTAATTGGCTATTAAATTTTTCTGGATGCTGCTTTCTTTCAGAGTGAAATGCATAGGAAACTTGTGCATCCATGCCTATAGGGAGAAAATTTTTCGATACTTAAAAGCCGAAAATATGCACATAAAGGAAAGAAAACGCAGTAGAAAAAACAACAAAATGTTCATTGAATTTGACTAAGTATAGATATGCAAATTACATCCAGGACTTACCCATGCTAAAGTAATTCCAAAACTCTCCACGAAAGGTATGATGACATCCCTCCTGAAAAATGATTGATTTTAGTTAGTGCACAAACTCAGACATTACATGTAATATCATGATAAAGAAATATAACAGAAAATTGGTGAGAATTTTAGTACTTCATCTGAGTCGTGATGATAAGCGTGCAATGATAATGGTGGTTCAATAGGGTCACAAAAAGCTTTTTCATGATCCTTCATATGCATGACAATTTTCCAACTGATACGAATATGGAATCGGTTATTAGACGATATCACAATGAAAATTTCTCTCTAATTCATGAAAATTTGTCACACACAGTTTTTTAAGATGCCTTCAACATTGAATATACACATCAAGACTACGTTACGAAGATACGGAATATTACCTGTCTATCTTCATCTCTTTGGCATACTTGACTTGTTCTAAGAGTTCTTTAACTGAGTGATAGTCAGTGCCAGGATTTTTGCCACCCTAAAATCTCATAAATGGTAAAAATGAGTGTAAACAGACAAGAAATTCTTCACTAATAGCTTACCCAACCAAGTGAAAATGGTATATTATTTCCTGTTCCTAGAGGCCATGTAGCTATTGGTGGCTGCTTTGCTAGTTTAAGATTAGAAACCACTCCAAATAGCCATCCTGCTGATCCATCCCCACCAGCAACCTACAAGTTATAGAAATTCAAGATTCAATGGGTCGGAAAAGTGTCGGTGTAGCTCAGTCCATAAGAGAAGTGAATCATATTGAAAATGATAGGTTAAACCAATCACTCATGATATCACACCTCTTATAAACTAGAATTTTTCTACTTCCATAACCGATGTGGAACAATATTTCAACACTCCCCCTCAAGTCGAACTGGCCTTGGTCCAGTTAAGACTTGTTTCAATATGCTCGGTAGTATTTGAATCATAGATTGATATATTTTTATTGCCTAAGCCCGATACACTTTACTACCAGAGTTTTTTTTAGTCTAAATTGGTACGGATCAGCCCGAAACCCACTCTAGAGCTCTGATACCATATAGAAACTCAGGATTCACTAGGCCGGAAGAGTGTCGGTGTGCTCCCGTCCATAAGAGAAGTAAATCACATTGAAAAGGTCAACCCACGCAATTACTCATGATCACACCCTTTATAAACTAGAATTTTTCTACTTCACAACAGATGTGGGACAATATTTCAACACGAGTAACATACATGAAAAGTGTTGCTAAAATATTCCTTGAGTTATTTTTAAGCTCCAAACTTACAACAATGCGCAATCTCCTCATAATTTCGGCAGAAAGATTATCTCCATTTTGCTCATGCTTCTCCAAATTAGCAAATATTTGGTTAAGCACTCTTTCTGGCTCCCCTTCTACAAGATCAAACACCTGAAAAATCACAAATCTTAAACTAGAAAATTATCACTTAATATCAAACACCTTAATGAACTGAATTGAAAAAAATCATTAGAAAAGAACCTGATTTCTATTAAGAAGTTTGAAGCATGTGTTTAAAATTTCACCACCAAGTTGACCACCACTTTTTGAGTTTACAAACACAATAACTGGACACTCAGGAACATCACATCCTTGTTTTATTTCTAAATCAGAAAGAAGTATGTAATCTGGGATGTAATACTCCTTTAGAAATTTAACTTCTGAGTAGCTTGTCTCGGATTCTTGGCCTGTAGATCTATGGGAGTATGACAAAAAGATCAGAACTCTAGCCCAGGGGTTAAGTAAGCTAGATTAACTCTAGAATTTTTCAGCCAAAATTCAAGGTTTTTTCTAGTTTGACTACATCATCCACAATCAGTCTCTGATCCATGAAGAAAACAAATAACTTATTCAGTCTAGAAAAAAACATTTCACCTTTTCCAAAAAGCACCCTCAAACCATTTCTTCAGTATCTTGAACATCACCCATGACTTCATTTTAAAAATTGTTCTTTTCTAAGAAAAGAAGATCAGAAAAACTAAGAAAAAAATACACGGGAATAACACTGAAGAGCAAGCAAGGGACTTTCAAAAGCAGGTAAGAACAATACCAACTCCTGAGTGCGTTGAACCTCGAAAACTTAGACCTGAAGCCAACTAGAGAACGCGTGAGTTTGGGAAAAGGAATCATCACAACGAGTTAAAGGCGAAGCCTTAGACACGGAGTTCGCCATGCGTTGACGAAGGGATACAACAGGGCAGGGAGACTCTACAATCAACAGAGAAAAGCGCGCACGATCATTTATGAAAAAGACCAGCGTCAACAAATAAATACTATTATACTACTTCTTAAATTCATAAATAATATGTATTAAAAAATAAATTAGTTAATATTATAATTAAAGTAGATTAGCATAATTAGTAACTAATCTACTTTCAATCTCTTTTGATTTATTTCATTAGTAAATAAACTAAACTAATCACCTTAAGCAATTCAATTACTCAATTTTACCCCTCATTATTTTGAACATTTGCCACAAATATTCATAAGATTAAGATGTATTAAATTTAATCTCATTATCTTTGTATCTTTTTACAATATATTAGATTTTATCTCTTTTATTATATATATTTAAGATAACAATTTTATATGTCATCTATTAGATTATCAAGATATCTCTTTTGAGTTTTGTATTATTTGTAATGAAAATGAGATAAAATTATTAAGAAAATTAATCATATATTATAGGATAAAATCGTAGTAATTTGTTGACATTATACTTTCAGTCATTAATTTTTTTGTACCCAATTTAGATCATCATTTTTTTACATACTTTTAGTAAAACCTACATCATTTTACTTGATATGAATATAATATTTTTAAACCCAACTCAATTCATCTTGGATGGGCGGTTGGCCCATTGGGCAAGCAAGCTGATGGATCTGGCGATTTTTTAAAGAAATTTTTAAAAATTAAATTATTTATTTTTTAAAAAATAAAAAGTATATTTTTTAATAAAAATAAAAATAATATTTTAATAAATGTTCGACACAGTTTCAATTACCCGATAATAATTATTGTTCAACAAACAAATTGTATTTAAAAATACTGTGTGAATATTATTTAAGTTCAAAATTCAATTGAATAGAAAAAATATACATGCATCTCAATCCAATACATAAGAAAAAATAATCACATTTGGAGGTCACCAACATCGCTATCGTAGTGTGATGAAAATTGAGTAAAAACGACTTGATATGGAGCTATTATAGCAAGGCTTCCCTATGTATAATCTCATGGAAATAATGAATGATTTCGAAAGAAAAGATCTGAACTTCCTCAAAGAAGTAAAAACTTCAATGAATGCAGCGTCAATGAAACCGATCTCTATCTACATTCTACATGATCATATGAATAATCTCGGTACCATCAACGCTGCACTCAATGAGGTTTTTATCCCTAAGCTTCCATCTTCATCATTAGCTTATGGTATATATAATAAATATTAAGTGTAGTACAACTTCATGTGTAATAACCATAATCGTTCAAGTACCATTTTTTTCATGTAGTACATAAAAGAAGCTCAGTTGTTGTACTACACTTTGTGGAGAAGTACACGTTGTGCAATGATCTTAAATATTTGGAGTTTTTGATGGTGCTCTTTAAACTTAGTCAGTATTAAATGTTATATAAATACAATTTATTATTTTTTATAGATTAAGAGCATAATTTTCACTTTAAATTATGATATTTATCTATAAAATAAAATAATATTGGTTAAATAAAATTTGTAAATAAAAAATATTAAAAATCGAGAAAATATCTAAAAAAACACAATTATTCACCATTAAAACTATTTTCATCACACACTTCAAATATATCACATATATTAATCAATGTTTATTATTTTGGTCATGTATAATTAAATACGGAGTATATCGTAGGTTTCACGACTAAAGAGAACCAATTGTTATAGAGATCGAATTTCTCTATGTGAAATAGATGCGGATATCTCATCCGATAAGTGGATGTCTATGAATCAAGCTAACATCTGGAAGTTTTTTTTTCTAATTCCTTAATACTTGTGAGACGACGATTGAGATTGTTCAACTTTTGTGGGTTCTATATCTAATAAAATGATGAGAACACGTAAATTTGTTCTCATCAATATAAAATTGATATATTTTGTATATATAGAGGTTTATGCGTTAATAACAATGATAATATAATTTATTATGACCTATTTACCTTAAACATATAAAGAAATATGATTTATTTAACTACACGTAATAATCATGATTTAATAATTTTATTTAAATACATATATGATGAACAATAGATCGATCATTCACTAAAAATCTGTTAACAAAAAAGCCCATATTGTTTTTATATTGGGCCCAAATATCTTCACACAAACGGAAAAGCCCATAGCTATTTGTATAAAATAAAAATAAAAATAAAAATAAAGTTATATTAATTTGGTTGAGAAATCTGATTTGGGTTTCATTTGATCCGACAGTAACAAAGTGGAGGGCTGAATTGTTCAGACACAGAGACTAGCACGTGGCATCTCCTGAGACGGTATGATGTCTACTACTTGACTTGTCAGTTTACATTTGTCATCACGCCACCGTCTCTAGATATTCCCCCTTTAACTTTAAAGATTAAACTATTCCAATGACAAGTCATAAGAATCTGATCGAGGAATTTGGATTGGGGGTTTTTCTCAGAGGAATAAACACAAACACCATCACCCCACCCACTGGAAATCGGATTCTTCTTCTTCTACGCTCTGAAATCGATCCAAAAGCTGCCTTGAGCATCGAAGAAAATGGTACGTTCTTTTCCTGTTATTGATTTACCTTTTCTGATAAATGAGACCCGGGGTACCATTTAAACAAAAGAATCTTCAAAACTGGAGGAATGAAGAAGGCTAAGCTTTGATTTTGAGAATATTTTTAGGATTGAATTGGACGTGGATGTATGTGTTCTTTACTTAATCCAAGTTAGATGCATGTTTCTTCCAGTTACCCTAGTAATCTCTGTTTGCGTGCTTTTATTTCAACTGATGTGGAAATTGAGGAGAACAAAATATAATTTAGGGTTTTATTTTGTAGGATAACTGTCTGTTTTTGGTGGTGTAGGGTGAGTTGAGTGCTTGAGTTTTGCTTGATTTTTCTAGCTTTGATGCTCTCGTTTTGTTTTAATAGATCAGCTAAATTCAAACTTATTGGTTAGTGTTTGATTTAGAGCTTGTTTTATCGCATTGCTTTTGCGTCGACTGTATGATTAGGAGATTCTATACGAAATTTTACCAACATCAAATGAAAAGTTGGTAGGTGAATCATGTCGTGTTTATTTTAGTGCCTTTGATGATTGGAATCAGCTATGACAAACTGAACTCTTAGTTTGTTTACAAATCGCAAATAACGACTAATTCAACAATAAGATAATCAATAGAAAAAGTATTCAATCCACCCACTAGTTCCCTTGTTACGACATTCTGCATAATAGAATACTGGACCTTGAGTTAGCCTATTCTATTTGATGTAGCAATAGCATGAAGCATAATTCCCATTATGTTTGTGCTCACTCATTATGCATCATAATGTTATCAGCTTCACTTAGGAGTTGTACTGCCTTTTTTTACATAACTGATTGTTAGACTAGGAGATTGCAGTATTATTACACGTGAAACAACATGATTGACTCTTCATAGTACCGTGAAAAAAGTTTCATTTTGGTGTGAATATTCCTATAGGAGGTACATATGCTGTGAGTTGTATTAAAAAGGAAACTATTTCACAAGATATAGTAATTTAAGTGGTAAAAAGGTGCAAGTTCCTTTGAAAAGAGTTGACAGTTTGAATAAAAAACTATTTTGAATTTCCTCGGTTGAACATTTATTGGAGTGTTGGTGTAGCACATACATGAAAACGAGTGTGTCAATTCTATTCAACAATGAAATACCATATGATGAATGAGTGAAACATCGATGGCATTTCTTTGTTTGGTTTTCCCATGTTTGAAGTAGGGTAAAGATTCACCGTAGGTTGTTTGGCGATGTGAGCACACTCCATTTTTCATGACCAAATGACTTATACAGTTGAGATAAGGTTGGTGAATGTTTGTAGCTTTTTTTCAACGAAGATAAGATATTATAAATACATGAATAACAAATCGTTATTCCCCTTCAGAAGAGATTACATGTTAAGAACTAAGAGAATGCATTCATAATGCCATCCGATGGCGCTTGAAGCCATTCATACAAATTTAGCCTTCTGATTCTACCCTATGTTTTACAATATCGAATGAATACATTTGTAGACCGTAAAAACTAAGAGAATAATAGGTTTTCCTGTCATTGAATATGTGTTGGTAATACCTCCATAGAAATGAGTGGGTGTTTTGCTTTGTTGTTTCTTACGAATTCTCAATGGAATTGAAGTAGAAAGAACAAGAGAACTATTTGATGTGGCTGATTACATATTAGAAGTAGATGGCACTAGTTTTTGTATGGGGTGTAATTTATTTTTAGCAATGTCTTTGTATCGGTCACTGCAAGAATACCCGCATAGTGGTGTTGGTCGGTGAATGCAGCCTCGGTCAATATTGGGTGCATGCAAATGATCGATACTTCTACTACTATAAAATTTTAAAAATTTGTAAAATATAAAATGTCACAAAAGAATTAAGTAAAATTACCTATATTCCATTGGAACCACTCGTATATGTGGTGATGAATACATTGAAATATATTGATTTTAGAAAAGAGGGCATGCTATATACATAAAAAACAAAACTCTTCTTACTCACCTCCAATAGACTATTAGTAACGGTTCATTTTTAGTAAAAAACGATGCATTAGTTCTACTTATATAGGAATTCGAAGGAAATCATGTTGTACCATCGGTCGTTGTGTTGGTCGCTATATACTATTGATATATTGGAATATATTTTTTTAAATACCAATACGAACAATATTTATTAGTACATCGTTGATGCTAGGATATCTTTTCTACTTTTACAATATATAATTTATAAAATAATCCACATGTATCTCTAGGTAAACCCAAAAGTCCGCTTCAATGACATGTTGTCATGGTTCCTTTTTAGGGACACCAATCGTCACCGAATTATGATCAAGATTCGATTTTTAGATTGTAGTTGTTTGTGAGACAACATAGGGTTAGGAAATAGTGTAGACACATGTGATTTAACGTGGAAAACCCCAAAAGAATCGGGAAAAAACCATGACTCTGGGAAGAGAACTTCATTGGTTGATCCAATATGAAAAGAGAGTAAAAATTGTTATAATGGATGAATAAAGGAAAGACAACATGCGATATGAAGAACATGTCTTCAGCGTCGTTTCCTCCATTAGAAGAGTTGTCATTTATAGGATGTTGCTAGGCCCATATCCATCTCTTTTCTTCCTTGTATCTCGTTTCTTCCGTTGTTAGATCCACCAAAGTAGAAAACTTCCTTAAAAGTGTGTGCATGCCATGACTATCACCAACTTATTTAAGTCATATGGGCCTGCTGATGTGTCGGCACCACATAAGTATCATAGGGGGATCGATCCGACACTTAGTCTTCTTCGGCAATTGAACTCTCCTTGAGCCTGACCTAGTTTGGGATGTGCCATATCTTTGAGCTAAGTCCCTCTCGTGGTAACCAATCAGAGGGTTTCCATCACTTGTACCATCCTGTATAGTATCGATGTATTGGCTACAACCGATTTTTTCCAGTATAATCGGTAGATCAACAATATAACAACCATTATAACTTCCTTGGGTAATTCTAGTTATTATTGGGACTTGATTGAATATTTAATATATGAGTGGTGCAAACTTGGCCATAACCATTTCCTATGGATGGTTATTCGGTGTTTTTTCTTCTATTAATGATGACACCAATATTCAACGTTTTATGACAACATTGTTAATGATGACACCAATAATTTGATGCAAAACAACGTTTTATGACAACATTGCATATGTATAAATAAATACGAATATATATAAGTCTCTCAGTTGTGATGGCAATTAGTGGAATGAGGCGAAGCTATGAAGAAACCTTCATCTAAACTATGTAATAGTTTTGACATCCTAATTCTTGATAGTGTAATATTGATATAACTACACGAATATTCAAATTAGCTCTATTGACAAGAGGGGTAGTCGATTTTCACAAAGTTAGTGTTGTAGCTAGCACTCCATTAGAAAATGAACATTCTTGGAAGCATTAAAACTATTTTATACGCTTTCAAGAATTGAGGAAAGATTAGTAGACTTCAATCATAATGAATTCAAACCACTTGTTATGCAATTTTAAGTTTATATTGTAATTCCTAAATTTTGTACATTAATTATTGAGAAAATTACAAGGGCCCCTAAATTTTGAAATGTGTAAATGCAATGCCTCATAATTTAAAAATTATGCACAGAGCACTCAAATGTGATAATTGGTGCTATTACCCCACATTTTTAAGTTGTAGACCATGCATTCTAAGTTTAATAACTGTGTAGTTGATCTCCGAATATCTAAAACCGTTTATATTGAAGCTAATGTCCGTTATTATTTTGGGATTTGCACATTGACCCTCATTCTTTCCCAATGTAGAAAATGGCCAACTATATGGTAATTTGATATTTGACCCAAAGATACTAAACAATTCGCAATTGATCTTGACGTCCGTTTTGTATCAAGTAACATATGATTTGAGCTCAATAAATGTGGAGCAAATATAGTAACAATTTGGAGGTATTTTCCTAATCACTCACAATATCATTTCTTTGCATTCCATGAAAGAACTTTAATTTTTTGACATTATCTTCGGTGTTCTACGAATTCACATCGATATTTAAATATGTCTTACACATCAAGTGAAAGAATCAATAGTTGACAAAAAAGAATAAGTAAAGTTAGATGTAAGCATCAATTGTGAATGATTTAGTATTTTCGAAGGTCAAATATCAAATTAATAAACATAGCTCATTTTCTATATATATAAAGAACGAGAGTCAATTGTGCAAAATCTCAAAATAATAACGCACATTATGAGTCAAATGTAAATGTGTTTGAATCTTTGGGGACAACTATACAATTATTAAAGTTAGATGGCATACTATTTATAACATTGATGAATTTAGGGGTCAATAACACAAATTATATCCACTTTAGATGTTTTGATCCTAATTTTTAAACTTTTTGAGTTGCGGATTGCATACACACCACTCATCATTATCTCAAGAGTTTTAATGAAAAAAAATTTTGGTAAAAATATTTTACACACTTTCAACTTAATTGAGTACAATAATCAACATAGCTTCTCTAGGTGCTTGCGTTCACTCATTGAGTTTGTTTCTATCATCTTACCATTTGATTAATTTGAAACACCCATTATAGCCTAGTCTCTATTGATGGCAAAAAAACCCAACCCGGTTGATATCCTACCTTATCCTTGAGGGTTGGACTTTTTGTTGGTATGAGGACGGCAAGAGTTTAAAAATGATAAACCCGCAGTGGGGTGGGTGGATGTAGATTTATACTCAAAGTTAAACCCATACACATCCTACCCGTCAAACTTAATGTAATATTTAAAGTTTTTTATATATAATATTTTTTTAAATATCTTATATGTCAATATGCTTTTATTCATGATATATAATTATGATTAAATTTACTATATTTATAAATTATCATACTAAGAATTTATCTTATCAATTTTATAAAACAATGTTTGGTTGGATGAATGCATTTTGGTGTTATCATAATATTTTCGTTTATTTTGTAATCAAGTATAATGTAAAAGCGATGTCCAAAGTTTAGAAATTGATGATTTTGCACATGTGTATTTTGCACATGTTTATGAATGGACATCGATTATAAAATGATGATTTTTCGTCCATTTTTTGGTAATCGATTTCGAAAGATTAAAGTGTTATTTATGTAATTTTTAATATATAAATATATATTATGATGAGAACTTTAGAATCGGGTACCTTGTGATGGGTAAGACCCAGCAACCATTGGATCGATTCAAATAGTGAGAACGAACTCCTACAGCCCATTTACACAAGTAAGAAAGTGCGGCCCGATGTTCAACGAGAGGACCGAAGATAACCTTAACGAAATAAAGCGTTTTCTGCCAGCTGGCTCCTGGGTTCGGTCCGAACGGTTACAAAACGGTTACAACTCACGTTTTCCACGCTTCGGGCCTTCCCACGTTTACCACGCTTCGGGCCCGATCACGCAGACCACGCCTCGGTCCCAACCTCGTTTTACATCCTGCGATAACAACCTCTATAAATACAGGGCAAGACGACAGAAATAGCAGGACCCTTTGGACGTGGAAGAACAGGCCGTTACCCTGCCGGAGTTCTTACCGCTTTCTTTTCATTGTCATTTTCATTTAGCCTCTGCTGTATTGATTATGAATTATTCGATTAGTGAACAGGTTAAGAGCATAATCTGCTCTNAGTAACATATGATTTGACCTCAATAAATGTGGAGCAAATATAGTAACAATTTGGAGGTATTTTCCTAATCACTCACAATATCATTTCTTTGCATTCCATGAAAGAACTTCAATTTTTTGACATTATCTTCGGTGTTCTACGAATTCACATCGATATTTAAATATGTCTTACACAGCAAGTGAAAGAATCAATAGTTGACAAAAAAGAATAAGTAAAGTTAGATGTAAGCATCAATTGTGAATGATTTAGTATTTTCGAAGGTCAAATATCAAATTAATAAACATAGCTCATTTTCTATATATATGATGACAACTTTAGGATCGGGTACCTTGTAATGGGTAAAGTCCAACAATCGTTGGGCCGATTCAAATAGTGAAAATGAACTCCCACAGCCCATTTACTCACGTAAGAAATAGCGGCCCGATGTTCAACGAGAGGACCGAAGATAACCTTAACGAAATAAAGCGTTTTCTGCCAGCTGGCACCTGGGTTCGATCCGAACGGTTACAGAACGGTTACAAACTCACGTTTACCACGCTTCAGGCCCTCCCACGTTTACCACGTTTCGGGCCCGATCACGCAGACCACGCCTCGGTCCCATCCTCATTTTACATCCCGCGATAACAACTTCTAACAAACCTGTCAGAGGCGGTTACAGAGCGTGATTTACACACGCTATGATCTCTATAAATATAGGGCAAGAAGACGGAAAAAACAGGACCCTTTGGACGCGGAAGAACAGGCCGTTATCCTGCCGGAATTCTTACCGCTTTCTTTTCCTTGTCATTTTCTTTAGCCTCTACTGTATTGATTATGAATTATTCGATTAATGAACAGGCTAAGAGCATAATCTGCTCTTAGTCAAGTGGTTTTCACCCCAATTCCTGGGGTTTCCACTATACATCGCTGTGCATTTATTTATTTCCAGCTTTTAATCGTCTTCCACATCTAAACAAATCAGAACCGAGTTCGTTTGCTAAACGAAACGGATAACTGTTGGTACCCCCTAAAAAGGGACCATAACAATTTGGCGTCGTCCGTGGGGACGATTCTCTAATCCCATTTGAGTTTTCTACCAGGGATAGGATAATTAAAGGCATGGTGACTGAAACTCCGACAAATGATAGTGACGTGCTTCCCGACAGTCTCCCAGCACCAACATTCACTTTACATGATCTGGAACCTGTCGTCAGGAAGGTGGTACTGGAAATTACGTCGGAGAAAAGTAGAACAAAACCACCGGCTGTATCAAGCCCTGTTCCCAAAAGCAACGGATACGAGAGTGATCCTGACGAGCGCAGTACTGATGAAGAAGAAATCATCAGGCGTGGAGTGACAATGGAGAGGCCTAGATATCGGTCTACACCTCCTCTCCCAGCCAGAGCTCTGACTCTCGCTCCTGGAAATGACCAGGAGCAGATGCAGCGACGAATTGATGAACTCACTAGGGAGTTGGAGAGCATGCGTGCGCTGAGGGATTGCGAACCTAATATGGGACGCAATCCTGGTTTTATTTAACAGGGCCATGGAGGCCCCTATCAGAAGAAGTAAGGATGATGACTGGTGGCATAATTTGCATGTGGTCCAGACATCGTCTCATCAATCTGAAGGCGTATCAGCCGCCTTGGGAGATCTGATGCTCCCCTTTTCTGAGGAGATCTGGGCAGCAGTCCCAGATCAGCATTATCGCAACCCCGGGGGGTTGCCGACATTTCGTGGTGATGGTGATCCGATCGATCACGTTGCCGATTTCGAATTGCGCATGGGAACGGTTCAGGCCTCGGATTCATTAAAGTGCCGCATCTTCGCGGCAGGATTACAAGGCGATGCCCGAACGTGGTTTAAAAATTTGCCGGCCCGATCCATACAGTCGTATGGCGGATTTATTTTGGCTTTCTCAGAGCAATTTGCTCCAAATGTAGGACCGCCCCGAAGCAGGCAGGAACTATATTAGCTAAAGTATATCCCGACAAAGATGAGCCTTCGGTCCTTCATGGAAAAATTCAATAGGACCGCTCAGGGCATCAAGCTTGAGCTCCGGGATAAAATCGATATTCTACAACAGGTCTTAGGACTGTGCGGCCTTTCGGCCAGCTTGGTGAAGAGCCCACCATCCACCTTGGGAAAACTTCTTCAGAAAATCAACAAGTATATTAAGGTGGATGAAGCGTTGGGGCTTGGTTATCGGAAGCCTAGCTGGAATTCTGAGCCCGTAGGTGATCATAGGGTTTCCTACCCTAAGAAACAGTCGCGAGAAATAGCGGATGTGAGTGAAAAAGACGTCCCCCCGAAGCAGGAGGACAATCAGGTGTATTGCGAACTTCATCATAATCGCGATCACCCGACCTTGAAGTGCCCGCTGTTGAAAGAGACAGTNCACTTAACGAACAGCGGCCCTATGTTCCACGAGAGGACCGAAGATGGCTTTGGCGAAATAAAGCGTTTTCTGGTAACTGGCTCCATGGTTCGGTCAGAACGGTTACAAACCCACGTTTTCCACGCTTCGGGCCTCCACACGTTTACCATGCTTCGGGCCCAATCACGCAGACCACGCCTCGGCCACAGCCTCGTTTTACATCGCACGACAACAACCTCAAACAAACCTGTCAGAGGCGGTTACAGAGCGTGATTTACACACGCCACTGACTCTATAAATACAGAGTGCGACGACGGAAATAGCAGGACCTTTTGGACGTGTAAAAACAGGCCGTTACCCTGCCGGAGTTCTTACTGCTTTCTATTCCCTTGTCATTTTCATTAAGCCTCTGTTGTATTTTGTATAAATTATTTGATTAGTGAACAGGCTATGAACATAATTCGCTCTTAATCAAATGGTTTTCACCCCAAATTCTGGGGGTCCACTATAAATCGCTATGTCTCCATTATTTGTTTCCATTGCTAATCGCTTTCCCCATAAAAAACAAATCGAAACCGAATTCGGTTGCTGACGAATCGGGTGACTGTTGGTACCCACTAAAAAGGGACCATAACAGTTTGGCGCCGTCCGTGGGGACGATTCTCTAATCCCATTTGAGTTTTCTACCAAGGATAGGACAATCAAAGGCATGGCGACAGGAACTTCGACAAATGATAGTGACGTGCTTCCAGACAGTCTCCCAGCACCAACATTCACTTTGCAGAATTTGGAAGCTGTCGTCAAAAAAGTGGTACTAGAAATTACGTCGGAGAGAAGTGGAACAGAACCACCGGCTGTTTCAAGCGCTGTTCCCAAAAGCAGAGGATACGAGAGTGATCCTGACGAGCGCAACACTGACGATGAAGAAATCATCAGGCATGGTGTAACAACGAGGAGACCCAGATATCGGTCTACTCCTCCCCCCAGGCCAGGGCTCTAACTCCCGCTCCTAGAAATGATCAGGAGCAGATGCAGCGGTGAATTGACGAGCTCACCAGGGAGTTGGATAGCATGCGTGCGTTGAAGGATTGCGAACCTAATCTGGGACGCAATCCTGGTTTATTCAATAGGGCCATGGAGGCCCCAATCAGGCGAAATAAAGATGATGACTGGTGGCATAATTTGCATGCAGTCCAGACATCGTCCCAACAATCTGAAGGCGTATCAGCCGCCTTGGGAGATTTGATGCTCCCCTTCTCTGAAGAGATCTGGGCAGCAGTCCCAGATCGGCATTATCGCAACCCCGAGGGGTTGCCGACATTCCGTGGTGACGGTGATCCGATCGATCACGTTGCCGATTTCGAGTTACGCATGGGAACGGTTCGGGCCTCAGATTCATTAAAGTGCCGCATCTTCTCGGCTGGATTGCAAGGCGACGCCCGAACGTGGTTCAAAAATTTGCCGGCCCGATCCATACAGTCGTATGGCGGATTTATTCTGGCTTTCTCAGAGCAATTTGCTCCAAATGTAGGACCGCCCCGAAGCAGGCAGGAACTATATCAGATAAAATATGTCCCGGCGAAAATGAGTCTTCGATCCTTAATGGAGAAACTCAATAGGACCGCCCGGGGTATCAAGCTTGAGCTCTGGGATAAGATTGATATTTTACAGCAGGTCTTGGGACCGTGCGGCCTTTCGGCCAGCTTGGTGAAGAGCCCACCATCAACCTTGGGGAAGCTTATTCAGAAAATCAACAAGTATATTAAGGTGGATGAAGCGCTGGGGCTAGGCTATCGGAAACCTAGCGGAAATTCTGAGCCCGCAGATGACCATAGGGTTTCCTACCCTAAGAAGCAGTCGCGAGAAGTAGCGGCTGTGGGAGAGAAAGATGTCCCCCCGAAGCAGGAGGACAGTCGGGTATATTGCGAGCTGCATCATAATCGCGATCACCGGACTCTGAAGTGTCCGCTGTTGAAAGAGACAGTAGTGGCAATGAATAAAGAAAAGCCCGACCGGAATGGTCAGAAGGGCAAGTGAGCAAAATCCTCCCGAAAGGGACACCAAGGTGACGATCGTCACAGGCCGCGGGGAAGGGATAATCGGGGACAACCCCGAAATTATAATGATCAACGGAGGACCGACGGTCTCCTCCTCCAGAGCAAGATAGAGGCCAACACGGTCGAGAGAACCGTGGTCAGGGCCGAAGAAGAAGATGGCGGGCCGTGGCGGCAGAGCTCCGCAAAACGAGGGTGGAAGACAGGAGCAGGTTGCTCCTCCACCCGCTGGAACAGGTGCCCAACCTCCTCAAAATGAGGCGGCACCCCGAGAAGTAGCCGGAGATATTTATGTTATCTCCGGTGGTTTGAGGATAAATGAATCGGTCCGGGACCGAAAGAGAACCGCGCGCGGAGACTCCGCTGAGAGCTCCGAATATGTGGCACTGGTTAAATATGATTCAGCTGAGCGGTCCCCTAACTTCGGGGAGGACATTACTTTCACTATGGCCGATCGGGAAGGGATTATCGATCCATGCGATGATCCACTTACCATCACTGGAATCATCGGGAATCATCGTGTCCACAGGATCTTAGTGGACACTGGGGCTTCGTGCAATCTAATGAAGCGCGAGGTTGTCGAAATGTTGGGAGCTGCTGCTCACGATCTCTCGATTGCTAACATAACTCTTTGGTCGTTCGACCAAAGGAGCGTTATTCCATGCGGGAAGATGTTATTTCCCAGTTACCCTTGGAGAACCATCCAATGACCGGTCGGAAGACCTGAAATTCATTATCGTTGAAGTCGACTTGGCTTACAATGCTATTATCGGACGGACGGACCTGAGTAAGTTCGAGGCGGTCCCATCTACTTATCACATGATGCTCAAATTCCCCTCCATTCATGGAGTTATCTCTGTTAAGGGGATCAAAAAGTAGCTAGACAATGCTACATGAGCTCGTGCCGAACTTTGGCACCGATAAAAAGGGCCTGGGTGGATTTGCTGGAAGAACTGCCGCACCCGATGCAAGCAATGGAACCCGTAGGGTTCAAGTTGATTAACCTGGTTGATGATGACTCGACCAAGACAACTCGCATCGGGGCACATCTAGCCACTGACTTTGAAAAAGAACTGATCCACTTGCTGAGAAGCCATGTGGATATATTTGCTTGGACTCCGGATGATGTTCCGGGGATTGACTGATCCGATAGTGAACATCGGATCAACACCGAGCCAGGAACGAAGCCTGTTAGGCAGAAAAAGAGACGCTATTCTCCCGAAAAAATCGAGATTATCCAGGCTGAGGTGAATAAATGTCTACGGTCAGGATTCATCAGAGAGATCCACTATATTGAATGGGTTGCAAACCCAGTAGTGGTCTCCAAACCCGACGGGAAATTGTGAATGTGCATCGACTTTACCGATGTTAACAAAAGCTGTGAATCGGACCCTTTCCCGTTGCCACATATTGACCGACTGGTAGAAGCTGTGTCTGGTAGCACCATGATGAGTACCATGGATGCTTACTCTAGATACCATCAGATCTTCTTTGCTGTAGAAGATCAGAAGAAGTCATCATTCATGACCGAAGATGGAGTCTACTGTTATGTGGTTATGCCATTCGGTCTCAAAAATGCTGGAGCAACATACCAAAAGTTGGTCAACAAGATTTTTAGAGAGTTGATTGACCATATGATGGAAGTGTATGTTGACGATATGATTGTAAAATCTATGAATGATGAAGACCACCTTTCTTATTTGTCTCGTTGTTTCGAAGTATGCCGAAAATGTAAGCTCAAACTAAATCCAAACAAGTGCTGCTTCGGGATCCGAAGTGGAAAATTCTTAGGATATAATGTTTCAGAGAAAGGCATAGATGTCAACCCTGAAAAGGTGCAAGCTATCATTGATATGCAACTTCCAAGAAACAAGAGAGAATTTCATAGGCTTACTGGCCGACTTGCCGCACTAAGCAGGTTTATCTCAAAATCCACAGACCGGACTCTACCTTTTTTCAGAGTGCTAAGAAAAGCAAGCCATCTAGATTGGACCGAAGAATGCGATCGGGCCTTCTCTGAGCTGAATACTTATTTAAGCACTCCCCCAGTGATGGTAAGTCCAACTTGTGATGAACCTTTGGGGTTGTATCTTGCTGTATCAGAAGTTGTCGTCAGCGCAGCTCTAGTGACAATCCGAGACAACATTCATCCATTCTCTGGTATCTGCTGAAACCAGATATTCCACCTTGGAGAAATTCATGCTAGCTTTGAAAAAAGTCGTATCCAAGTTGAAACATTATTTTGAAGGCCGAACGGTCTATGTTTATACGGATCAACCTCTGAAAGTGGTCCTTAAACAGAAGGATTTGAATGAGAGATTGGCAAAATGGGCTATCAAACTCAGCGCTAGGTATATGGAATTCCTGCCCGAAGGGCGATCAAAGCTCAGGTTCTAGCCGATTTTGTGGTTGAAATGACCCGATCGGCCATTTATCTTAACCAAGAGGATGATCGATGGACGATACATGTAGATGGATCAACCTTCGGGGGAAGAGGAGCGGGCATTACCTTGACAACGGTACACGGTGATCTTATTCATTACGCAGTCAAATTTTGTTGGAACAAATAATGTGGTAGAATATGAGACAATATTGTCAGGAATTACATTGGCTCGAAAAATGGGAGTTAGTAGAGTGCGAATGTTCTCAAACTCGAAGTTAGTAGTGGAACAATTCGCAGGGAGATTTGAGACTCACGATCCGATGATGAGGTTGTATTGCGCTAAAGTTCTGGAGTTATCAAAGAAGTACAATGAGTTCTCTCTTGACCATGTGCCACGAGAACAAAACAAGGTTGCCGATGCACTCGCCAGACTGGCTTCGGGCATACCTGACATAGAGCTGAGCACTATTTCGGTCCACATTCAGGACCGACCTTCGGTCGAGATTCCAGTGACCGAACAGTCTACTGAAGAGATCGGGGCTCTATGCCATGAACTTCAGGGCTTGAATATTGATGCTACTGAATCCCCAGGAGAACCCAATTGGATGGACTCCTTTATTAAATACCTCTCAAACGGATATCTCCCTGAAGATAAGTCTGAAGTCAGGAAAATAGAGGTCCGGGCTAAGAGATTCACCTTAGTCGACGGACGCTTGTTTAAAAAGAGTTTTGAGGGCCCGCTTATGCGAATTTTATCTCCTATTGATGCCGAAGTCGTCATGATTTATGTTCATTCAGGGGTATGTGACATTCATTCAGGGGCTCGATCTTTATACCACCGCATTATTAGAGCCGGGTATTTTTGGCCAACATTGCTCGCTGATGCCAAGCAGTACACTAAGCGTTGCGCCATATGTCAATACCACGCTCCACTCCCGCAATTGCCTGGGGCTCCCCTATCGATCACCCCATTACCTTGTCCGTTTGACAGATGGGGGATCGACATCCTCAGACATTTTCCCTGGTCCATAGGGCAAAGAAAATTTTGTATCGTAGCGGTGGAATATTATTCGAAGTGGATCGAAGCAGAGGCCGTAGCCATTATCTCAGAAAAGTGGTCAGACACTTTATATTGCGGAATATTGTGAGTCGCTTTGGGGTTCCCCGAGCGCTCATATCTGACAATGGGACTCAGTTCCGTGGAAAAGGCATACGGGATTTATGCACCAAGTTGGGCATCGTTCAACATTTCTCATTAGTAGCCCATCCTCAGCCAATGGACTTACGGAAGTATCTAACAAGATTATCCTGAAGGGATTGAAAACCAAGTTAGAAGACTTTGGGGTAAATGTCCCGAACACATCTATGAGGTCCTGTGGGCATACCGAACCACACCTCGCTCAACAACCCAGGAATCACCTTTCTCATTGGTGTATGGGACCGAAGCTGTTAGCCCGGTGGAGGTTGCCATCCGATCACCTCGGATATCTCAATACGATGAACATATGAATGGTGAAAGGAGGTTATTGGACCTCGAGATGATCGAAGAAAAGAGAGATGCAATCTATGCACGGATGCGTGCTTATCAGCGAACTATGGAACGGGCCCATAACAAACGAGTCCTCCCAAGGGAATTCTTTGAAGGCGATCTCGTCCTCAGAAGCATTAAGGTGCATAGGAACGTTGGAAAGCTGGACAGAAATTGGGAGGGACCGTATCGAATATCAAAGAAATTGGAATCAGGTGCGTATAAACTTGAAACATTGGATGGTATAGAGGTCCCCCGAACTTGGAATGTCATGAATTTAAGGCGATATTTCTTGTGAATCTTCGATTAATATGTTTGACTCAATGAAATACATTCTCTTAAACGTAAGTAGAAACAAGTAAGTACAAATACAAACTATTTCTAATGGAATGATGGACCGATCTTGAAGTTGGGTGGAGTAGGACGAATCTGGACTGGTGACCGAAGCTTCTTGTCCGCAAGGCTCCCAAGTTGTAGTGACCGCTCTGACGAGTCAGATGCTCCTGCACTTGCCCAGCCCCATGGATGAGTTGTCATTCTCCCAGAACTCATTACGAACTAAAACACTCCCTTCAACGGCATTCAGTCTTTAGGAATGGCCCTTTGTACCTACGACATCTGCTACGATAAAAGGAATGGTAGTCAGCATATCGAGACATAAGATCGGTCCTAATATAAGACGTATTATGAGCAAAGCTTGGCCAACAAAACCTAAGGGACTTTATTAGAACCAAGGTTCGGCCGAAGCTTGTAAAGACTCACACTAAACGCAGACTACGCCTATCCAATCAAGTATTGACTCCAAGGACGGAATAAGAGTGACCCATACACAATGTAAAACGACTGATCCAATCAGAATTGATATGAATAAACCAAACATAACGTCTGGGACCGATGGTTAACTACCTGTGAGTGTCCCCGATCTTATACTTAGTGATTAAAACAACTTCGTTAAAGTAAAACTTATTAGTTTATTTAGAAGTTAGTTATATCACTTCGTTTTGGTGATTAAAATAATCAGAGCTGAAGAAGGAAAAAGCTTTATATTGAATAAAGAGTAAGGCAGATACAAAGTAATGACTAGATCTAACTAATCTGCCCTTCCTCTTTATCTTCCACTTCGGGCTCCTGGGGTTCGGTCCGGGCCGCGATCCGCTTCAACTCTTCTTCTTGATCGGCCACCTTCTGGTTGACCGCTCTCTCCATCTCTTCAAAGAGATAAAAGAAATGGTCTTCTTCTAGAACATGTTCTTCCAAGGTCGGAATAACCTGAAACTTGCCATCTCTTTCAAGTGGCTCGATCATCTTCCATCGCTCGTCCGAAGGGGAAAGCCCGAACGTCTGGATAACTTGCTCTCGCATGTTATCCAGATACTTTGCAGTGTAAACCCCGTGTATGTTATCCGCTAAAGCGAATAACAAAGGGGACTGAGCGAACCCCAGAACCGCTTCTCGGACCGAACCTTCGGCCGAAGTGCGGGCCCTTGTCAACTCTTCCTCCAAGGTCGTCTTCTCTTCTTGGGCCCGAAGGAGAAGCTCATTCAGCTTATTCCTTTTCTCCTGGACCCGACCTTGGACTTCGTTGATTTCTGTCTCTTTGTCCTGCAGCTTGGCCTCCAGGTCGGCAATACGTCCCTGAGCTGTTTGTCCCGTCTTCTCCAGCTCAGAGACCTTATCAGCTAAGAGTGAGACCTCCGTCCCGGCTCTTAGCATCTCATTGTCAAGTCGGTCACGGTCCTCCCGTACCGTGATCAACTCAGTATGCTTTATTTCAACTTGCCTTTTTGTAAGGTCAAGTTGATCTTGGACTTGTTGGGAAACAACGCTACCACCCTGGTTCTTCTCCACGGTGATAGCAGTTGTGAAAGCTTTCCTCAGCATCTGCATAAGACAAATATTCTTAAGTAAAAGTTCGGGCCTTCATGTCAAGTGAAAATTACCTTAGTGGTGAGGTCGAGGAAGCCTTCCATGATTTCTTCCCCAGTCACGTCCGCCTAGATGTTCTCTGGGTTCTGCTCTCCATAAAAGCGGAAGTCTTTTAGGAAAGCAGTCCTCCAGGAGGTTAGCTTCCTCCCCTTACTGAACCTGTCCAGCAGGCCCAGAGCAACTCCCTAGTCGGAGTTGGTCTTCGGGTCCGATCCAGGCTCCTTCAAAACTATCCCCTTAGTGGGGACCGGAGCGCCGTCCCCCTTTCTCAGCCTTTTTTGCTCCTGCGGGGCTTCCGCCTCGGTCGCCCTTTTCCCTTTGCCTAAGGGGATCGGTGGTAGGGAGACGTTCACCTTGAGCTGAGGACCGGGGAGAACCTTCTTCACGGGAACGGCTCCCTGCAGCAACAAAGTAATAGTTTTAGCATTAATGAAGGAGGCATTACCGATTTGATAGAGCCTAGATAAGCTCAATGAACGAATCCGAGCCTTTATCACCTCCTCTACCACTCCAAATACCCGAAACGCAGGCCTGTCCCCAGAAGAAGACTGCCCTGTGCAGCGAAGGGTCAGAGTGCCCGCGCCGGTTGTTTGGATCGGGGGTCCCCGGACCCCGAAGGGACCAGCGTACCCCCCGTTGCTGATTCGCTTCCTTCAGCGCTGCCCGATGCTTCCCTTTGTCCCTCAGAAGGACGGACCGAAGCAGCTGCCATGCGTCTAAAGAGCGAGCTCGGCATTGTCTCGGTTGAATCTGCAAAACAAATACATAAGGATCAGGAAAGATTAAAATATAAACACTACATCATATCCGATCCTTCTGATGGATCTGAACTAGAAAAAACCCCCTTCGGGGCTGGGGCTCCGGTCCTACCCACAACACCTATTTCTATCAACATTTTCTCTCGAAGCAGATTTATTCGCCTAAGGCGCGCTTCGGGAGGGGGGAACTTCGCAAGCGTGTTTGCGGTGTCCGTGCGGGAGGGGTTGAACCTACTTCGGTCCAACTGACCTATGCGTGGGTGGGTGAGGAGCGGCCATACTTTCAACAGATCCTCTTTGAGGACTGTTATCTACACGTAGCAGGCCTCCCACGCATGAAGAGATTCCTCTTTATCTACAATTACGCACTCTTTGGTGCGCACTGCTATATAGTATAACTTGCGGCAACCCAACAGACCCTTCCCCTTTCGGGATCCTACCAAGAACAGATTAAAGAAGTGTTCTAGGGTCGGGGCCCGATTCTGTTGGTAACAATAAAAAATAAACGCTACTATATACACATAACTGCCCGGGAACAACGCAAAAGTGGGGCAGTGAATCTCCTTAAGCACGGCCGCTACAAAGGGATGTAGCGGAAAACGAAGCCCGCACTTAAGAGAGGCGTAACTGACCGGAATGGCCGATGCCGGCACATTCATTTCCGCCGGAAGGAAACAGGGAATATCTTCCCGTCCCTTCCAGATAGAGTAATGTACCGGAATTGAAAACCTAAACCTAAACTCCTCAATGTCCAACTCAGACATAGAAGGGTAACGCATTTTGTGGGGAGCCATAAGTGTATACCTTAGGAAAAACAGATTGAAAAAGGGTTGGATGAAAAATCGATTGAGGGCACAAAGAACTTGCTGCAATTTCTCCTTCGCGATAATAACGGTGAGAAGAAACAGTGCCCAGAATCCTGATTTAAATATTAATCTCCCAGCCAATGGTGTGCCGCCACGTAATACTGCGCAAGACAGCGACAGTACGAAGCACACTCAGCACGCCTCTTGAACTGTCGAATGTGAAGAGGCGCGGGTCGAGATATTAATATTTAAAGAATAACGAAGATAAAAATATAACTTAAATATACGTTATTGAGTTTCACATGTAATTGACTCATACACTAAGGGAAAGATCGGTCCCATGGACTCTCACTATTTACAGGTACGGTCTCTTGTTCTCATGAATGTGCAAACATCATGTGATCGGCCTTGTATCACCTCTGCGATTGGCAATCAAACCCGAGGGGCTAGTGATGAGAACTTTAGGATCGGGTACCTTGTAATGGGTAAGGCCCAGCAACCGTCGGGTCGATTCAAATAGTGAAAATGAACTCCCACAGCCCATTTACTCACGTAAGAAATAGCGGCCCGATGTTCAACGAGAGGATCGAAGATAACCTTAACGAAATAAAGCGTTTTCTGCCAGCTGGCACCTGGGTTCGGTCCGAACGGTTACAAATTCACGTTTACCACGCTTTGGGCCCTCCCACGTTTACCACGCTTCGGGCCCGATCACGCAGACCACGCCTCGGTCCCAACCTCGTTTTACATCCCGCGATAACAACTTCTAACAAACCTGTCAGAGGCGGTTACAGAGCGTAATTTACACACGCTATGATCTCTATAAATACAGGGCAAGACGACGGAAAAAGCAGGACCCTTTGGACGCGGAAGAACAGGCCGTTACCCTGCCGGAATTCTTACCGCTTTCTTTTTCTTGTCATTTTCTTTAGCCTATGTTGTATTGATTATGAATTATTCGATTAGTGAACAGGCTAAGAGCATAATCTGCTCTTAATCAAGTGGTTTTCACCCCAATTCCTGGGGTTTCCATTATACATCGTTGTGCATTTATTTATTTACAGCTTTCAATCGTCTTTCACATCTAAAACAAATCAGAACCGAGTTCGTTTGTTAAACGAATCGGACGACTGTTGGTACCCCCTAAAAAGGGACTATAACAATATATAAAGAACGAGAGTCAATTGTGCAAAATCTCAAAACAATAACGCCCATTATGAGTCAAATGTAAATGTGTTTGAATCTTTGGGGGCAACTATACAATTATTAAACTTAGAGGGCATAATATTTATAACATTTATGAATTTAGGGGTCAATAACACAAATTATATCCACTTTAGATGTTTTGATCGTAATTTTTAAACTTTTTGAGTTGCGGATTGCATACACACCACTCATCATTATCTCAAGAGTTTTAATGAAAAAAAATTGTGGTAAAAATATTTTACACACTTTCAACTTAATTGAGTACAATAATCAACATAGCTTCTCTAGGTGCTTGCGTTCACTCATTGAGTTTGTTTCTATCATCTTACCATTTGATTAATTTGAAACACCCATTATAGCCTAGTCTCTATTGATGGCAAAAAAATCCAACCCGGTGGATATCCTACCTTATCCTTGAGGGTTGGACTTTTTGTTAGTATGAGGACGGCAAGAGTTTAAAAATGATAAACCCGCAGTGGGGCGGGTGGATGTAGATTTATACTCAAAGTTAAACTCATACACATCCTACCCGCCAAACCTAATGTAATATTTAAAGTTTTTTATATCTAATATTTTTTTAAATATCTTATATGTCAATATGTTTGTATTCATGATATATAATTATGATTAAATTTACTATATTTATAAATTATCATACTAAGAATTTATCTTATCAATTTTATAAAACAATGTTTGGTTGGATGAATGCATTTTGGTGTTATCATAATATTTTCGTTTATTTTGTAATCAAGTATAATGTAAAAGCGATGTCCAAAGTTTAGAAATTGTGTATTTTGCACATGTTTATGAATGGACATCGATTATAAAATGATGATTTTTCCTCCATTTTTTGGTAATCGATTTCGAAAGATTAAAGTGTTATTTATGTAATTTTTAATATATAAATATATTATTTACACTATTTTAAAATTTAGATATATTTTTACACTTTTTAAGGTTAAGTGATCAAATAAAAATGATATTCATGTTTAAATCATTAACGGATATTAAAATCAAACAGCAATTACTTTTAATCTTTTGGATAAAATTTGTAATTATAAATATTAGAGAATGTATTTATAAGCTTTTTGAGTTTAGAGTTGTTTGATTATAACGATTTTTGTACTATTTTTATCATTTTCAAAGTTTGATATTTCTTTACATTATTTTAAAGTTTTGATATGTTTATAAATATCAGTCATAAATAAAAATAATATATTTTACAATATTTATTACTTTATATTTTAAATATTTTTAAAAAAAATTAAAAAATATTGTCGAGAAAAGGGAAAAAAATTATTTATATTATTTATTATTTGAAATTTTATGTGAGTTGAATTATTCACCGTGGGGCGAGTATTTGCAATGGTATGACACAAATTTGAATATTCAAACCCAATGTGGATTGAGGGCGGGTATGGATTTGAAGTTATAACTGGTGGAGCGAGCGTGGATTTGAGCAAATCCGGTCCAAACCCTACCCATTAACATCCCCACTATTGATTGCTAGGGAAGCTTCCATTCAACTAGCAACATATGTTTTCTAGCATTTCCACTCGTCTAGAGTATGTGTTCTTGAGATTCAACATCATTGCTACTTGAACTATGATTTCTATATGCTCAAGTAACATATATATCTGTAATCTTTTGATTGCATAGCCAATGAAGGATTTTGATCTTCAAGGTCATCTTTACTTAGTGTTCGTACCTTTTAGCATCACCTATACCAATAACGTCCCATGATTTCCATTATTTTAAGTAGAGAAGGATGTGCAATTGGGCATATAGGCCTGGAACATAACCAATTACGAACCGAAATAACCTAGCAAAATGGAAATGAAATCGAATCCTATGGGTCTAGATCTAAGTTATTTTATATGGTTCTTGTTGGAACCAACTATGGATTCGTAATTGTTTATGTTTTATAATATTTTTGAAATTTAAGGGTTGAAGAGTTTTATTTTTTGTTTGATACACACAAATTAAGAGAATAATTGTTAGATAATGTATATTTTTTAATAAATATACTTATTGTGTGTAGCCCAAGGAAGTCATACCAGTTCATATCGTTCGTACCGGTCATGATCGATACGAGCGATTTTTCTTATATATCAGTTGTATACCGGTGATATATCGGTGTATCGGTCATGACAGATATTTACTGGTATGACCGGTATATCGGACGGTATATCATCGGTATGACTTCTATGGTGTAGCCATGTTAAGTTGGTTAACCATGTCTTGAAATGTATCAAGATTTTCAACCATGGAATATGCATCCCTTTATCCCAATTTAGCTAGCATCCTGTATATTCTTGATTCTATGAAAGTTTTGATGACCGACTAACAAAATAGCTAGCTGTCTAACGAGTTAAACCTTGTTTCGAGAATTTTTTAGTTCTTACATCCTGTGCAACAAGCTCCGCATGTTTGAGAAATGGTTTCGAGAATTGTTAGTAATCCAAAATATGTAGTGAAGAGACCTCCACATAGCTGGAGTTTAGCTTCTTATTGTTAGGAAAAACTCATACTTGTCAAGTTCTCGTATTGAACGATGTGAGGCAATTATGAATGCATGTAGTTGACTCTTATTGTGTATATCTCTATGTTTTTAAATCGGTTTGATAGATCGAACCGGAGAGCTTCCGATTCAGGCAAATCGATATGAATCGTTGCTCAAACCGTAATAAACCGTTAATATTTTGAAATATCCTTATTTGAACCGAACCGGAAATCTCCGGTTTACTAAAAACCGGTTCAAACCGCCGGTTTTAAAAGATAGGTATATCTTATTGTTAGGAAAAACTGAATACTTATTTTGTTTGGCAAGTAATGTCAAATTGTGAGGCAATTATGAACGCATATAGTTGACTCTTATTGTGTATATATTGGGTATACCAATTTTATTCTCGTAGTAATGAACACTCCATTCTAAAAAAAGTAATGACAAAATCCATTGCCCAAAATATGAATAACTTGTTAGAATATGCCACAAAATGTTAAATTTGTGAGTATTTATAAATGAGCATTAGGGTTTTTGTTAAGGAGCTTGATTATTCTGCTCATGTTTTTTTCTTCTTCTAATATTTATGTCTGCTCTACGTATGATGTTTTATTTCCGTTCCATTTTTTGATTGGTCGCAGTGAATGTAACAAGACAAGTGCCATTCAGGCCAGACCAGTACGCGACCAAGACTCTTTTTGCTCTATTGGGAAAGGAGTACTACTGTCAGCCACTTGCTTTTTCAGCTTACATGTGTCATCTCGCCAAGTACCCAAAACAATAAACAATAAACTATTGGTAAATGGGAATTGGAATTGGAATTGGAATTGGAATTGGAATTGGAATTGGAATTATGATCGGGGGTTTCTTTCTCAGAGCCAGATTCTTATTCCCATTCTCCTTCTATCTTGAGCTTCTGGAGAAAAGGTTCAGCTTCTTTCTTGTTTTTTATTCCTTAAAAAAATCTGTACCGTTGAAATTCATCTGTATTGTTGATTGTTTAGTGCTTTTTTAAGCTGTCATTCACTGATGGAAAATTGGGGGGGGGGGATTGACATATGATTTAGGGTTTTGATTTTGTTGGAAGAGTATGATTTAGTTCAGTTCCCCATTTTAATTTATCAGTCCATTTCAATATGATGAACAAAACTTAGGATTTGGTAGCTTATAGGAATGTGAAAAAACATGCTTAAGCTTTGATTGTGCATGGAGATTGTAATGCATTGTTAGTGGTAAAAGAGTTGAAGTTCAATAAAATGTGTCATGATTATTTTCATATTGCATACTCTTTCATAATGCCATATTTTTTGCCTCTGACGAAATACCATAACTAGACTGACTGATACATTTAGCAGTAGAAAGAGTACGAGTATCACATCAGAGAAAACACACAGCACAAACATAATATAATACCGCAGTCACACAAAATACATAGAAAAGTTTGTTCAGTGGACAGGGGAAGAAGGGCCAGTGCCTTCATCCTTTTCAGCATCAGGGAGACTTGTGTAGCAGCAGAGACGATTAGATAATTCCCAGCTCCAGTCTTCTTTTCTGTTAACAGAGAGCTTCAACCACCTGTTGATTCTAACATAGTGTTCTCTTATCTTCCCACCATCAAGTAAACCAGTGACTATTGTGTAGCATGATTCATGGCCACCCCAAACTCGGTCATCCGGGTCTGCGGTTATGCTTCCGTCTTGGTGGAAGTAACGCCTCATTAGTCTTCCTGTGCCAGTCCAGTATGGATCCAGATTTCGCCAGTAGTCTGAGGCGCTCTGTAAAGTATAGTAACACATGCAAAGTTTACTTCATCCAAATACAGTTCTACAACACTGGGAGAACGCTAACACATTTGAACATTTTGCCACACATTTGAGGAACCAATTATAGTGAAGAATAAACATCAGAAACTTCCCATCTCATATAAAGAAGCATTGTGATTGCATACTGATCAAATGAGGAGATAAAACTGAGAAGAACAGGAAAAAGTTTGTACTTTAGGAATGGAATAGCAATAGGAAAGCTGGCCATTTCAAGACACATTGGCTGTATAAAAAAGTGCTGCACATGATAATCAACAAAATACAGCTTAATCATCAAGGAAATAGTTTCCCAACAAAGTCAAGTACAGGTCTAGCGCTGAATCAGTGAAATATATATCAAAGAAACTACATCTAGGTCATGTTCCAAACAAAGTTAAAGTTGAGGCCAACACCCGATTCAGCAAGTATATCAACGAAACTAGAAAATCTAGGTCGACAAGACCTTCGATATTTTTCCTTTTGCAGACGCAATCAGAAATACCCTACAGATTCAATAGAACAATACTTACTTCAGTAAAATGGTATTCCCAAACATGGCCACACAGATCCTGCTGTACTATTCTGGCCTGTGGCAAACAAACAGTTAGATGACAAAATATCAAGTATGCTCTATGACACATGAAAATAGTTTTTTTGGCAGGTAAACTTTATAGGAAGGATGACTTACTCTTTTGCCGTCCATGACAGAGAGCATGTAAGCAGAAAACTTTGGAATCCCCCTAGCTTTTGATGTGCTAGGTATGTGAGCCTTCCCAGCCCATAAACTATCACACTGGAAGATGAGCATATTAATATTTTCACAATAATAAATAATAATAATCTACTTAAAAAACATATAATCAGCGAAAAGAGATTCTTGAAAACTTGAGAGATGAGCATGTAAATATTTCACACTTCTAAATGCAATTTTTGTAAATAGTAATTCAGCATTCAATGTAATGCCAAAAATCAGTGACTGCATGCAACAGCCATTCAACATTCAACAATTCAGATCTAACACAAAGTATCATAGGGTCATGCAAATACTGAAAGTCATACAGGGGAGGGCGCGTGGCATTTCACGGAGGTAAACTGAATGCACTACTATAATTTTCTTATGCATGACAGTACTACTGGAGTTACCATCCTGAGACCAATGTCAGGGGCTTGGGTGCAGCAATAGCAAGAAATATTTCAATGGTGGGGTTGGCAATAGGAATGGTGTAACAATTCATTATATACAAGTTCAATTTGTTATTGGCAACAATAACACAGTGATCCATTTTGCAGTCTTACTCTATCCTGTGATACGTATATATTGAATAGAATATTTCTTATGCATGGCACGATTGCTGCAGTTACCATTGTGAAACTAATTTCAAGGGCTTCAAAAGCAGCATATTTCAATGGTGGTGTTGACAACTGGGATGATGTAACAAGTCCTTTTAAAACACAGTGAGCCCTCTTTTCAGTCATATTTTTCCATGTGATATATATAATATTGAATAACAAAACTTTGTTCACAATTTAGTTGATTGCATATAAACAGCTGGAGCTTGTATCCACTTCTATAGTGGCAATCTAGCTAACCTCACATGGTGTGTAACTGCAGTGTACCATGCGATCTTATCAAATGTAATCCTCATATGCCGTGTACCATTTTGATTTTCTTAGTATGATCGAATCACTAATTTGACATTATCTAATAGGAAAGTTCCATTTCTCCTTTTTTGAAGGGGAAGTGGTGTAGCATGCATTGATTGAAAATAACAAAAAGTTATTCTCTAACCACTTAAAAAAGAACTATATTGAAGAGTTCATGATCACCTCGTAAGGTGCATGAAGACATTCATGTAGCAATAAACTAGGTGACCTACCTGTATTTTCCACTTCTCCTTACGGAGTATCAAGTTAAAATTTGCATTACTTCTTATGAGACCAAGTTTCCAATCTCTTTCATGTTTAATTGTGTAGTTCACAAGATTTCTAGTATGCCACTACATAACTTACAAAAGAATTACATTGAAGAGTTCATACGAAGTCATTCATGTAGCAATAAACCATGTATAGATTCCTCCTCATGATATCAAGTTTCCAATCTCTTTCATTTCATGTTTAAATTGTGTAGTTCACAAGAACTCTAGTATGATGCTACATTTTAGCTGTCTCCACCTGACGAAATCATGAGTGTCGACAATACATGTTTTTAGAATACGAGGTAGGGTCTCAATGAATACATGTAAGAGCTGATTTCCATGTCGGGGGAAAGCGAGCATGTCAAGGATCTTGCAAGGGATAAGAGTTTTTGGGAAATCAAGAATTAGAGTAACACAAACTTGATAAATGAGATGAGTTTCCTTGGTATCCTTATTCTTTCTTTTGCCAAACGAAAACAATCTAATAACTTTTAGTCGTAAAAAGCTCCTTGGATATTGTTTGCAGGGATGGACTGGGAACTTCTTGGGGATAGGAGATTTCAACGTTATACTAGATCCAACTGAGAGAAGAGGATCTTCTATTGATTTCCAAAGTATGTTGGACTTTCAGAACTTTCTTGAATAGAATAGTTTGCAAGATATCTCCTTAGATGGTTGTCAATTCACTTGGAGAAATAAAGTTGAAAGTAAGCTTAGTAGGACGATCGTGCGATTCTAAAAACAGAGATTGATTTTCCACTTCCAATGAGAGGGCTTCCTTGGTCAGTGGTGCGATCGCCCTCTGCTACTTAGCCAAGAACATGAAGATTTTGCCACATCCTTTCAAGTTTTCAATGTTGGCTTGGGAATAAGGCTTATTGATTTTGTCAAAGAAGTGTAGGCATTGGCTTTCTAAGAACGGAGATTGATTTTCCACTTCAGTGAGAGGGCCTCCTGGCATATCATCGCCCTTTGTTACTCAACTAAGAACATGTGGTCGACTTTGGTCCACATCCTTTCAAGTTTTCAATGCTTGGCTCGGGAACAAGGCTTTTATTGATTTTGGCAAAGAAATGTGGACAACTTTGGCTATTTCTGGCACTCTACTATTTCGAATGAAGGAGAAGTTAAAACTCCTTAAAAATGGACTAAAGCTGTGGATTCGGTCTCAACTTAGAACTGATGTAGCTCGAATCTCCGAGCTCAAAAAAGCTATCTAGATTATCGAAGGTCAAATGGAAATTGTTGAACTTAGGCCTACGATTGTACTGATTACATTGCAATGTCCCAAGAATTGAATTTTCTCCTTGCAAAGGAATCTCTAATAAAGAGAACAATTTAAAATCAAGTGGATATGCGTAGGTGATGGCAACACTAGTTTTTCTATTCTCTAAAAAATATGAAGGGGCTTCTGGATCTATAGAGGTATTATTGTTAAAGAGCATTGATAAAACGATGCAATCTCGATCAAGAATGAGGCAAGAGAATTCTTCTCTTCTCTTTTCACGGAGCCTAGAATATACCGACCAAAATTAACTATGAGATAGTTTACGAGGTTGGATCCCTCTAGCCTAGTGATCGTGGATGCAGACATCGTTCAAGAGGAAATCAAATGAGCAATCTGGGAAGGAGGAACCAACAAATCTCTAGGGCTAGACGGAACGAAATATGAATTCCTATGAACCTTTTGGGATATGGTTAAAGTAAACTTAGTGGATTCAGATAAGGATTTTGAAAGAAATACAACTTTTCCTCTAGGAAAAAATTCCTCATTCGTTACTCTTACTTCTAAGAGAGTCTCCTTCTATGACCTTCGAAGGTTATCAACTATTTAGCCTTCTTGGATAAGGTTCTTGCTAGTAGGATGAAAGGTGTTGCTGGTTTCCATCAAGTCCTTCACAATCAGCTTTCCTAAAAGGTAGACAAATCACAAATAGGTTCTTGTTGCAAATGAAACTATTGCCTTCACAAAAAGGGAGAAAATACCTCTTATGCTCTTCAAAACTGAATTTCGGAAGGCTTTTGATAGTGTTAATTGGTCTTTTCTTATTGAGTCAATGTGGCTGATAGGATTTAGCGAGAAATGGTAGCTATGGATATATGGATGCCTTCTCTTCATTTATGTCAGTTCTCGTGAATGGCAATCCATCTGGGTTCTTCAAGCTATAGAGGGGGATAAGGCAGGGGACACAATTCCTCCCTCATTTTTCTCATTGTCTCGGAGGTTCTAAGTAGAATCATTGACAAAGCTAAGGCTCAAGGATTATTCTCTAGATTCATAATCAATGTCCATTTCACACCTACAAAGATGACCCTATCCTTCTTGCAAAATAGAGTAATCATAATATGCTGTTTATATCACTCATTTAATGCATTTGGACTTCTCTCCGGGCTGTAAATAAATCTCAAGAAGTCCTCTTTGACTGGAATAAATGTTCCATGTGTCTGATGTTGGTCGATGGGTAGGAAGTCTCGTTTGCTCTCCTTCTAACCTCCCTCTAAAATACTTGGGGATCCATCTAGATAGTAAATTGCCTAAAAATATTGGTTTGGCTTCAATTTTGAGTTCTCTATGTGCATCTCTTGGTAACTCGAAAAGGAATGCATTCTCTTATAGCTAACTCTAATAAACTTCATATTAAGTAGCCTTCCATTATACTTTATCTCTATTATGTGCTTCTCAGGGTCTCATCAAGGAGATGGAGGCATGAGGACGTAATTTTTTTTGGTGCAAGAGATGGTAAACCTCAAAGCCCCTTGGGAATTAGTTACTACTCCCTATTTAGAAGGCGGAGTTGGCGTGACAAATCTTAAGCTGCAAAATTGGTCATTACTACTGAAGTGGGATGGAGATTCTACGGAGAGCAGGGAGCTCAATGGAACCAGGTTATCAGACGAATCCATAGTCCAATGGACCGCATGGTTAGTATGAGATACCTTCCATTGTCCACTACTCTCAGTGTAGAAATATATTTCCAAAAGGCATATCAGGTGGCAGATTAGTGATGGAAATGAATCCGATTTTGGCAAGATTTGTGGACGAGAATGATAAGGCCGAAAGGTATGTTCCCTCGATTATATGCATTATCAAATGTGACATTTTGCTAAATTTTGCTATGTAGCTCAATAATGGAGCATGGCAAGTGGATAGGGCTCATATTCCTGGAAGAGGAGAGACATCTTCGCAAAGAACCGACCTTCTACTTCTCTTGGGAGGTTTTTTCGGTTTCTAAATAAGGCCGGATATTCCTTCTTGGGGGATCCGAATAGGACTTTTACAATCAAAGATACTTATAAAAGACTTCGAATAAAGTCCCAGTGGCCCAACCCTCATTTTCTATGGATTGGTGGAAGGAAAACTGTCCTAGAAAGTTAAAAAGTTTTTTGTTGCCTACTTGTAGGCTGGCATACACACGAACTGGCGAACTTTTTTACTAACTCAACCTACCGATCGAGGCTAACTATTAATAACTCTCCCGTTCCGGTCGAGATCTTCAAACCTCGCCCGGCTAACATGTTTAGAGAAATAGAAGTGCGGATTCGAAAGAAAGACTGGCATTTCAGCAAGGAGCAATCGGGGAAATCACCGAGACAGAACGAAAGACTCTACCTTTTCAGGTGCGCCCGCTCTGGGATCAATATTCCACTCGCACGCTCTCCTTGCAACTATCACCTGGACTCCAAGACACAATTCCTTGCTTTAGTTAGCACCGCATAAAAACATTCCTTCTAGAGTTTCGAGCTTGCTTGCAAACTCGTAAGATTGTCATGTGTATGGTTGTGGGAAGAATGTAGACTATATCATCAACTTATTCCATTTGTCTCCAAATCGAGACATAAACAAAGATTCACTACCTACATTAAGCCCAGTTTCATTTGAAAATCGTGTATTTTACAAGATTGGGTTATTTTGTATCCTCTTCACATCCTAATATGTTACTACAATATATGATGTATGCATTTATTATATTAGTATTTTTATACAACCATTATGGCATTCTCCTACTTTAAAAATGTAATTTCTACTTATTAGAAACATGTTTTTCAATTTTCATTATGTAGTTTACAATATTCGGTGTTTTCTACCATCATTACATTATATTACTATATATATGATGTATACCTTAATGATTTTAATATCTTCACACAAACCAATTTGTCCTTCTCCGTTTTCACTTCTCCCCTTGTTAGAAACATGTTTTCTAATCTTAACAAGATTTTGTGATTAGGCACACTTATCATATCCAAGTATATTATGAATTCAAAACAATCTCCACTAAGTCAAAACATGAGTATCAACAAGCATATGTTAGTAAAATCTAAGGTCAATCTAATTGAGTACGAAGTTTGGATGGAGCATGAAAAGGATCCAATGAGTTTAAGCAAAAGTAAAGGGACATAAAAAATATTACAAGAAACATATGTTGGTCAAAATCTAAGGTTAATCTAATCGAGTACCAAGTTTGGATGGAGTATGAAAGATCCAACGAGGGTAAGCAAAAGTAAAGGGACATAAAAAAATTAGAAGAGCTTGTAATGCATGCGAAATGAGTTTCTTATTCCTTATTAGGCGCAAACAAAACTGGAAAACATCTTAAGTCATAAATCAACTTTCTGATTCAACATCTAAACACTAGAAAACCAAGACTAGGAATTTCAAAAGGTAGCATAAGAGCTAATTCTTGTGGTAGAACCCTTCACAAGCCATAGACCCCATTTATCTAAGATCCTAGCCGACAAACAGAAGGATTAGTGGTTGAAAATCCAGTGCAAGAGTTGACATGAGTAGTTATAAGGTTAATCTAATTGAGTACCAAGTTTGGATGGAGTATGAAGGATCCAATGAGGGTAAGCAAAAGTAAAGGGACGTAAAAAAATTAGAAGAGCTTGTAATGCAGACGAAATGAGTTTCTACATACTTATTCCTTATCCGGTGCAAACAAAATTGGAAAACATCTTAAGTTGTAAATCAACTTTCTGATTCAACACTAAACACTAGAAATTTCAAAAGGTAGCATAAGAGCCAATTCTTGTGGTAGAACCCTTCACAAGCCATATACACCATTTATCTAAGATTCTAGCCAACAAACAGAAGGATTAGTGGTTGATACCAGTGCAAGAGTTGACATGAGTAGTTAGAGGGGGCTAAGGAGGATTAACATCCATACATTAGTTACATGGTGGCACCTGAAGCACGAGAGTTGGTGAGTGTTGACCCTAACGTTAATTGTAGATGAAGATATACACAACAGATGTTTTGAATAGTTGTTGCATAAAATGAGGTTCCACAGTGACAACTATTGGGAACCTTCGATGAGCCAATCAATCCAAAAAAACGTTGACATGAGTAGTCGTTGCATTATGAATGTTTTGAGTAGTTGCAAAAGATGGGGTTCCATATTGACAACTCCTTGGAGCGTTTTGCAATGAGTCAATCAATACAAGATTTGCGATTGTTACCAACTTACAACAAACATGCAAAAACTAGGCTTATTTGAAATTGATTGATGAAAAAATGAAAGAGGCACAAAGGATCGTATTTGGAAGGACTACAAGAAATGCATTTAGTGTCTTACATGAATGAAAAAAAATAATATATTTGATGTGGAAAGCTTGAGCAACATGTAAGGATGGAATACATTGCACGGTCTCATTCATCACAAAAATTGCATGTTTTCAAAATCCTAGCAAGCAAGAACTATTATATTATGATAAAATAAAAAATTTGAGGCGTATCCACACATGTCTAAAAGTCTAAAGACCATCGTGTATTGTGGTTTAACCTTAAAAAATCTAATGATTATACCTAAAGCTTTCTAAGATTAAGCTAAGAGCTGTGGACAAAAACCGCTAGAAAATTGCGTGAAACATGATAGATTCTTAAGATCTTGCAACAATTGGATTAAATAATGAAACAAATGAAATGAAAGGGAAGAAGCTTGGCTTTAAAGATTAGCATACACCATATCCACTTGTCCCAAATAGGTTGTAGGAGAAAGACATGACTAAGTTTGGTATCAGAGCCGGTTACAACTCGGGTGGTGAACAATGATGCTTGTGTTGCAGTAGATGCTCGCCCAAAAGAACCGATCATGAGAGCGCCACTAACTCATTCATAGTTGGTTCAACAAAGCCAAAAGAGACTAAATAATGAAGCAAATAGAATGAAAGGGAAGACGCTTGGCTTTAAAATTAGCGTACACCATATCCACACATCCCTTGAGAGCGCCACTAAATCTTTCATAGTTGGTTCCACAAAATCAAATCCCTTAATTTCACTGAATCTCAATCGCTTAACCTTATATTTAAAGTGGCTTCATGCAAATTTGTATATTTATCTCGGCTTCCCTTATTTTATGTTATTATTGTTATTCACTTTATATTTGTATGATGACACGCAAAGGAATAAGAGCATTGCATGGATTCACCTTTACCTAATGATGAGAGGTTGAAAAAACGGTGTCGGACGTCAACTACTAGTTGGGAGGCTTAAAAGATTGCTAATTATCTGGCTATTTGGTAGCTAAATTGATGGAGCGAGAATATGGATCACAATCATTTAGGGGGCTATACGCGATAGATTTGAGGCAAACATAACCTAAATGTATTACCATCATCATTTGGGGGCCTCTAGGCGACAAGATTTGAAGCAAAATATAACCTAAATGTAAACTTGAATATTGAGATGAATGTCTTTTATTGATTTTGAGCCAAGTGTATTGCAATGAAGAAGATATCTCATCTTCAATTCAAAATAGCTTAATGAAAAGGAAAGGGCAAGCACATTGCTCTCAAGACTAGTATGCAAAACCTAGCCCCCTAAATGAAGAACAAATGAAGTTTTTATGGGAGGCGCAAGAATTGAATGAAAACCCCACACTACAATCAGAGCATTAAGGATTTCACTAACAATGTGTATAATGAAACAATCAACTCAAAATCAATTGAGCGAATATGTTTCAAATGATTCAGAATCATGTCACTCAAGATGTCTTGAACATCCTAACATTTCCTTATGTCATGTAAGTCTCCTACATCCCGACTTTAGTACATTAGCATAGTGTTTGGCACAAACACTATTCATTTCCTTAATGAATAGTGTTTGAGCCCAATATATCAATATAATATTTTCACATGTATATAGTGGTTGACTCGCCAATCACCATGCAATTATTCACTAAGTGTTGAAAACCCATCGATCACCAAGATAAGAGAAGCTCGGTTATGTGTCCTAGGTGACTACACTACTCAAACTCAACAACGCCTGTCGAACACCTTCAATACTTTGTTTTGGACATTTGCGGTCGATCATCATTCACTTAGTCGATCGATCTATGCTAACCGATCAATCACTCAACAAAACATCAATTTCCATGCCTTTTTCATGCAATTTTTAATATAAGAAGTTTGTTTTCCAATATTTTATGATTCATTTTATATTAGTATGACATGCAACCGAATATCCCAACCTCATGTTAGGTGTTTTCAACTTGTTTCACACACGTTAAATACCTTTTATAGGGTGAGACCACATTTGGGAACTCTAGGCAATTAGAGTTGAATCAAAACATAACTTATATAGACTTTTATTTATTATTCACTCAATCTAAATTCAAAATTTAGTGTTAGTAATGGCGACTACTCTACTAAGATTGTTATCTATGAGTTACAATTTCTTCAAATGTGTATCCATTGATTATTTTTTACTTAGTGATTACTATCTAACAATCCCTAAGTAAAGGTAAACAATAAAGGAATGTTTGCAAACTATGTGAACTATACAACCCATGGGATCTCTTGTTCTTAGTTAAAAATGTCATTAGTTAATAATTGCTCCTTTGTATCTTCAAATATCTAGGTGAACATCCTCACTTTTATGTATAATTTGGCTACAACTTATTTAACATGTGTGTACTACGATTCAAGGCTAGTCCAAGAGAAGTTTCGAATAGGTTTCGTCAGAATAGATTATACAATCCTCAAAGGCTCTATCCTTCTCAAATTCAAATTACAAATGATAGTTTTGTTGATGCTTCACAAACATTATATCAATGAAATAGACTAAATTGATGATATTAGTAGCAAAAGAATATTATGATTCAAACAACCTTAAATACAAGAATCAAGTGGTACAATTCATACCAAGAATCAAGCTTCCTTTAGGGCCACCCTACATCTTCATCTTCTACACAATAGGTATAATCTATACATTATAGTGGGAGCTCAAAGGGTCAGCTTCAAATTAAATCATCTATGTTGTGCTTCTCTCAACTTCTCAAAATTTGGAACACAAGGAACCAATATTCACTATGAACATGAACATGAACATGAACATGAACAAGAAATCCATGGATGATCTATTGTGTTTATCTAATCACCACGAAACCAAAGAAGCCTATTATGTTGATGGCCAACATGTTTCACAAGCATTCCATTTCTCATGTCATTGCTTCTTGTACAACGATATCTAATTTTACATCTCTAATTCTAACTTATCATGTTGACTAACTAATGGAAATAAGGGCTTCTCTAGATTCAACGTCATCATGATCCAGAATTTTACACTTCTCTAGATTCAAAATGAAAAGGTATGACAATTTTGCTATTATTTAGTACCTTAAACAAGAAATAAGGATCATGATTCGACATCAGGCTATGCTTTATGTTGCATAAAGAATTCGTAAGTTCCTAAACTTCATCTTTGTAAAATTGAAAAATAAATATGTCTCAATTCCTACACACCTTTCTAAAAAACATAATATTCTAAACCACAAATTAGAATGCTATTGGGAAATATCAATATTATGGTGCAACCAATAGCTTATATATTGAAGCTTTCAACAATAGATGTGTGGGTAAGAATATTACAATATAATAAGAGAGGTTCAAACATTACTACATGATAAAATATTTTATAGACCTTCCTTAAGTATAATTATTAAGATAAATTACAAACTACACATTGCATGAGGACCTTGAGCTTTTATAGGTCATTTTCATAAAGAAAATATTGTTTCTCTTATCTTAACAATAAATTGTGTGTAAAAAGTCAATCATGTTGACATTGGGTGTACATGCTTACAACCACTACATCATACATGACATGACACAATTGATTCTGATAGAAGGCATATACTGTGGGATGGAACATACTTTGATTTAGAACATCCCTTGTTCCTCTACTATCAAGTTCTATCAATGAGAACCATAATACTTGGAAGCTCTCATATTACCTTAGTATAACATTCCATAACAAAATAACTAATCTCTTCCACAACTTCTACTCAAGTACTCGATCTTCTTCTAGAATAGAACAAATATATACTACTTCTAAATCTTATTATTTATAAAAATTACATCCAAGACCCAACATATAAGCATATTACGTTGCAACCAATGAAAAGCCCTTGGTTTCATAATAAGTTAGCATTTTTCACTTGTTTTCCAAGTCAAGCTTTCGAGCAGCTTTTTCATCTACCGAACCAAGAGTTGTCTAGATGTTGGATTCCACCAAGAGGTGCATTATCCAACAAAATTACCAGTTTTTATCAAGTATTGCATTCCCAGCTATATGATTTGGAAAGTTTAAATATCCGAGTAAATGGATGGTTTTCATCACGGGGTTTATCCTAAAAGCAACCCTTTCATTAGTTGCCATAAAGAGCGAAGATGCACTTTGGTTTATCAAGTAATAATTCTAGAAGATAGAACTCAAGTAATTCAATTACTATTATATGGAACCATTTTCAACTCGGCTACCACTTATTTCATGATATCCATTATAGATTAGCATTTTGATGGGACACATTATATTTTATCACGTCATGTTGACGTAGCTTTGCATGCTATCAGACAAGTGATGTTGCCCACTACATCCAAAAGATAGAGGAAGCTTTTTGTGCATAATGAGGTTGGGAATGAGCCCGCATGTTCTCTAGAATTTCTTCTCGTTTGTATTTTTTGTACACCCAAACATATATTTTAAAACCTAGACTTACAAACATCATTCCCATATAGTAAACATCATTCCGAACATATAGTAACAAATATGTTTCATATTATCTATCAAGGCGTCCATGAAGTTTCCAGCTCCAACTACATAATCAACAACTTTCCATAGATTTAGTGGTTTTAAATAATAGTTCAACAATGATTCAATGACCCGATGAGAGTGTTGGGTTACAAATGATATGTTTTTGAGAAAAATGCATAAACAATGCTTCCAAAACACTAGTTTTCTCTTAACCAAACTTTTAACGGACCAAAACTTAGCAAGATAATAGGCAATGTATTTCTAACCTCAATGTCATGGGATAAGCTTATTTGTGCGTCTATTAATGGGGGACAAACGGGATGATTCTTGGACCAAATGTAAACTAAAGCCTCTTGGCATATGTTGCTAAATGAATGCTACATGTTTAGTTTGAAAATTAGTTAAAGTTTTTTAAGAAGTCACGAAGACAACAAGTCTTGTATCACTTACAATAGGATTGACTAATCAAAGCTTACAAGCATTAATTTGAGAGAATATCATGTATTGTAAGAGATCTTCATAATTAGGGTCTCATTTATTTTCAACATCCATATGCTTATTAAAAATGGGCAACTAACCAAGATGTCTGGGATCCTCTACTACTTTCCCAAAAATCTTGATAGTGTGATTCTTATATATTGGAGCGAACATGTAAGCTAATTTTGATGGCTACCGTTATTTTCATTTATCTTGTATTTTGGCATATATATTTTTTGTTACTTTCTTGTAAAAATGGTTTGCTACAAAGAATATTTAACAAATAAGCATCCCCTTACCCTTCAATTCCTATTCCTATCAATATCATAATAACTTAGCTTCATCCTTAGTAGAACATGAAAATCAAGAAGTAAATCAATTTCTCAACTTTGCTCCTAATTCCTTCTATCCCTTCTTGGTTGAGTTTATGCATCTCCCAAGTTTCTTGCACGACTTCCTTGTGTTAGAAACCTCATGCTTATCCCTTTTAACATTCTCAAACCCATGTGTTGCTTTAAACTTACTTTTAATTCATTATCCAGTCGTACCAAATCAACGCACTTAGGTATCATTCATGTATTATTCTTCTATTTTCACGTTGTGATGTTTTTTCCTTGGTTTGATTCACGAAAATCACCATGACGCTACTGGGAAACTTAGATAGTTGGTTATCTAACTAATCATACTCATCATATCAATTAACAACACCAACTACAAATTAATTCCAAATCCTCATAACTTTGAAAACAATGTTGTTGCTTGTTCATAGGTCTACATGTGTTCTCTTTGCTTGATACCCATATGATATGATATTTATTGCTATACTCTTCGGTGTTTGATGGGAGGGTGACACCTTATGTACATTTGTAGAGGTGAAGCACAGAGCTCACAATGTCTTGACATGTGGTGAGGCAACGTCATGGGTTCAGGGAGGATTGAGACAAGTTATAGCTCTGAACCATGCTGACAAGATAATGAAAAAAGTGTAATTTGATATGTTATACTTATGTGAATATTTATTGTACATCCATAATTATTTGTTGCATTTCCATGACATATTTTTCATATTTTTTTATATTCACGACCGGCATCGCACCCTAGGTAATGTAGGACTAATATAAGATAAGAAAACAAGTTATGAATGTTTCTAATCCACCATTCTCCACAAGGTATGGTCACTTTGAGTGCTTAGTTATTCTTTTTAGATTGATGAATGCACTAGTTTTATTATAGGATATGATACATTGAAAGAAAAGAAAGAATAAGACATGACAAGTGTATTCTATTTGCTAGAAGCAAATAAAAACAAATTATCATGAGATCAAAGGTTCCCTCACCCATGCATGAAATTACATGCAAATTGGGAAAACATGTGCTTAAAGTTGAAACATAATTTGAAAATCTGGATATAAATGGCCCACCATATTGAATATGAGCTAGTATGACCATTATCTACTCTCATATGACAATATCCTAGAATGAGCGAAACAAAATGGAGAAGGTCTAATGAATGTAAGTTTAAAGCAAACATGAACCTTCTCTTGTAACTAGTAGTTCCATGACAAGGCTACCCATAACTTTTCTTGAAAGAACATAGCCACAAGAACAAAAATTAGTTCCATTACAAAAAGAACATATGAAAAATAGGCACAACCCGTTATCAATGGATGTGACCTTGAAGTACTAGAGTACTCAATTGCATTTAACTAGATTTTAAGACATACATTACCCCTAGAACCAGTTATGGTTTTGCCATGAGAAAGTTGACTTTTAGAATAGTTTAGGGGTTCTACATAACTTCTAGTGTCCAAGGGAGATATTTCGAGTAGAGGATACTTAAAAATGAAATCCATTAAACCAAATCTTCCAACCTATACCATTGCTTATCTTAAGCTTGATAGCTATAGGCATATATCATTCCTCAATTCACGCGAGCTTTTTCATTATTTGGTATAAACTTCCAATTCAAATAATGGTTTCCATCCACTTGTTGAACACTTGCTGGATTTCTACTCCTTCCATCCAACATCAAAATCTATCTTCATTCTAGGGCTTTAACAACCAATATGCATGATTGCATGCATACAATTCTCAATTACAACTAAGGACTTAGTACACCAGTCCAAAGAAGAATTGATATGTGGCAAGTAGGAGGGATTAATAAGCATGGAGTCTTTTACCTTGTAAATAAAATTTCCTAGGCTTTTACAAGAAATTGGGGACGACAAATGTTCGGGACCAGATGGATTCTCACTAGGCTTTTACAAGAAATTATGGGATGTAGTAGGAGAGGACGTGGTGAGATGGATAAATGAATTTGAACAAATAGGGAGATTGGAAGATGAAATCAATACAACATTTGTTAGCTTGATACCAAAAAAACAGAATCCACTAACGTTTAGAGATTTCAGACCGATGAGCTTGGTGACGTCTCCATATAAAATATTAGCTAAGGTGTTGTCAAATAGACTCCGTGAAGTTATGAATAGTTTAATATCAAAGGAACAATATGCTTTTATCAGAGGAAGATTCATTTTGGATAGTGTACTAGTGGCTAATGAGATAGTAAGTGAAACACAAAGGAAGAGGAAGAGGAAGAAGAAGATCGCGATTCTTAAGATAGACTTCGAAAAGGCATATGATAGAGTAAGATGGACGTTTTTGTATGACATGATGGCTAGAATGGGATTTAGCACAAAATGGATTGATTGGATAAAGTCATGTATATCCACGGTTTCGACGTCAGTGTTGATCAATGGTTCGGCAACTCCTCAATTTATGCCAAGATGTAGATTAAGACAAGGCGACCCGTTATCCCCATTTCTCTTTCTTATTGTAGCCGAGGGGCTCCATCTTCTAATGGAGAGAGCAGTAACACACCACTTGGTGGAGGGGGTAAAAGTTGGAAATGGAAATGTGACAGTGTCACATTTACAATATGTCGACAATACATTGCTTATGACTAAGTGGGGGGACATAAATATTAGGAACTTATTTTGGATACTTCATTGTTTCTTTTTGGTTGCAGGATTGAAAATCAATATCCAAAAGACAGTTTATTGGACTTAATACTAGTACAAGAGAGACATAATCAATGTCGGCGAACATGGGGTGCGGTGGAGAGAAAATCCCTTTCCTCTATCTTGGATTACCAGTTGGAGGAAATATGAAGGGCACGGGAGGACAATTGGGTGAGTTGGGAAGGAGCGTTGAAAGATCGATTCCCCAATATATATGGTAGTGGAATTCGAAAGGAGGCAACCATAAGAGAAGTGTGGGAGTGGTTAGCTCTGGAAGAAACTACAATATAGAGGAATGCACGGGAGGATCGACATAGTGAACACGAGGCCAAGATTGCAAAAGAGAAGGGAGAGTTTATACAAATCCTAGAGAATACCAAACAAATGTGGGAGCATAGATATATTTAAGGTAATTCAAGTGAAGGGATTATTTTTTGTGGTAACAAAGGAGCGTTTTCAGTACAAGAGGCAAAAAAGCTTATCTATGAAACATATGAAAGAGATCCAAGAGAAAACCCTTTTGTCGAGGATTGGAGAATATGCCCTCTTAAAGTGCAGATATTCCTATGGTTCTTCCTGGCCAATAGGTTGCCGACGGCATCTAATCTTTTTAGAAGAGGGTTGGTGGAAATAGATCCGAGATGCATTGAGTGCGAGGGGATAGTGGTAGAGGGGCAACATACGATATTCGAGTGTCACAAGGCTAGAAAGGTATGGTTTCAAGTACTAGAGTGGTGGCATTGTGGATGGGATGAATTACAAGGGAGAATATGGTTCAATGGTGTTTCATTATTCATTAAAGGTGCAAATGAACAGAGAGCATGGCGAATCACCATAGCTACAGTGATGTGGATGGTATGGAAACAGAGAAATGAACGAATCTTCAAAAATATTAACCGTGAAGGGCCGATTCTTCAGGAAATTCAAAGTGTTTCGTTAGATTGGTTGCAAATAAGAGGCAAGAGTGGTAAAATACCAATTAGCTTATGGGTAACCGATCCTCGAGAAGCAGTTAATCATGGTTATAAAAGTAATGAAGGAATGTAGAACTTTTTATTGTGTAATAAAAGTTGATTGTATGTCAAAAAAAAAAATTTCCTATGTAGCCCATGGTTGTTTGTTTCTTTTTGGGCTCATATACAATTTTTTTAATTCCAAGAAAAAATAAAGAGCATTGTCTTCAATGAAAATTTCTATGTAAAAGGCACTATTGTTTTTCTTTGTATTGAATTCTAGCATCTCTTCCTTGAAAGAAAAAAACCAGTTCGACATCTTAGGCATCTCTTTTTTGCTCACTCCTCTTCTATTAACTTTACGATAAGACACACTACATTTACTATAATGTTTTTGAGTTGTATCGTAAAACATGGTTATAATCCATCATTTAGTTATAGCACAATTCGAATAGTTTAGAAATCAACATCATAATTGAATCTACCTTTCAAGATAATTGAAGAGAAGGTTCTTTGAGGTATGAAATACCAAACCCAAACCTAAGGTAGGACTCAAGACTTCTATCCATGGTATTACCAACTCTCTCAATATGAGAAATACACATCGTTACGTGTAAAACATCCAATTTTTTTTAAAACTACCATTTCTTTGCTCACGAAGACTTTCATTTCTTTCATTAATTTATTGTTGTCCTTACCATGAGATTCTAGCCCAAAATGTTCTCTTATCTTATTATGACTGAATAAGAAACAAATTGACTTACTAACTTGTACAACATCCCATATTCCATCTACTTAAAATATGCAATTTCATAATAAGTTTATAGTAGCCTCACATTTCTCTCCTCTTAGAGAAGAGTTGTCCCATGACATGGTGGTTTTACTATATTAAGGTCTCAAAAGTCTACCAATATCAGCCTTGTGACATGCATGTTGTTGACTTATCCTTAAATATCTACCATTCAACTTATCTCAACTTATTCAATTCGCGATGATATCTTGAGTTGTCAAATATTTTTATCGTAAAACATTTCTTTTAGATATGTCACCCTTGGTAGCTCACATATGATCAATTATTGATGTACACAGTATTGATAATTTATAACATACGGAAGGAACAAATCCAAATATTTTTTAAAAAATGTTGGGGAAAACAAACTACATGGCCTAGGGCTTACGAAAAATATGCGTTGATCCTAGGGAGTTGACCTAGGCGTACAAAAGATATGCATTGATTCCATGGAGGATTATTGAAATGGATTGTGAAAATTAGAAGTTTGAAACAAGAAAACTACTATGATTTTACTAAATGGTAGACATACATTCTAGTTATAATTAAATATGTTTTCCATATCAACATGTATTCGTACTAATTACATGGTAGAATTGGATCTCTAACAATCCTGGACGCTTTTTAATGCAAAAAGGGGCAAAATCATAAACATGTTATGATGTGCATGCATTTGCAAGGAAAACAAAAAGAAAGCTAATTTCTAGAGTTCATTTCATGAAGACTATTTTTGAAATGTAATGTTATTTCATATATATGTTACCTTATGAATAAGACATTCTTAAGTTACAAAAATCGAAAAAACGCATGATTGTATGATATTCATACAACTGCGTTTTCTACGACCTCAAAAGGGGCACTAACCCATTCATCTATCTTAAGTCTGGGGTTTTCATTCAACATCTATGTTTCGGTTAATGGAAGTTCTTCAAGTTTTTTTGAAACATTGAAAAGAATACGATGGAGACCTCTAGCTCCTTTTCTTTTTCTCATTGCAGTTGAAGTAATTAATAGAGTGCTTGTGACAACAAACTTTAATGACCTTTGAAAGCTTCTGTATTGATGAGAGTTGTTTCATTTCTAACTGTAACTTCGCGGATGAAAAAACTCGATTTTGCACATAGAATGATAAAAACCTACGGCTTATTATTACACCACTATTATGGCTGGTCGTGCAAAAATAATTCCTTATATTATAAATGTAGGTTTATTACCACTATTATGACTGATTGTGCAAAAATAATTCTTCATTGTATAAATGTGCCATTAACATGAGTTAGACATTGGGTTCTAAACTTGGGATGTCTGTCATCAACTCTTCCACCAAAATACTTGAGCTTGCCAATAGAGAGCCCAAATGTAATGGCAACTCTTGGAAACTATGCCTCTAAAGTGGCTTTCAAACTTTTGGATTGAAGTGTTCTTGTATCGTTTGGTGGAAGATATTCACAACAACTCAATCCCATATGCATTCCACTATTTCATGTCTTTATCAAGGTTACCTTGGGTATAACAAGGGCAATTGATGCATTAATGACAACATTTTTTGGGGTGGCATATTTGATCAATCCCAGTCCCGGACTTCATTAAGTAGATGGGATATTGTGACTTTCCCTAGAGCAAATGGTGGATTGGGACTCGAGAATTTGGAGTTACTCTTCAAGTGGATATAGAGATTTTACACCAAGTAACATGACCAATGGCACTAGATCATCCAGATTTGCTAGAGGGTAGTACTGATCGACCACGAGGATAGATCACTATATATGGAGGTCCTCACACAATGGAGTAGACCACCATGGCTTGACTTTATGAACGCTTATAGGAAGTATAGATCACTATATATGGAGGTCACTCTCGATGTGATATGGCATATGGGGATAGCCAAATGATTCTATTCTAGCATGATTAGAAGATATGTAGGGTAACTCCAAAAGACATTCCCAAAAGTTTATGCTACCTTGGTTAATAAATTTGGTAATGTTGCCTGAGGAAGCAACTATTGTATAACATAGAAATAAAAATTAAGCAAGTTATTGAAGCTCATTTCCAAACTAGTTTTCCTATAAAAACTGCAATTGCTTACCGGTCTTGAAGTGAAAATTTCTAAATTAAGATGTTTCCGGGTATTTGACGAGGTTCTTATGGCTATCATTTCTTGTGCAGTATCAACAAAATCCACTACTTATCTCTATTTATAATGTCCTCCTTCACCCAACATAAAAAGAACAAGTATTTGAACCCCACTTTTTCTTGTTGTGTTTCAAAATTAGAACTAACTCCCTAGGACTACAACAATAAACGTATTGTACACTTCAAAATGCATCAATCAACAAAATATTTTTACATCAAATTAATATCATGTTTTGGCCCCCTCATACTTCATGTGATATTCAATTTAAAACTCTTTACTCTTAAAACGATTATGAACAATTTGGTAACTATATACAACAAAAAGGTGTATCAACACTAGATCCTAAAATCTACTAGGTCTAATATGCAAAGCCCTATGCTTTAATAGGATCCAATATGATCACACTTTTCAACATGGAGAGAAGTCTATTCACCCTGCATATGCTTGGATACAAGTCTAAAATCCTAATTCCCAATGTGACCATGATTGAGTCATATTGTCAATGCCGATTGTATTTTATATCCACTTATCAATTTGTTATCAATGATTGCTTTAAGGGCTACATTAGTTTGACATCTACTACTTGTGGAAACTCACATCTAAACTGGTGTATGTTTCATGTATGAACTATGTACTTAGATTTCAAAGAGACCTCTACAAGGCTAAAAGAAGAACTATAAATGCTTATCAACAAAATTGTTTTTACCATGCAATCACCACCATATGTATCTATTTTAAAAAAAATACATATCATTAGTTTAACCTTCGGAACCAACATGTTTTAGTCATATCAAATTTTCATGCATTAAACCCTTATCCTCAATGTTCTTGTTGTCAAAACTGGATAAAGGTGACAAAATATCTCACTTTCAAACATAGGGGTTGATTCTATTCACTACATTTTTATGAGTGGTAAACTTGGAATTGACATTATTCAACACATTTATAAATGGTAAAATTGGAAGTGTTTATTCACCACAATTTTAGTAATGGGCGATTGCACCTATATTAGTATTACACATTGCTTTAGTCTAGCTTGAACTAAACATCGATGCACATTTTTAGTATTGGAAAGACATGGAGTTGCGATTATTAACCAAATATTTGCAATTAACAAAATTGGGGCAGTTTGTTCAATACATTTTTACCAATGGTAACTATATTAGCATTACACAATGCTTTAGTCTAGCTTTAACTAAACCCCCACAAATCTACGATTTGCAAAATTGGGGCAATCGGTTCACCACATTTGTACCAGTGGTAACTATATTAGCATTACACAATGCTTTAGTCTAGCTTTAACTAAACCCCCATATAAACATTTCTAATTCTACACAATAATTCTCACAATTAGCCAAAAACCAAATAATCATGTTTTTTTTCTTTTATGTAGGCCCAACTTACAAGTAGCAACTATAACACAACTTAATTCCTATCGTCAGGTGGTCAACTTAGTAGTAACGAAAACAAAATCTAATTCCTCGTACTAGGTTGGTTGGGAGATGATGGCAAGTGCGATTGTAATTAATCCTTATGATAATTTTGAAAACTTGTTACACTAAATGTATATGTTCATGGAAACGATCTTGATATATAAAGTTCATACTGGATGCAATAATGAAATGACCAAGTATGTGCCAACTTGGAGATGATATTCACCAAGTTTTTTCTTAGAGGCAGGTGCAATGACCTAAAACCAACTTTACCATTTACCTATCTCTAGATGTATGTGGTTAGCGCTCACCCTAAGAAGTCCTCTTTGACAACAATAAACGCATCTACACATTGGCTTAAAAACAATTGATGACAGTTTTATTTTCTACCGCCAACGAAGTGTGAGCAGTTGACTTTTTTGCCCTTAGTATTAGTTGATCGTGGCACTTGTTTCATTCTCATGGCACTTGTGCGTCGAAGTTATGTTCTTTGTCATGTTCTCTTATTGGCATCTATTCTCCATCGATTTCGAACAGCGAAGACCTAGCACCAACTTTTGTTAACTTGTGTAGACAATGACATTAGCAGTGATAATTGTACTAACATAACTCGGGTTACCATTTTATGTGAACCTGGTTGTTGAAACTCGTTTGTGCACTATTGTTAGACTGAGTATTCCTAAAAAGACCTAACTCCAATATCATCAATCTTGGCTTGCCTATCATACAAGCAATACTAGTTGTATTAGACATGCCGCATGTTATTGTGTTATGTGAACTGAGTTGTTGAAACTCAATTCACACTATCTTGTGTTCCATGTAAGGAATTTGACATGGCCAACATAGTATGAAACCTAACGGTTAGATTGGGTATTCCTAAAAAGACCTAACTCCAACTTTCATCAAGCATGGTTTGCCTATCATACAAGCAATGCTAATTGTATTAGACATGTCTCATGTTATTGTGTTATGTCAACTTAGTTGTTGAAACTCAGTGCACACTCTCCTGTGTTCCATGCAAAAAATTTGCCATGGCCAACATACTATGAAATCTTCATACTAGAAGTCGCATTGGAACTTCGTTGTTGAAACTCAATGCACACTATTGTGTGTTCCATGCAAGGAACACACCTCGTGGAGCTTATTGTTGGAACTTAGTATTATTAGCAGTGCTAGTTGTATTAGACATACCTCATGTTACCATTTAATGTGAACTTGGTTGTTGAAACTCGCTTGCGCGCTACTATGGAGCTTAGTTGTTGGAACTTAGTATTATTAGTCGTGCTAGTTGTATTAGACATACCTCATATTACCATTTTATGTGAACTTGGTTATTCAAACTCGCTTGTGCACTACTATTAGACTGGGTATTCCTAAAAAACATAACTCCAACTTTCATCAAGCTTGGCTTGCCTATCATACTAGCAATGCTAGTTGTAATAGAATGCATCATGTTATTGTGTTATGTGAACTTAGTTGTTGAAACTCAATGCACACATGCAAGGAATTTGTCATGACCAACATAGCATGAAACCTTCATATTAGAAGTATCATTGGAACTTAGTTGTTGAAACTCAATGCACACTATCTTGTGAGTTGTTGAAACTCAATGCACAGTATCTTGTGTTCCATGCAAGATTTCATGGCCAACATAGTATGAAACTTTCATATTAGAAGTATTATTGGACGGGCTAAAGGAAGCAAATGGGAATGTAACCATATGAGCAAAATGGTGATGGTTTTGTAATCTATGAAGTGCATCATACCACACGCATTGTCATTGTACTGAATATAAAATATGACTTCTACCAACATAGCATAACTCGAGTAATGCTTTTCTTCACCAACCCCGCCCCCATAATCATATAACATTGCTTGGTTAATGACTTGACCACTCTTAATGTTCTATACCTCACACTTTTAGTTGCCTTGATTTCTACGTTTAGATTCGTTACGACAACCTCTCAATCAAACTTCTACCCTCATCAAAAGCAAAAATGCCATATGCATTAAGCGTCCAACTTCCTTGACAACTTCATTATTTTTTTACCAAACCATACATTGCATCACACAACTGAAAAAATAATTCCATAGATATACCCTTGACTCCGGGCTTGTTCACTTCAATAGTGGACAACTTTTCTAGATGCAAGCTTTTTGCCTCCATAAAAATGCTCAAATAGAAACTATGATACTCTCTCACCAAGCAACCTTTTATTCAAGGATAATTGAATAAAGAGGATAAAACAAATTTGTGTTGAACACTTTTGAGTTCTTTTAGTCCTTTTGTAGTGTCCTAAAAGCATAGGTCCCATAAAGTCGTATACCATTACGATTTATTTGAATTTCCATAGGGTGTCATGGGTGAGGAGCCATATTTACACTTTTGGAGAGAATATTAGTCATCACACCAAAGTTGGAAGCATGTGTAATGGGGATAAAAACTACATTCTTATGATTAGATAATAAGACAAAAAATCCAATGCATTTCACTTTTTCCTCAACAAAAGTTAAAAAAATGAGTTCAAAGTAAAGTGACAAATTTTAACATGATTCCACATCATACATTTTATAATACCTAAGTCTCATTAGAGGATGCACCACGGTGCACTTTGATAGAACTAGCATTTTGCTTGCTCATCAATTTCATTTCCTAGCAATGCCTCTTGCATCCTCACATATCTACTTTTAACACCTTCAATTTACAAAATATTGTTATCTATCCATGCTAACATTATGTCATCCATTGACAATGACATAAAAACATGACAAATATGTACATTTTTAGTATTCTATCATCCTCGATCCATGCACTCTATTCTAGTATTCTTCTCAAAAACATTTTTTATAAAATGAACCAACATATGTAAACTTTTCTTTTTTATTCCTATAATTTGCTTATAAGAAAGATCATATCCAAATTAATAATTCAATTTAAAATATGTTCAGTAAAATTGAACATTATGGTGCAACCATTTTCCCTAAAGCAGCTTAGTGGTAACAAAAAAAGAAGATGAACTCAAGTATACCACATGTTGGCTTCTATTACGGCTCATACTAGCAATTTATTTCATGGTTTTACAAATAAGACATTAATAGGGCCTCATACGAACACCTTTACTCAATACCAAATGTGTGTCTCTAGACTATCAAGCCATCCTCACTCAATATCTATTGTGTTAATCTTGCCATCATGTCATTCTCAAGTTGGCATTGTATGAATAAGCTCTAGACATCATTCATTATATGAATCACGCATGATTCCAAGGGACCATGGAGGATAATACCTAATTGAGAAGCATGTTCACATAATTTGAATGGGTGTTGGAATTTATGAATACATTTGCTTCTCCTTAAAATCATTTCGAATCAGGAGATTTGTCTTAGTATGGTTAGCTTCATTTCCATATTATTAGGAAATTGCATACAATTCTTGGAGAACTATAATGTAATTGATCACATTAGGTGCTAAAGTTTATGATTGTGCACAATGTGATTCCTAAAATAATGGTAGGGTCCTTGAAAGCTTCTAACTTTTGGAATTTTTCCGATGTAACAATTTTTTTTAAACATCGGCACTTTCTTAGTGTAAATTTATTGTGATTATGTAACGTTATTGGGTACATAATTTTTCATAATTGCTGAATAAACAATGTGCAAAATAGCAAAGTTGGTACTTTGATTCCAATAAACAATTTATTGGATTTTAGGCAAAGTTGGTATTTTGATTCCAATAATAATTTTGGAGCCTTTGAAAACTCAGATTTTGGGTTTATATGATGTTTTGTAGGCAATATATCAAAATAGCAACTCATATTTATTATCTCAAATAACATAACACAATTTCAAAAAAAGATAAATAAAAAAGAAAAAAACTCATATATAAACGCCATACAATCACATAACAACCATGGAATGCATATCAAATATTTTTAAAAAAATAGTGAAATGAGCATATATGTTAAATCACTTTTAAAAAAATATTTAGAATAAATAACAACAACATTATAAATCAAATAAACATCTAAATAGAAATTACCAAAAAACCTTTATCATCGAAGATGATGCCTAGTGATAAGGATGTAACTTGTTTTTTATCAATCATCTAAACCCTAGGAACGATCCCCAAATATAGTATCCAAAAATTAATAGAAACCCCCAAAACCTAACTTCAGCATTTCTAACTACTAAAATATTTTATATTTTATATTTTATATTTTATATTTTATATTTTATATTTTATTGGCTTGTCTAGTAAGGGAGAGAGTGCTTTTGGACCAACTTTAGGCAACTCAAATGAGAGGAGGACTAGTAAAAAATATATATAATTATCTGACATCGGAATTAATGTTTAAATATTTTATTTTCCCCATAACTGATTTCAAACTACTAATTGGGCACCACTGCAGCACAAATCACAGCTAAACTTTTATGTTTTCAACCATTGAGTACACCAAGTGTCATTGATCGAGGATTTAGAAACTCATTGTTTCGGTTGTTGAAGCTAATGGAATGTTGTTAAACTGGCTTTCTACTCAACGTCCTTATCCTGCTCACACACCTTGGGAAAAGCAACTATTTAGCTTAGTATTTGGGGAGGCCTTATCTTTTAGGACCAATATTAGCAAACCACTAACTGAAATTAAGACAAAATTGTAAGAAGTTGCTATCTACCCAAAAACTTCTTATGGGCCTTTAAAATAAAACATGGGCTGGGATAATCAAAGGACTAAGTCAATCCATATTTATCTTGGAATCTGGACTCAAACTAGCGAGAACAATCTGCCAGCGTATATTGATTCAAATTTGGGACTCTTCCAACCTCTTACCAATGAACCAGTGGCATTCCAGGAAAACGCACTATAAGTATCCAAAGAAACACATGGTGTACTGGTTCAATTCTATTCTTTACATGTCCAGCCTCTTAAAGCATCCAACTGTAGCATATTGTTTTGGCTTTATCCGGAGCGTCCGACAAAAAAACTCACTTGACACAGGGTAGGGTATTAGTTGAAGATAAGGTCCAAAGCTTCTTCAGATAATAAACATACAAGCAACAGTTGCACATAGCTTAGTCCAGAGGAACTCACTAAATGCTATGTGGAGCTTCTCCTTTAGGGAGACCGTACAATGATGCTTTGTTAACTCCCAAAACTGAGGAACTAAAACTTCTCCATATGCCACTCTAAGGTGTCATATCCACAATGCACTTAAAGCAATCTCCAATAAAAAAGGCCAACTCTCTTTAAGATAGATGGATCATCATCAGGATCAATCTTTTCCAAATAATCTAGCTCGATTCATCATATGTTACAAGTCAAACAGCGGCCACTTATACTAACGAACTTCCCAAAGACACTTGCCCAACAGATTTGGAACTCACACGCACATATGCCAGAGTTAATTTCAACTCTATAAAACATTTAAATTCTTACCATGAGGGAGAGCAAAATCCCTTCCATCTTTACGTATTAACTGCAACTAGCCTCTCTCTATCTCTCTCCTGAGAAGTAAAGTATTTACTATCAATTCCCACATTAAAATATATCTTAGGCTACTTGGTGATGAAAGTAGCAATCCTCAATTACAAAATACACAACAAATACAGGTACCAACCCTTTCCAAAAAAATTCCTGCAAAACACCAATCTTGTGTGATTCAAACTGAAAAATGACAAACTGGATCAGGAACCATCTGTATTCAGTTTAACTTCCATAAGAGGCTGATATCCTGACAAATACCTCCTTGTAAAATCTCTCATTTTGGAGTCTTAAGTGTTAACTAACATTCTGAAGCCAGAGATAGTGAAAATTGTTCCTCCAGTCTGACACCAAGACTGCACTCTCTCTCCCACTACATAAAAGGGAAAACAAGCTTATAGGTCGGCTATCCAAGGACCAAAACAAGTTATGTAAAACCTCATCCCTGACCCTTGAAATAAAGGGGTATGAGCATGCTAGCCTTAGTAACCTCTACATGATATGTTCTCCATTTCAGATGTTTAAGGTGACAAATAAAAGCAAGTAGGCATGATGTATACGAGGATAATTTGCATTAAAAAATGAAATAAATCTAAGCAGTTTCAGAACAAGGTATGAAGCATATTTATTATCACAAATTTACAAGCTGTTCATGATATATATTTGACGTTCTTGTTACAAAGCCTCTGCAAGTATCATAAAATATATTTCTATTCCACCTTCATAAGAGTAAAAACAAATAATGCAAAGAGAGATCTGTCTCAGTCAGTTCCATCATCTTCACAAAACAACACCGGGTTTGCCTCCAAAGAGAAACAGAAGGTAAAATTTTGGATTGGATCACCACTTAAAATGTGAATCTCTCTAACTACAAAGAGATCCTGAAATAGGTGCATGTAAAGGAATCTTGAGTATTGTCAAAAAAACTGTAGAACAATAACATAAAAGCTATAGTTGGTACCACAAAAGAGAAAAAATACGGTAAGGAAGATTGTTAGGAAAATTTCACATCAGCCGAACATAGCATCTCTGGGATGCAAAGTATAGACAGGAAAATATCCCAAAAATCACCCCGATACTCAACAACTATTATGTTGATGAGTCAAATGGCAATTGATCACTTATAAATCCCTAGTTATAAATGAAATACTAAACCTAATGAGTACCCTAAAATGTGTTCTCATGAGTAGTCGCATACTTCCAAGAATATCTAAAGAATCAAGGTTGCACCAAGGCATAAGAGCACGCAAATAAGATGAAGGATGCACCCCTCAGATTCTTTTGGCGGACAAAGGTGCACTACATATTTATAATGGAGAGAACATACATTTGAATACTAACTTAGTAACATGCCCCTTATGTAACATTGTTCCATTAAAACATTACTTCTCGGAGACTAAATACTAGGCCTTCTAAATTTTTCACTTTTATTACGCTAACCATTTAACTTCAGAATACCAGTCTGGAGAGTCCATGAGCTTAAAATAAATATCACTCATGTTCACAACTTCATACTCCATAATATTAATCTATACTACATTCCTAAAACATAATTATCTCGTGTAATATGAGATAAAAAAACCATCAAAAGCAAGATTATCCTTCTACCCACCAAAATTTATGTACAAACAAGAGTCTGAGGTAACGAGCTAAACTGGGGGAAAGACATGGAACACACCCTTAGTACTGGATTATCTAGTGATAATACATTTTAGAGTCCTAACAGAACACAATGAAAAATCAATAAAACATTTAAATTCAATGTAAAGGAGAACGCAGCTAGAAAATTAAGCACCTAAATTCAGATACACAAATTCGCTCTTCAATTCACAGAAGGGAGAATATCAGAGAATGGATAATAAAGAATGTAACAGATGGAAAGTTGGGAACCTTTGGCGCCCAAATATAGTCCGAGGATGCAATAAACAGCCACTTCCGGGATACCAACCGAGATTGTGCCACGCTGCGTGCGTCAAGTTTGCCAAGGATCATCAGCATAATTCCGGTACCGAACACCGCCAACGGGTCCTGCGACTCTTCATAAGCCATCACCCTAAATTTTCCTCGTTCACAGTCTCCACCGCCATCACCACCGAAATACGATATCAGAGACGATGACCCACCTCCTGATTCCTCCTCCCCTTTCACATTTTTCCCTCCATAACCTCCAACTTCATCCATAGCACCAAGAAAGAGCAAAAGACAAAAGATCGCGTCTAATTTCAAAAACCCGATCGCATAGCGTCAGCTGGTGTCTATCTTAAACAGTCAAATCAATTATTTTTTTAATTAAAATATAAAATTTAAAAAAGATATTTATTGTTAATATGGTTGATAATTAATAATAAATAAAATTATATTTATCTAATTATATTATACAAAATAATAAATTACTACCACAAATATATATGATAATTAATGTTTAAAACCTGTAAAATGTCGAAATAATTGGTATAAACTATATTATATTCTAATAATACTGATATACAACTAATTTTTAAAACATTAACGAATTATATTAATATATATAAATAAAAACAAATTTAAATAATGACTATTTCAAAATAAATAATAATAAATTTAAATATAAAAAACAGACTCGTGTCCAACAAGTGTCCGAGAAGAGTCGGTGTCCTAAAAGAGTCTGACTCGGATTCGGCTTCCCGGGAGAAGAGTCTGTTTAACATAGGCTGGTGTTACGATCTGATCTAGGTTCGTAACAGCTGGCCTCAAGGAGAGATAGAAACAAGAAACAGTGCTTTCATGGGATTCTGGCAAGTCATTCCATCTGAATCCCTCGTTACTTTGTCGTATCTTTCTTTCACCTAGGAATTCATGCACCGCCAGAGTAAACTTAGCTCCGCAGGAAACTACACAATTTTGTGGCGGTGACCGCGCATAACGCCGCCCAATATCACCGATCCACGTATTCTCCCCATACCCCCTCCCCTCTGTGGATAAACATTAATTTATTTCAACACAACACTTTTATTTTATTTTTATATTTATTTATGACAATATTTGAAACTTTCGGTATATTAGGCAAAATATAGTAGACTTTGAATCCATCTTGTATTTTTAATGCGTTGACTCGCGTTTCCCAAACGCGAGCCATTAATTATCTCAATTAAGGGGCCTCTCGATTTTAAGAAGTGCGATTACATGTATAATGATTCTCTCACGTTTCCCAAAGTTAAATTGAGGAATCCATTTTTCTTCTATCTTTTTCCTCCCTCCCTCTCTCGCTTTGGTTTGAGAATCATATTCTTTGATCTACTTATATTGCTTTGTAGGCATGGAAGAAGTCAGTTCTTTCAGATCCTTATGGTCTTACGGAGAATTGGGTCGGATCCTCTGTAATTACATCGGAGTTTTTTGTGCTCCGGTGCTGGACGACCAGTCGGTTCGTGTTGGGGTTGCACAGCGGAAGTTATGAAATCGAGATATTGACGATGCAAATATGATAAATAAATATATACCAAAATTTAACGTGGTTCACCCAAAACCGGGCTAGTCCACGAGTCCCACCAGAGAAACATATACTATTACGATAGTAGGTATACAAAGAGAATCTACCCTAGATAAATATATAGAATAGAAATTACACAAAATAGGCGGTAAAATAGTGTTGACCCAACACTCCGACTACCCCTCAACTATTTTGAGACTCCCCCGAATATTTAGGAAATATTCCTAAATATTACACACTATTCCGAAAACTTTTCGGAAACACAATTAGAAAAGAAAACGTTTCTTTTTCTAATCATTCTTTTCTCTCTACTCTATGCTCAAATGAGGCAAGATAGGATAATTCTTTAAGAGGCAGAATGATCTCCTTATATAGCTACGGGATTCTGGGGTTGGCCACCAATCTCATATGATAATCAACAATGTGTGGGCGCATACTTCTTTGACCTTTCTCTTCTTTAATTTTTCTTTGATGTGGGCCCCACAACATGTGGAGGGACCCACCCTTCAATTCTCCCCCTCCCGACACATGGAGGAATCCACCAGTCCAGCTGCACCTCGGCAATACTCAAAATTTGATATTGACAAAACTTTTGTCATCATATCTGATCCATTCTCCTCGGTATGGATCTTCTCAAGCCGTAACAATTTCTTCTCCAACACCTCGTGAATCCAACGATATCTCACATCAATATGCTTGGATCTTGAGTGAAACGAAACATTCTTCGCTAGATGAATCGCACTTTGACTATCACAGAATAGCTGATGATTCTGCTGATCAATACTGAGTTCTTTCAAGAACTTCTTCAACCACAATAACTCTTTGCAAACTTCAGTTACTGCAATAAACTCGGCCTCTGTTGTTGAAAGAACAACACACTTCTAAAGTTTAGATTGCCATGCTACAGCTTCCCCTGAAAATGTAATAAGATAGCCAGATGTAGACTTCCTCAAGTCAACATCTCCTGTCATGTCAGCGTTTGTATATCCAACCAGTATTGGATCACATTCTCTAAAACACAAACACATTTTGGAGGTTCTGCGTGAATACCTAAGGATCCACTTCACTGCAGTCCAATGCTCCTTGGTCGGTTTCGAAAGAAAGCGACTCACAACTCCAACAGAGTGAGCGATGTCCGGCCGCGTACACGTCATGGCGTACATCAAGCTTCCAACAGCTGAAGCGTAGCCATCTCGTCATCCTCCTTATCCGTAGGAGGGCTAGAACTCAATATAAAGTGATTAGTTAGGGGACAACTAACCGTTTTAGACTTGTCCATGTTGAACCTTTAAAGTATTTTCTCAATGTACTTCTCTTGTGACAACCATAACTTCTTGGCATTCCTGTCTCTAATGATCTTCATTCCAAGAATCTGTTCTGCTGGTCCCAAGTCTTTCATCGCAAAAGACTTACTCAATTGCTGCTTCAACTCAGCAATCCTCGAACAGTTTTGACCAACAATCAGCATGTCGTCCACGTACAACAATAGTACGATAATATCATCTTCAGAAAACTTCTTCGGGAAGACACAATGATCTGAAGTAGTCTTCATGTAGCCTTGCTCCTCCATGACAAACTCAAACTTCTTATACCACTGTCTCGGTGCTTGTTTCAAGCCATAAAAACTCTTCTTTAGCTTGCAAACATAACTCTCTTTCCCCTTCTTCACAAAGTCTTCTGGTTGATGCATATATATCTCTTCTTCCAAATCTCCGTGGAGGAAGACAGTCTTCACATCCATTTGTTCAACCTCCAGGTTGAGCGATGCTGCTAACCCCAACACAGTCCCAATGGATGTCATCTTCACAAAGGGTGAGAATATCTCGTCAAAGTCGATCCATTTCCTTTGACTGAATCCCTTCACTACAAGCTTTGCTTTAAACCGTAGTTGCAGATTATGATCATCATGCTTAATCCTGAAAACCCACCGATTCCTCAAAGCCTTCTTGTCATTTGGCAACTTTACCAGCTCAAAAGTCGCATTCTCATGCAAGGACTTCATCTCGTCTTGCATGGCCTCAATCCACTTATGCCTGAATTCATCATTCATGGCTTCCTCGTAGGATTCCGGTTCTCCCCCGTCAGTCAATAACACATATTGATCTGGTGAATATCTCGTAGAGCGTTGTATAACTCTACCGGATCTCATAGTCCGAACAGGGACTGGTAATTCTTCATACAATGTGGAGGGTCCACTTAGTGGCAATAACTTATTTTCTGATGTGGAGGGTCTACTTAGTGGCAACCACATAACATAAGATAAACTGATATCAACAATGAGTCTAGCTCCGATACCACTTGTTGGGGTTGCACAGCGGAAGTTATGAAATCGAGGTATTGGCGATGCAAATATGATAAATAAATAGACACCAAAATTTAACGTAGTTCACCCAAAAACGGGCTAGTCCACGGGTCCCACCAGAGAAACTTCCACTATTACGAATAGTAGGTATATAAAGAGAATCTACCCTAGATAAATATCTAGAATAGAAATTACACAAAATAGGCGGTAAACTAGTGTTGACCCAACACTCCGACTACCTCTCAACTATTTTGAGACTTCCCCGAATATTTAGAAAATATTCCTAAATATTACACACTCTTCCGAAAACTTTCCGGAAATACAATTAGAAAAGAAAACGTTTCTTTTTCTAATCTTTCTTTTCTCTCTACTCTATGCTCAAATGAGGCAAGATGGGATAATTCTTTAAGAGGCAGAATGATCTCCTTATATAGCCACGGGATTCTGGGGTTGGCCACCAATCTCATATAATAATCAACAATGTGTAGCGCAGGCTTTTTTTGATTTTTCTCTTCTTTAATTTTTCTTTGGTGTGGGCCCCACAACATGTGGAGGGACCCACCCTTCAGTTCGGACCGTCGCTGGTTGCTGGAATCGACCTTAACCAGAGACAAAATTGGTTTATTTGGATATTCGGTTTAATGAATTCGAAGGAGCTATTCCGCCGGAGCTTTTTGATAAGTCCATGTTGGATGCAATTTTCATCAACCACAATTGGTTCAATTCTCCGTTTCCTGATAATCTCGGCAATTCTCCGGTTTCTGTGATTGTGACGGCGGGTAATGGATTCCACAGTTGCTTTCTGGCGAGTGTGGGAAATATGTCGAGACTTAATGAGATTATATTGATTGGTAGTGGGCTGAGATCATGCTTGCCGCCGGAGATTGGTCTTCTGAAGAACGTGATGGTGCTCGATGCAAGTTTTAATAAGTAGGTTGGGCCGCTGTCGGAGACAGTGAGTGAGATGGTGAGCTTGGAAAAATTGAACGTGGCTTGTCTGAGAAGATTCCAGAGAGCATTTGTTACAATGTTTAACTTTGGGAAAGAAGACATAGTTGCACACCAAATCGCACTTCTTAAAATTGAGTGGCCCCCTGAATTGACATAATTAATGGCTCGTGTTTGGAAAACACGAGTCAACGCATTATTAATGCTCGTGTTTCCTAAACGCGAATCACCCCAAAATATTCATTCTATTTTACACAATATCCACCCTATTTTACACAATATGGATTCAAAATCCATCCTATTTTACACAATATCCACCGAAACTTTCCGCCCAAATATTTGAAACTTTCCACGGAAACTAAATTCCGACAAATATTTATGTTATGTATCATTGCAAATATCATTCAAAATGGAAGATCTTTAAGCTTCTTTTACATTACAATGCTGCTGCTGCAGCTTTAAGATTAGATACACAAGACACACAACACAGAAGTAATAAAAGACGTGGCGCCATTTGCGCAGCCACAACCGCCTTTGAATATCTAAACACCAGCATCGGTGACTCCAGTTTTAGGTTCAGCCATGCCATGGGGACCTAACCCGTAGTCTGGATCTCTGTACCCAGGTCCATATCGGCGGCTAAAGAACCCAGAATGGAGAAGAACCACGTAAAGAAACTGAGTGAACGCCAGAACAATGACAAATCCTTCTAGTACTCTCAGTCTCCATCCTCTATACCCTCCTATGTTGATTTCTGAAGAAAAAATATTCAAATGAAACAAAGAAAGCAAACACTCATCGAAAAATAACAGATTGCTCAATATGCAATGCAAAGAAAATACTCTAAAACGAAATTGTTTATTAAACAATAAGTTAACGGAATTTAAAGGAACAACAATTGATTTAAATGGAAAACAACTTATTAGCAGAATTATTTAAGTTGATAGGAGGATTCATAGCCATATTCCTTAATCATCAGAATCCCATTTTTCAGATCTCTGCAAATCATCAATCTTGATCAATTGATTCTTCACTTTCCTTATAAGTGAGATTAATTTCACTTTCAAGACTCCCCATGAAACTAATCTCACTTACTACACTCATTTCTACTTTCATCTGATGAAACTTTTCCTTGCTAAGAGCTTTGGTTACACCATCGGCTAGTTGCTTTGTGGATGGGCAGAATTTGAACACAATTTCTTTTTGATGTACAGAATATCTTACGGCTTGATACTTTGCTCCTATATGATTGGTTCTTCCATGAAAAGCTGTCATTTATCATTGCAAGTGTTGATTTAAAATCACAGAACAACACATTTTTCTTCTTTGACAACCAACATGTTGGTCCAGCCCCTAATCTAATAATATGGTCAGAAGTACTGTAAACACAAGTTGAATTAGCATAACTGCTATCAACATAGCCTGTTATCTCCACTTGTGCTTTGCTGGAGTATAGAATTCCATGGTCCAAGGTTCCTTTTACATACCTGAGTATTCTCTTACCTGCTTGTAAATGTGGACCTCTTGGGTTGTGCATAAATCTTGATAATAAGCTTACAACATAGATGATATCCAGTCTAGTGTTTGTAAGAAAGATTAAACAACCTATCATTGATCGATAAAATGTTGTATCAACCAAATTTCCATCTTCTGTATCAAGTTGTGTGCCTAACACCATAGGAGTTGTCACTGGATTACTATCCTCAAGTTTAAACTTCCTAAGTACTAGATTGGCATACTTACATTGAGACACAAATATACCTTTCTCCAAAAACTTAACTTACAGCCCCAAAAAATGATGCAAAATATCCAGGTCTGTCATCTCGAAGCTATTCATCAATTCAGATTTCACCTTTAAAATGTTGATCTCATCATCTCCAGTTAAAATAATATCATCCACATAGATCGACATGATAATCAATTTTCCTTTGGCTCTTCAGATAAATAAAGATGCTTCATTTGGGCTCTTTTGAAAATTAAGCTTCTCAAGCACAGTTTGCAGTTTATGATACCAAACTCTCGGGCTTGTTTAAGACCATACAAAGACTTTTTGAGTAGAAAGACTTTCTATGGATACCTTGGATTCACAAACCCCGGTGGTTGATGCACATAAATTGACTCTTCTAATTCTCCATTCAAGAAGGCCGATTTTACATCAAGTTGAATTATCTTCCAATGTTGTTGAGCTGCTATTGAGAAGATCATCCTGATGGTATCAAAACGAGCATCCGGTGCATAAGTGTCTAGATAATCAATCCCATACTCTTGAGTGAATCCCCTAGCTACTAGTCGTGTTTTATGTTTATTGACGCTTCCATCCAAGTTTACTTTGGTTTTGAATATCCATTTTACTCTAACTATATTTGCTTTAGCTGGTTTTTCGAGTAGCTTCCATGTACCATGTTTTTCAATCATCGAAATCTCATCTTCCATAGCTTTTCTCCACTTCGGTATTTTTAGTGCCTCATCCACAGTTTGTGGTTCTTGACTTTCCAAAGCAATATTTGCATATGCATATATTTATGATAATAGTTTGGTTTTTCGTGCTTCTAGTGCTCGATCATCATCATCTTCGAAAACAACCAAACCAAAAGAATGAGATTATGAATTTTGGTCCTCAATAAAAAATTCAGATTCTAGAAAATTTCCAGATTCATCCCTGGAATTTTGATCTTCTCGTTCCTCGCTTGTCAGTATATGTTCTGATGCTTTCACTTCTAATATATTCTCCAAGAAATCCAGATCATACAAGTCATCATCATCTTCGTGTGACAAGAGTTTGTAATCTGTAAAAAATAAATCAACAACATTTTCATTCTTCTCTATCTTCCAACTGTTAGGCTGATTATTGTTCCAATTCCAAAAGTCTTCTTCATCGAACTTTTCTAGCAACTGAAATCCTATTGGTTTTAGGATTGTAAACTTTGTATCCTTTTGTATGTTGACAATATCCGATGAATATTCCCTCAATGACTCTATCATCTAATTTTGTATCTCTCTTTTCTTTTGGCACAAAAGCATAAGCTATACTTCCAAAGATTTTCAGATAACTTACAGATGGTTTCGATCCTTTCCATAATCCTCTGCTCCGATACCAATTGAAGAAAAAATATTCAAATGAAACAAAGAAAGCAAACACTCACCGAAAAATAACAGATTGCTCAATATGCAATGCAAATAAAATACTCCAAAACGAAATTGTTTATTAAACAATAAGTTAACGGAATTTAAAGGAACAACAATTGATCTAAATGGAAAACAATTTATTAGCAGAATTATTTAAGTTAATTGGAGGATTCATAGCCATATTCCTTAATCATCAGAATCCCATTTTTCAGATATCTGCAAATCATCAATCTTGATGAGTTGATTCTTCACTTTCCTTATAAGTGAGATTAATTTCACTTTCAACAATTTCTTTGCACGCCAAGCTGCAAAACTTAACAATCAGAAAGCTCTGATTTTTATTTACTAATTCGCGATATAAAAAATGTAATGGCGTACCCAAAAGCAAGTGCGGTGACAGCCCAAGTTATAATAGAAGATGAACCCGCAGCTGCGAGGCTGTCATTTCGCCATGCTCGAACATTGTTGCCACCCGCTACTTTTGAAACTATTCCAAGCACAGCCGCTAGTATAGCGAACGTTAAGAAAACCCCAGTTGCCCCATTTCCTCCCATATCTGTAGATTAATCAGAATTACAATGCAAGAAATCAACTGAAAAGATAAGGATAAAGCAAACCTTACTGGGATGATTGGTTTGGCCATTGATATACTTGTTAAGACACCAACTAGCGAGTCCCAAAACAACAAAATACATGATCAGATTCTGAAACAGCAAAGGGGCTGCCAAAGTTCTTGCCATTGCTCTAGCCATTGCTCCTCTTTTCTCGTGGAATGGAAATGGAAATGGAAACCAAGTGATACAATAAGGAAAGAATGAAGATAAGAATATTAATAAAGGTACATAGGGTTTTGTGATCAATGCGGGTCTGTTGAAAAAAGATAAATATTTCTTACATGTGTCTTCTGTTGTTTACACGCGTCAAGACACCTGTCTCGCTCATTCGCACACCCATATATCATACGACAAAATTCAATATTTAAATTCCCATTAAGGTTCAGATAAGGCTGCGTCATGTATATAGCTCATACATGTCAAGCAGGCAGCAGCCTTTGGGAATGTAAAGACGTTTCAAACCATATTTCACAAACCCGATCATGTTATGGTATTTAGATTATTATCATATCTAAATATCTTATTATGATAATCAACATATATTATATATTTTGATAGTTTTGATTAAATGGAGAAAATAGTATGTTTGATTCTCATATTTGGTGATTTTAGTAAATTTAGTTTCTAAACTTTTATTTAATATTGATAATCCTCGTACTTTGATAGTTTGACAAAAGTTGTTCTTATTGTTTCCAAAATTTAGTAAATTTGATCATCATATTCCCAAAATTTGATTACCAATTTCACCACATAAATTAAATTTTGGGAAACCAAATTTGTCAAAATATAAAATTTGAGAACTAGTTTTACCTTCAAAAAACTTTGAAGATTAAATTTGTCAAAATGAAGACAATTTAGAAACCAAATTTATCAAATAATATCAATTTTATGAACCTTAAATGACCTTCGTCCAATTTAATTAGAGTAAGTATATGAACACTTATTTAATATTTATTTATAAGGAGTGTAAGTGTTTTAGATTCATTAAACTTTGGCCTAAATTTGAAACCCAAAAAGGATGAATTCTTGTTTAACAAGAAGACAAGACAAATAAAGAAAAATAATGTCATGGCAAGGATCTAATGGACATCAACACCAACAAATAAGAGATTCATTCATTCATTCGTATAAGTTTTGATCATTTCTTGTTCCTTGATGGTTCGCCCGTGAAGTTGGTCTGTAAAACCCATTCCCCCTTTGTGATCTCACGTAATCCCCATTCCCATCTTGCCCATCGATCCTCCCAAAATCGCGGCCTCCAAACCGTCCCCTCGTTCCTTCCATCATGTAACTTACTCTGCTCCTACCTCTGCCTCCTGTTAAACAACAATATTCCTTACAAATAACACCAAACCAACAACTGAAATGGTGACCTCTGAAAGTGCTTACTTCCACCTCTGAAAGGGTTATTTCTGTTCGGTCTCCGTCCTTCGATGTACAGTTGGTGACCTCCAATTTGAACAGTCGATGCCTGTAAAGGATCAAAAGAGTATAACACTAAAAACCAGCCTAGTTCTAGCTCAAGACTAAAGATGGGACAAGGATGATCATAGCATGTGCATCAATATGTCTCCAATACAAGAATAGATTGTCAGAGCCAGTCATCAAAAACACAGTCAAGATAGCCAAATTTTGAAACTATGTGAGCTGTGTTCATGACCACTAAGATTCATCACTACATAAAATAAAAAAATTACTTTGATAGCGTTTTGGACACTGGATATGTCTTCAAATTCAACAAAGGCATAGCATACATCGATGTCCTGCAAATATTTTAATGTTATGTTTCTGGTATATCCAAGAGGGGAAGAAATAAAAAAGCAAATGAAATATTGGGTGAAAAAGAAAACAATGAAAAACCAGACCTTCCGGGTTCTAATGGCCACTCCCTCTGGCCTGAGCTTACCAAACTTCTTGAACTCCTCCCCAATTTCGGAAGCAGACATAGTTGTTGGCACATTTTTTACATATACCGACTTCGTTTCAACTGTCAAAAAAGTCAATGGGACTAAAAGCATTAATAAAACAAATATTGCCAATATTAAAACTACATAAAAAACATAAACAGACAAAATAAAGCACCTTCATCATCCATGGGTATTGTTTCATCCAAAATATCAGCACCATAAACTTCCAAGGAGTTTGATGGTTCAGCCGATGGAGCTTCAGGAACTTGCTGCCACTCTGAAATAGCCAAAGACTTGTTCACCTGAGTAGTCACGACTGGTGCAGATTGTGCCTTGGCCAACTGTGAATTCAAATAATAAAAATGATATAATGAATTTAGCATGATCTCAAACATATAAATCCAGTACTAACAAATAGAAGGTAATGTAATGCCATACTATGGAAGCATAGGTATGTTTCTGTGGCTCCCCAACTGACTCTTGAACAGGAGAAGAGAAACGATCTGGTAGGGAATTTAAGGTTCCCTGAACTGAACCATTTGTGTGGACTGCAAAACTGTCATCCACATTTTTAATTGTTTCAGCAACTTGCTGAATTTGTTCCTTATGGTAGCTATAGTTATTAAGATGAACATCATTCTCCATCTCGACAGTGGGCTGGAATTCTCTGGATAGGATATCTTCACTTAGAATGTAACTGGGCACTGAAAAGATTGGCATGTACACATTCAGAGTTACCACATGGATCGCTAGAATAAATATTATAGCCACAAATGTACACATACAATCACACATATGTATCATGCACATCCTATGGATATAATATTGTAGCAAATATTGACAAAGATCAAGATTCAATAAGCATGCACGACTCATTTCATGTATCTCCATACAAAATGTTTGAGCTACATGAACAGGACCCAGAACCGATCAGTTTGTGGCATTTCATTAATACTGATAATTGAATATTGTTGCATTCCTGGAGAAAACAGTATTTAGAACTTCTTTTATACGAGTCATCATAGCTTAACAAGTTGGTTCCTACAACTGTGGCCCAACTAAAAGTTGTACAAACTCAACTTTCCTACAGTTGAAGGACATGGTAATGCAAGATAAATTGCATTTGTATTTGAATTAACATTACATGAATGCTCTATAGAAATTTAATTGAAACAAAAAAATCAAGTCGCTCTATATTTGTTTCAGAAAACGAGTATTCCGGACTTGTAGATGCCATCATAGAAAAAAAAACATCAGAAAAAGTTGAGTGAGGAAATGAACCTTGTTCTTGAAAAGTGGCCGATGAGTGGAAATTTGGATCAAGATTGCTTTTATGTATGTAAGCCATAGGATGCAAAATTTGTTCTTCTTCAACATAATGGAGCATATCATTAAGAACAAAGTAACCTTTATCCTGAGGAGCAAGAAAGAAGGTCTGCATAAACTTCTTCCTCCCGAGGAACCCCTTTAGACGCACTGAACCAGAAACCATTACTAGAACTCCATTGTTCCATGATTGCAAGGAATGCGCGGTCTTAATTTCGATTTCCGCATAGTTGAGCGACATTATAAGCTGGTGAATTTGCTTCATATAGAAAAAATACAAAATTAACATAATTGCATATTATTTAAACCAAGATCTGGTGAAATATAATACATATAATGCCATGAAAAGGAGCAAAAATGAAAATTTAGCATGCTGCCATTTCTTCTAATACCTGACAACTGACACTAACAGATCATTCCTAATTCAGAACCTTGTTATTAATACAAAAGGTATCACATAAAGTGTTGAAACCAAACGAGATAGAAAAATACTGTCTGACATACAGTATATTGATTACCAGTTTTGCATTAAGTGCTAAATTCAAACCAGATGAGAGAACATACCGTTTTACATACATTTAGTCAAGTATTACAAGCAACACACAGGGACAATAACTATTTCAGTGAAAACATGAACAAATACTTCAAAATGAGGCATTTTTCAAGATAAATTCCTTTTCAAATATTGGTCAAATAAATAGTAAGCACCCAAAATGAATAACCAACAAAGAAAAATAAAAACACTGATTAATCATTATTTCAGAGCAATCTTCAATGCAATAACTACGACTACTATCAGACCAAAAACTTCATAATATGTTCCAGATTGTAGAGTAAAAATGACTTTTTGTTAAATGAACTTTTTGTTCATTGACATCTATCAGACTAAGTGTATATTATAAAATCTCTACAACAAAATGAATTCCTCATAGCATAATAGAAAATGAAAGAGGAAGAAACATGCACATCAACCCATTGGTCAGCTACACGCTACAACACCGCTAAATTGTAATCAACATTCATGGCAACTAAAATTCAAAATTTCAACAAATGAAACAATTGGGGGGATATGACAACAAAAGATTACCAGCATGTCACTAGCAGACTCCTTTATGTTTCCATCAATCCGGATCATGGTGCTTGCATCATTGTAAAATTGATGCAAGAAACTCGGCTGGTTCTGGAGCATTTGATAGTATTGCCTGACAAAGTAAGTACCCACCTACAAAAATTTGAGTAATCATGAAACTAATTATTTGAGAACATCAACAAAATTTTATTGTCTTTTCTTCTCTTATTTTCATATAAAAGCACTTGAGAAAAAACAGTCATCAAACAAAGCATCATACGAAGCAAACTTGGCACATACGCACAAAAAAATATTTCTAACTTCTTCCTACATTCACAATATATCTTATTTAACCTAACCTACTCAAGTACTAATTACGCATCTGCACCACTTGTCGCTCAAGATGCAAACAACCCACAAACCACTTTCCAATACGCCGGCTATGTAATAACCCAAATTCGCAAATACAACCAAAACTTGCGCAGACCAACAACAATAAGAAGAACCCAGCGCATCGAAATATATGAATATAAACACGAATAATAACCTGGGAAACAGTAACCGGAAGAGGAAACGCAGCCGCCATGCGAAAAAAAGACAAAAACCCAGATCTAAATAAACCCCTATCAGCAAGATCTCCAAAGGTATAAAAGAAGTAATAATCTATTACAATTCCAATTCAGAATCACCCTTCCACATTACCCCCCTATGCCCCGTCCACAAGTCGGTGCTCTTGGAACCAAGGACGAAAAGGAAAGAACAGAGAGGGCTTGGACTACGCTGTGCTGCTATTCACTATTTCACACTCAAGGCGTTATAGACATTAGAGAGGACGAGTTTATTTAAAAAAATCACATTTTAAAATTATAATTTGTCACGTAATCTTCATCTTCATTGTTTATATTGTTTCTAAATATTTTAAAATATATTTCGTATATAGTGTGTTTATATCATATATTTATCTCTAAAATATTAGAAAATAATAAGATTTAAAATAAGAACAAAACGCATTTATGTAAATAAAATGATCATCCAAATCTAATTATTAAGTAAAATGTTTTTTACTTTAGTTAAAGATATTCATGGACTTATGTAATCATTAATACAACAATTTTATCACTAGAAAACTATTGATATAACAACATGTATTATATATTATGATCAATATTTTTTATATTTTATTATTTAACTTTTTGTTCTAAAACAAGATAATGCACTTAGTCTCTAGTAAATATCGAAATTTAAAAACTTATGGTATGATAATGATGTCACAATTGGTTAATATTGGTATGAGAAAACTTTAACGTGAGTGGTCATGTTATGACTCTCTTAATATGTGATAGTTTCGGACTAAGTGGGATGCGAGGATGCATACAAGTGGCTCAAGAGAAGTTCACCCAAAAGGGTTGGTACAGTCGCTCATGGTTAAACGCTTGCGACCAGACCGAGCTTAGGGAATATGGACAAGTTGGAATGAGACGTATAAGTATGGCAAGGGTGCTTGTCGATAGGGCCCCCGAAATGGGAACAATGAATGACAGGATGAGATAAGGCCATAGGTTGTTCGAAGTCGTCAACCTTGATGTGCTATCGAGACATGCATGGCTCTACAATCACAAATAAAAAAGATGGCTTAAGGATATACCTCGTCGGGGGCGAGGCAATCATTGTGAGCCCATGTAAGGACGTGCGGGATTGGACCCCAGACCTGATATGTCTTGAGTGACAACGTGACCGAGTCACGGTAAGAGCCAACAATTTCACCAAATGATGAGTATATGGATGTAGGGAACTATGCTTTAGAGGTGGTACCCGAACACACCACGGTATGGGACGCGAGGCAGCTATCGACCTTCGGTACGAGTCACAACTCGGGATCCAAAGATGGAATCATGAATCACGCATAACACGGCAAGTCAAGGACATCTAGGGTGGATATGGCATGGGTGCCACGCTCGGTTCAGTCATGGCCCTGAGCGGGGCACGTGGCAAGGGCTTATGTGAATTATGTTTTGATCAAATTTCTTAGTGAGTGTAAAACTCTGAATGTGTGTGTCCTTTCTATTTCAGTTACACATGGTCCAGAGATCGATCGCAGTCGCACAGAGTGTGGATGGTTACCTATGGCTCGAACGATCAATGCCTTGCGTGTTCAATGTTGCCTTGGTTAAATTTGTCTCACCCCAACCGATGGATTTTGGGAAATAAACTTATTTTATGATTTGTTTCAATAAATAAAGCAATGATCCATTCTGTGTTAAGTTTGGGATTTCCCATGAGGCTTCAGGTGTGATTACGCCTGGTCGATTGTTGGACTAGGATCATATCTTGTGGATACGAGAGGTGAGATTTGATCGGTTAAACGGTCAAAACATTTGTGGAATATCGGTTTCGTAGTTCATTTTTTGATAACCAAACTGCACTGTTTTACAATTGTATAACCGATCGAAACTAATATAGTAATAACCAATAGTTAACCGGTTACCGTTTAATCGATATACAATTCAACAAAATATTCATACAAACTGTATTGTCTAATCAATCTATTTTTTTATATAATTCAAGAATTTTATTTCGATGTTCCACAAAAAAAAAATTAAACTCAAGAATTCATTATTATCATACTTAGAATGAGTGAAATCTAAAATCGAAGAATAAAGAAAACCACCATCCCAAAAGAATATGAAATATATAAATACTAAATAGTCGCAACATAAACAATTAATTCAAATTAAAAACAAAAATATGAGTGGAATAAGCACATTTAAAGAGTAGATGTGCAGAAAATAATATAAAACAAATAAAGATTGACAAATGAAAGTATTGAATATTTTCTTATTTAAATATAGTAGAATATGAGTGGGTTTCCATGACTAACAAATATTGGGTGTTCCAAGATGTTATTAAATCAATTAGAGATTAAATAATTTAATCGGCTAAATGGTTAAATGATAATTATAATTAAAATCGATTATCGACCGTATAACTGTTTTGACTGAAACCGAACCATTTGAATAATTTAATCGCCCCCACTTGATTGAATGGTCCCTAAATTTCCCCAGTTCGATCCTCAATCGATTGTCTCCATGTAACATCGGGTCTATTCACAGTTATTTATCGGTATTACGTGATCTATCCCCTTGACCGATCGATATCAAATAATGTTTGTTGTCTAAGTTTGTCCAATTGACAACAATGTAGATTAGCATCCAAGTATAGCAGATTGTACTCCCATCTCCTCACCTAACAATACTTAGCAATATCATGGTGATATTGCCCGGAGTTATTTATGTAATTATGATAACTCCGGGGCTCTGACGTGGCTAAATGGTATCTTTGATTTTATATTATATTTATCTTTGATGTGATTTCGGGGGTAATCTCGTAATTTGGGCATCCCGGGCATACGTATGAGGATTCTGATGGTGTTTTGAACTGTTTTGGATGATTTCGTTGGTGACCTTACGCGATATTTTTGGCTACCTCCTAAGCATTTGGAGACGATCAACTGGTAAAAGAGTATTTCTGGGTATTTTCTCGGCATTACGTGTTATTCATGTTCGATCGGGGTGCATTTTTGAAGTTCCGGTTTCATTGAATATTTTCTAAGTAAGTTGAGCTAATTTGATTAGGACTGGGCTTTTGGACCCTAAGTTGACTTATTGGATCGAATTTTTCTATAAATACAAGATCCTAGGCCCCAAAAAGGGTTTTGACTCTTGGCACACTTCCCAAGGTATTGTTTTTGCTTGGACTTGCCCCGTAGTTGCGACTTTGTGTCCAGTCGCGACTTTTTGCATGCTTAGTCGCGAGATTGTGTAGACTTGGCCGTAGTCGCGACTTTTTGCACGAAAAGTCGCGAGTCATTGCTTAGTCGCGGGTTTGTGCACGTGGTCGCGAGTTTATGGTCTTAGTCGCGAGTTTGTGAACGGTGTCGCGAGATTTGGAACATGATCGTGAGATTGTGATGGTTGTCGCGACTTTGTGATGCTAGTCGCGACATTTTATATATACTCGCGAGTTTTTGTCAAAAACTTGCTACTCCCTTCATCCACGGTCGTTTTTCGTACCGTTTCATTCAGATTATCATTATCTCATGATTGTACTTGTATCATTTGATTATTATAGTGGAAACCAAGGTAGAGCTATGCTCTCCCGAGGACGTAAGCTCACGCATTGTGGGCCCAACCTCATATATCGCTTGTGTCCTCACAACAATTAAATTTCGAATAATTAAAAAATTGACTGATCTAAAACAAACTCTCTAAAGTATTTTTAGACGAGATCACATGGTATACTGCATCCTGATAGACCAATTATAATCAATACGGTGCTAAAATTTCAATTTAAATTTTGATTGAATATTGTGTTTTTAGAATATGTAATACAAAAAAACAAGTTAAAAATTATAAATATCAAAATATTGTTCTAAGGATTAGAGAAATTGTTTATACAAATATTGATATTAATATTTAGAATAAAGAAAGATGATTTAGAAAACTAATATGGAAATTTGAAAAGAAACATGGTTATTCTACCAATGTCAGGATTAGAAAACTATTTGCCAAATTTGCCCAGAACAGAGTAAATTCCTAAACTCCACAGATATGCCCATTTATTGGATTTGCACAAATCATATGTACGGAATTCATGTTATTCTACCAATGTCACATCAACCAGTGCGGAAAAAACATAGGAATAAGAGCATAATAAAGAGATCAGATTTTTAAGAAAGAGTGCTAATATAGATATATATGAAATCCAGAAAAAGGGAATAACTTGAAGAAACCAACTACAACTACACTAACAAGGCATGGGCCAAATCACTTCAGCTGTGTAGATGTAGCGCCGCCGAGGAGTGATGCTTGCTGCAAATCGGCTTCATTGAGCTGTGATTCTCGATCCATCACGATGATTAGCGGAACCGCAAGCAGGATAGCAGTGGTCGCAGCGATCCACGCTGCCTTTCCTGTGCTCTTCAAAAGGCGCTTCGTTACATAACCAACGTCGTTAGCGACTGACTTTCCTTTCCTAACTATGGAATATTCGTTGATTCGAGATAGGATTCCGTCGCCGCTACTGCCGGGTTTTTTCAGAGATGAGCGTCGAACGGAAGAAGAAGCCATTCGCGAAAGGGTTCCAGACTTGGTTCTACGAGAAAAACCCTTGACGCTCAATTTGTGGGTTTTGTTTTCAAATCGGAATATTAATTAATTATTATTAATAAATATGGTTAATTATAATTCCAAATATAAGAATTATTTATGTTTTATTTACGTATTGAAATATAAAATGCTAGGAAACATTTTTTCCTCTAGTTTCTTTCTTTTCCCAAAATCTTCTTCCCTATTTGGAATGGTGACCGCTATTAGGAATGGAGTTTGTGTGATCCGAATAATACGATCTGCAGCCAACATGCATGATCGATTTGGTATGTCGGCTTGATCGACGGGTATCGAGGGCTAATTTCGATGGAAGACTAACCAGGGAAACTCTAACATGAAGTAATTATATCAATCAGCTTAATTGCTCCCGTCTAACGATCAAGGATATCGATCGAATAATGAGTTTAGTTTATAGAGGTCAGATTGGACTTAGATTGAGATTCGAGAGTATCGAAGATGAAAAATTATTTCCTTAAGCGAGACAATGAATAAATGAAATAAGATATGACGATATATTTTGACTACATATACGAAGGATTGATCAATGATATGAAAAGAATATATAGTGCAAATATTATATATTATTTGGTTCGGACTCTATAAATAGATGATCTCAAAGATACAATTGTTGCTTGAAAGCGAGTTTTCCATTTTCTTCTTATGATAATGAGTTCACGATCGATGTTTATTGGTCACGTGATTTTTTTTCGATTTGGAGTTTCCACACTAAATGGTGTGTCTCTTATGAAGGATAAATCTTTCGAGATGACGAATGTCGAGTGGTCGAGGATCGACAAAAATGCTCTTGGATTCGTAGTGAAGACTTTAATGAGAAATGTTATATTCAATATTTTCGAGAAAACCACTACGTATGAGATAATGAAAGTGATTGAGAATATGTACACAAAGTCTACATCGACAACCCTAGTGCCCTTGACAAAGAAGATGTACACCTTGAAGATAACCGAATATGGTTAAGTTCAATCATCTTTCCAGACAACTTGCATCAATTGAGCAAGAAATCAAGGATGATCAATTACATTTATTTTACTTGGAACGTTGTCCGACAGTTGGGGCCACGGTCGACATGATTAGTAGCCAATCTATCAAGTTAAAGTTCATCGATTTGCATGATCGTCTGATCAATGAGGAAGTACGGAGATCCCATAGGGCATACAATAACTCGTTGCCTTGGCATCATATCAGATCGGTAATATTTAATGGGTAAGGAGGGACGTGATGATAATGACGACCAAGAAGGTCAGTCCAAGGGAAAGGCTCTTGGGAACTCTAAGTCAAGTGGTGAACCGAAGTCTTAGAACCACGAACAGAGTGAGCACTTGAAGTGAGAGTGCAAGTAGATGGACGATATACTAATTATGTGCATTGAGTGGTCAAGTCTTGAGTTATTTACTCATGATAATTGTTTGGAAGTTAAGTTTGAAAGTGTGTATGTGTGGATCAACGTCATAGCGGATCGGCCGGGTATTACAACGCACAAGACCGATCGATCATGTGCTAGTCGAACGAGCAAAGTTGATTGATGGAGTAAGACAAAACGAGGACACATTCGATATTGACACAAGGGTGAATATTTGAGAAAACTACATTTTCGAGTTGGAGTGGAACATTAGCTAAGGTGGATCGATCAGAGCGACATTTGGGAAAATCAAACGATGAGGAAATCGGTGATAGTAAGGTTGATCAGTCGGAAACGGATCCTAGCATGGTTGATGAGACAGTAGATAGGAACACAAGAGAACCGTTAGCTTCTGCAGTTAGATAATGGAGGGTGAGGAAAACTCCTAAGCGGTGTGAGTTTGCCCTATAGAAAGAGATAGTGTACTTGGAGGCCAAGACATCGATTTTGGGAAAGTCGACAGGTTTTGTCGCTTCAGTTAAGTTAAAGCTAAAGCATGCCCTAACTTAGTTCACTATGTGATATGGCGAACGAGGATCTTTGAGTGTTGCGCACTAACCTTGAAGGTCGGAGGTGAGAGTCGTTCAATTCTCAAATAGCATCATGTTGATGCATAAGTTTCCGATTGACTACCTAAGATAAATAAAGTATCATCCAACTCCAAGTAGGAAAATGTTACGAATGAAGGTCGGGTGATAGCCAAAGAGCCCGATTAGCAGGAATGACTGATCCGGGATAGCAACTAGACTTAGTCCGAAAGACTTGGTTTGATCAGTCGGTGTGACCGAGCAGGGGCACCGATGGGCTAATGTTGTTTGGTGTTGAACTGTGTATGTGACTCGACAGCAAACAATCAGGTCTAACCGGGTGAGCCGTTGGCCGTTAATAAAACGGTCCGCGCAACTATTTTTTTTACCAAATTTAATGCATTATAATGAATATATGGTAAATAAAATAAATTATTCTTATCTTCTCCTTCAACGCCGTTTCCTAGTTCCCACATAAGAAAACTTGTGGTCCAACTCTGGAAAATCCACAATTTTGCCTCTTTAAGTTTATCAAAACTTCTCTTGGCTTCATATTTGAGTTTTTGGGTGTATTTCGGTATCTTTTTTGCATTTTTGTATAGGTTCCACATCTTCTTATATTTAACGCATGATTTTTGCATTTTTGTTTATTTTTCTTATTCTTTCTAAAAAGTAGGATTTCTGTAAGTATTTTATGATCTAATTTTATAATTATGTTATTGAATTCTATATTTTTTGTATAATTTTGCTTATTACTTCTAAAAAATAGTATGTTAATTTGCATATATTGATTTGTATTGCAAACTTGTTCATTGATTAGTTAGAATTGATGTGTTGGCGGGATATTATTGTTGTATCTCTAAATTCTAAATTGATCATTTGTATCAATTAATATTTTGTTGTATTAGATTTAATGTTTTAATGTAGAAGAGTTAATGGAAGATGACAATATTGAGAGTGGAGGAACTCCCTAGTCTACTCATAATTCTTTTTCACGTGCTAAATGTAATGAAACTTGGAAATATGTTGTGGTAAAAAAAGTTAGTGATCGAAATGAAAAACATTGTTGTTTATGTGATAAAAAAATATGTAGAGGTGATATACATAAAATTAAACAACATCTCACAGGAAAGAAAAAGGATGTGAAAGCTTGTCCCAAAGTTACAAGTATTGTGAGAAATGAAATGCAACAAGCTTTAGAAGTATGTTATACTTTTAACAAGAAAAAGCGTGCAAGAGTTGAGCATGGAGGTGTAAGGACTTTTGGTGAAGACCATATGAATTATGTAGAGCTTGATGAGGGTGATGATTGCCAAGAAACATGAAACTTGATATCTAAGAATCTTGCTAATGATAGTGGTGGTAGAAGTGGAAGTAGCACTCAAGTTCAACCAACATTTAAGTAATATTGGGTTGGAAAAGAGACTATAGCTAATGCTCATAGAGATATAGCCATGTATTTCTACGTGGCATCAGTTCCTTTCAATAATGCGAATTATAATTATTTTAAAGCTATGCTTTGATCCGTTTCTAAGTTAGATGATGGATTTAAGTCTTCATCAGTGCATCAATTACATTTTTCACTATTGAAAAATGCTAAGAAAGAGTTGAAAGTATGGATGGACAGTGTTCGAGTTACATGGTTGATATTGATTGTACTATTATGGGAGATGGTTGGACTGATACGAGTTCACGTACCCTTATTAATTTTCTAGTGTATAGCAATGTTTTCATACCGGTCCGGATCAATACGACCGGTATACCAATATATTTTTTTAAAAAAATTAAAAATTTCAAAAAAATATTTTTCTTTTTTTTTTTGGGCCGACCCAAAAAATTTGGGATCCGACCTGGAAACCTGATATCGGGCGGTACAGGTTGAAATACCGGTGCAGCCCGGTTTTTGCCATACCGGCGGGTATGAAAACATGGGTGTATAGTCCATGTGGAACCGTTTTTTATAAATCGGTGGATGCTGCAGACATGATAAAGAATACAAGGTTGTTGTTTTATTTATTTCAGGAGGTTATTGAGTGGGTTGGACAAGAAAATATTGTATATAATGCAGCCAATTATGTTCATGTTGGACGCCTTATTGAGCAACACTATAACACCATTACGTGGTCTCCATGTGTAGCTCACTGTGTCAATTTGATGATGAATGATATAGGGAAATTGTCGTGTATATAAGAGGTTGTTGATTAAGCTACTAAGGTAAGTAGAGTTGTGTATAACCATGGACGGTGGCTTGCATGGTTGAGAAAAAGAGAATCTTTGAGAGAAATAGTTAGACCATCTGAGACAAGGTTTGGTACAAATTTCATTGCATTGAAGACTTTTATTAGGGTTAGAGAGGATCTTGAGGCATTAGCCGTACATCGAGAATTCACTCAGCCAAGTCTTGGTAAGGATCTAAAGGGAATGGAATTCAAAAGAACAGTCTTAAACCATGACTTATGGAATGATTGTTTAGTGATTGTAAAGGCAAAGGAACCTCTAATGCATTTATTTCAGATTGTGGATGAGGATAAAATGGCTAACATTGGATATGTATATGAACGAATACATAGAGTCATCAAAGCAATTAAGACATTTTTAAGGATAATTGCATATTGTATGAGCCATTCACACGACCAATTTAACATCTGTTATGATCCCTTTTTAGGGGGTACCAACAGTCACTCGATTCGTCAGCTAACGAACTCGGTTTTGATTTGTTTTTTATGGGGAATACGATTAAAACTAGAAACAATAAAGAGACACAACGATTTATAGTGGAAACCCCAGGAATCAGGGAGAAAACCACTTGACTAAGAGCGAATTACGCTCATAGCCTATTCACTAATCAAGTAATTCATACAGAATACAGCAGAAGCTTAATGAAAATGATAAGGAATAAGAAAGCAGTAAGAACTCCGGCAGGGCAACGGCCTGTTCTTACGCGTCCAAAATGTCCTGCTATTTCCGTCGTCGCGCTCTGTATTTATAGAGATAATGGTGTGTGTAAATCACGCTCTGTAACCGCCTCTCACAAGTTTGTTAGAGGCTGTTGTCGCGCAATGTAAAACGAGGTTGGGACCGAGGCGTGGTCTGCGTGATCAGGCCCGAGGCATGGTAAACGTGTGAAGGCCTGAAGCGTGGAAAGCGTGGGTTTGTAACCTCTTAGACCGAACCACGGAGCTAGTTACCAGAAAACGCTTTATTTCGCCAAGGTTATCTTCGGTCCTCTTGCGGAACATCGGGCCGTTTTTCGTTAAATGTGTAAATGGGCTGCACAAGTTCGCTTCCACCATACGGATCGGCCCAATAGTTATTGGGCTTCATCCCGTTACAGGGTGCCCGGTCCTAGAGTTCTCATCACTAGCCCCTCGGGCTTGATTGCCATCGTAGAGGTGATACAAGGCCGATCACATGATGTTTATACATTCGTGAGAATATGGGACCGTACCTGCCGGTAGTGAGCGTCTAGGGGACCGATCTTTCACTTACGTTTATAAGTGTAGGAATTAATTTATATTTAAAACTCAGTAGTGTATACTTGTGTTATCTTTGTTATTTTTTAATATCAATATCCAGATTTGTGCCTCTTCACATTCGATGTTTCAACAGGCGTGATGAGTTTGCTTGTACTGCCATTTTCTGGGGCAGTATCACGTGGCAGCTCACCATTGGTTGGGAGATTAATATTTAAATCGGGGTTTTGGGTACTGTTTTTTCTCATCATCATTTCGCGAAGGAAGAATTACACCATTGAGCTCTCTGCGCCCAGAATCTTTTTCACGCTTCACCCCTTTCATTCCGATTTTCGTTAAGGTATATACTATGGCTCCTCATAAAACGAGATACCCAGTCATGTCTGAGTTAGATATTGAGGAGTTTAGGTTTAAATTTTCGATTCCGGCACATTATTTCATCTGGAAGGGGCGGGAAGATGTTCCATGTTTCCTTCCGGCGGAAATGAATGTGACGGCATCCGCTATTCCGGTCAGTTACGCTTCTTTGAAGTGTGGCCTCCTTTTTCCGCTACATCCTTTTGTAGCAGCCGTTCTAAACGAAATTCATTGCCCTACTTTTGCGTTATTTCCGGGTAGTTATGTGTATATAGTGGCGTTCATATTTTATTGCCACCAACAGAACAGGACCCCGACCTTAAAACATATTTTCAACCTGTTCTTGGTGGGGTCTCGGAAGGGTAAATGTCAATTAGGATGCCGCAAACTATACTATATAGCGGTGCGCACTAAAGAGTGTGCTATAGTGGATAAAGAAGAGTCTCTCCATGCGTGGGAATCTTGTTATGTGTGGATAACAATCCCGAAAGAGGATATGTTGAAGGTGTGGCCACGCATAACTCACCCATGCATAGGTCAGTTGGACCGAACCAGGTTCAACCCCTCTCGTCCGGACATCGCAAATACACTTGCGATGTTCCCCCCTCCCGAAGCATGCCTTAAGCGGACGGAGCTGCTTCAGGAGAGAAGACTAATAGAAATATGTGTCGCGGGTAGGACCGTAGCCCCAGCCTCGAAGGGGATGTTCTCTAGTTCAGATTCATCAGAAGGATCGGGTATGAAGTAATGTTTTTATTTTATCTTTTCTTGATCCTTATGTATTTGTTTTGCAGGCTCAACTGAGACGATGCCTAGCTCATGTTTCAAACGTATGGCTGCTGCTTCGGTCCGTCCTTCTGAAGGACAACGCGAAGCATCGGGGAGTGTTGATGGGAGTGAATCAGCAACGGGGGGTACGCTGGTCCCATCAGGGTCCGGGAACCCCCTGATCCAAACTACCAGCGCGGGCACATTGACCCTGCGCTGCACAGGGCAACTTTCTACTGGGGAAGGGCCTGCGTTTCGGGTATTTGGGGTGGTAGAGGAGGTGATAACGGCTCGGATTCGCTCTCTGAGTTTATCCAGCCTCTATCAGATCGGGAACAACTCCTTCATTAATGCTAATATTATTGCTTTATTGCTGCAGAAAGCCGTTCTCGTGGAGAAGGTTCTCCCCAGTCCTCACCTTAAAGGGAACGTCTCCCTGCCGCCGATCCCCTTGGGAAAAGGGAAAATGGCGACTGAGGCCGAAGCCCCGAAGGATCCCAAAAGGCTGAAGAAAGGGGAGAGCGCTTCGGTCCCTACCAAGGGGATCGTTTTGAAGGAGCCTGCATCGGGTCCGAAGACTAACTCTGATTGGGGAGTTGCTTTGGACTTGTTAGACAGGTTTAGTAAGGAGAGGAAACTAACCTCCTGGAGAAGCGCTTTCCAGAAAGACTTCCGCCTTTACGGAGAGCAAAACCCAGACAATGTCCAAGCGAACATGTCTGGGGAACGGATCATGGAGGGCTTCCTCGACCTCATCACAAAGGTAATAATTTTTTTTTATGAGGGCCCGAAGCTTCACTTCTTTGACCTTATTATCTTATGCAGATGCTGAGGAAAGCCTTCACCACTGCCATCACCGTGGAAAAGAACCAGGGTGGCAGTGTTGTGTCCCAAAAAGTCCAAGATCAACTTGACCTTGCGAGAAGGCAAGTTGAAATCAAACACGGTGAGTTGGTCACGGTGCGGGAGGACCGGGACCGACTGGATAATGAGCTGCTAAGAGCTGGGACGAAGGTCTCACTCTTAGCAGACAAAGTCTCTGAGCTGGAGAAGATAGGACAAACAGCTCAGGGGCGAATTTCTAACCTGGAGGCCAAGCTGCGGGCCAAGGAGGAGGAGGTCAACCAAGTCCAAGGTCGGGCCCAGGAGAAGAGAAACAAACTGAACAAACTTCTCCTTCGGGCCCAAGAAGAGAAGGCAAACTTGGAGGAGGAGCTGACAAGAACCCGCACTTCGGCCGAAGGTTCGGTCCGCGAAGCAGTCCTAGGCTTCGCTCGGTCCCCCCTGTTATTCGCTTTGGCGGATAACATATATGGGGTGTATACTGCTAAATATCTGGATAACATGCGAGAGCAGGTCATAAAGCAGTTCGGGCTTTCCCCTTCGGACGAGCGATGGAAAGCGATCGAGCCACTCGAAAGAGACGGCAACTTTCAGGTTATTCCAACTTTGGAAGAGTCTATTCTAGAAGAATACCCTTTCTTCTATCTCTTCGGACAGATGGAGAGAGTGGTCAACCAAAAGGTGGCCGACCAGGAGGAAGAATTGAAGCAGCTCGCGGCCCGGACCGAACCGCAGGAGTAGGGAGTTGAAGATAAGGAAGAAGGGCAGGATAATTAGATTTCATTTATACTTTGTATCTGCCTTGCTCCTTATTTTCAATATATAACTCTTTCCTCCCAGTTCTTATCCTTTTAATTGCTAGAACGAAGCATTGTAACTAACTTTTAAGTAAATTAATATGTTTAATATTAATGAGATTGTTTTAACCACCAAGTGTAAGATCGGGGATGCTTATAGGATGTTAATCCATCGGTCCCAGGTATTATGTTTGGCTTATTCGTGTAAATTCTGACTGGATCAGTCGTTTTACATTGTATGTGGGTCACTCTTATTCCGTCCTTGGAGTCAATATACTTGATTGGAGAGGTGTGGTCCAGGTTCAATATGAGTTTTTATCGAAACACGAATTCAGTCCTAGTATGGGACGTGTTATGAGCAAAGCTTAGCCAATATAACCTACGGGACTTTGGCCGAACCTTGGTTCTACTAAAGTCCCATAGGTTATATTGGCTAAGCTTTGCTCATAACACGTCCCGTACTAGGACCGAATTCGTGTTTCGATATGTTGACCCTTCCCATTCCTCTTTTCGTGGCAGATTTCGTAAGTACAAGGGTCATTTCTCAAGAACGAATGTCGTTGAAGGGAGTGTTTTATTTCGTAATGAGTTCTGGGAGAATCGCAACTTATCCATGGGACTAGGCAAGTGCAGGATCATCTGACTCGTCAGAGCGGTCACTACAACTTGGGAGCCTTGCGGATAAGAAACTTCGGTCACCAGTCCAGATTCGTCCTAAGTCACCCAACTTCAAGATTGGTCCATCACTCAATTATAAATAATTTGTTTTGTACTTACTTGTTATCGGCTTACGCTTAAAGGAATGTACGTTTATTAAGTCAAACAGGTTAATCGAAAGTTCACAAGAAATATCGCCTTAAGTTCATGACATTCCAAGTTCGGAGGACCTCTATACCATCCAATGTCTCAAGTTTATACGCACATGATTCCAATTTATTTGATATTCGATATGGTCCTTCCCAGTTTCTATCTAGCTTTCCAACGTTCCTCTGCACTTTAATGCTTCTGAGGACGAGATCGCCTTCAAAGAATTCTCTTGGGAGGACTCGTTTGTTATGGGCCCGTTCCATAGTTCGCTGATAAGCACGCATCCGCGCATAAATTGCATCTCTTTTCTCTTCGATCATCTCGAGGTCCAATAATCTCCTTTCACCATTCAAATGCTCATCATATTGAGATATCCGAGGTGATCGGATGGCAACCTCCACCGAGATAACAGTTTCGGTCCCATACACCAATGAGAAAGGGGATTCATGGGTTGTTGAGCGAGGTGTAGTTCGGTATGCCCATAGGACCTCATAGATGTGTTCAGACCATTTACCTCTGAAATCTTCTAACTTGGTCTTCAATCCTTTCAGGATAACCTTGTTAGATACCTCCGTAAGTCCATTAGTTTGGGGGTGGGCTACTGATGAGAAATGTTGGATGATGCCCAACTTGGTGCATAGATCCCGTATGCTCTTTCCACGGAACTGAGTCCCATTATCTGATATGAGCGCTCGGGGAACCCCAAAGCGACTCACAATATTTCTCCATAAGAAGTGCTTGACCACATTCTCTGAGATGATGGCTACTGCTTCTGCTTCAATCCATTTCGAGTAATACTCTACCGCTACAATACAAAATTTTCTTTGCCCTATTGACCGAGGAAAAGGTCCGAGGATATCAATCCCCTATCTGTCAAACGGACAAGGCAGTGGGGTAACCGATAAGGGAGCCCCAGGCAATTGCGGAATCGGAGCGTGGTATTGACATATGGCACAACGTTTAGTATATTTCTTGGCATCTGCAAGCAACGTTGGCAAAAAATATCCAACTCTAATGATGCGTTGGTATAAAGATCGAGCCCCTGAATGAATGCCGCATATCCCTTCATGAACATAAATCATGACGGCTTCAGCCTCAATAGGGGATAAGCAGCGTAGAAGCAGGCCCTCAAAACTCTTTTTAAACAAGCGTCCGTCAACCAAGATAAATATCTTAGCCCGGACTTCTATTTTTCTGGATTCGGACTTGTCTTCAGGGAGATAGCTGTTTGAAAGGTATAAAATAAAGGGGTCCATCCAATTGGGTTCCCCCGATTCAGTAGCATTAATATTCAAGCCCTGGAGTTCATGGCATAGAACTCCGATCTCTTCAATAGACTGTTCGGTCACTGATATCTTGACCGAAGGTCGGTCCTGAATGTGGACCGAAATAGTGCTTGGCTCTATGTCAAATATGCCTGCGGCCAATCTGGCGAGTGCATCGGCAACCTTATTTTGCTCTCGTGGCACGTGGTCAAGAGAAAACTCACTGAATTTCTTGGATAATTCAAGAACTTTGGCACAATATATCCTCATCATTGGGTCATGAGTTTCAAATCTCCCTGCGAACTGCTCTACTACTAACTTCGAGTATGCGAACATTCGCACTCTACTAACTCCCATTTTTCGAGTCAATGTCATTCATTGTACCGTTGTTAGGGTAATGCCCGCTCCTCTTCCTCCGAAGGTCGATCCATCTACGTGGATAGTCCATCAAAATAAACATAAACATAGACCGTTCGGCCTTCAAAATAATGTTTCAGCTTGGATACAGTTTTTTTCAAAGCTAGCATGAATTTCTCCAAGGTGGAATATCTGGTTTCAGCAGATACCAGAGAATGGCTGACATAATAAACAAGTCTATGAATGTCGTCTCGGATGGTCACTAGAGCTGCGCTGACGGCAACTTCTGATAGAGCAAGATACAACCCCAAAGGTTCATCACAAGTTGGACTTACCATCACCGGGGGAGTGCTTAAATAAGTCTTCAGCTCAGAGAAGGCCCNAGTTTAGGGCTACAGTAAATTAATCCAAAAGAAATTAACGCAAATGTAAATGATCATACTTGTTCTTTATAAACTGGGGAATGTTTACACCGAATATGATCAATGTGTCGTCATTTTTTATATACGCATAAAACATCACACAAATTGAAATAATTGGATCATTATTTTCTCCACTTAATCGTAATTAGAATTAAAAAAACATAAGGAATTGCTCATAATATGAGATGTCAAGGTTCACAAATTCAAAAAAAGCAGCAGAAACATAGAGAAGTACTTTTAAGAGCAATAAAATCTACATATCATTTGCTGCTCTCATCTCCATTAACATTATCTAGCAACTGCACCTCAACATCTGGAATCTTTACTCCATTTGCTTCTTCCCTTTTGTTTTAGCCCGGAATGGCGACAGTAGCGAGAAATTCCGAGAGGCTGTGCTCATCATAAAGGCAAGTAAAATAAGTCCTGAGCATCACCAAAGAACTTGGGACAAAACTTATGAAACTAAAGGACTTACACTTTCGTGGAGCCGTAGAGTTGTCATCTTGTGAAATCAGATTCTTTAGAGTGTGAGCTGAAACAAGGATGGCATAAGAGAATAAGCACAGAGCAGATAAGAAAATAAAACCAACAGGGAAAGGTGGTCGTCATGAAAAAGCTGGCGACCTAAGCCATTCGATTCGCATAAAGATACAAATGGACGATAAAATTAATGTCGATAGAGTACGTGGTAAAAACGCCACATTGTCTTAATAGCCAAAATTACATAAAGTCTACAAATTTTGATGCAATGCAATAGTCATAGTAGAAACCAAGTTACCAATGCTCCTCCTAAACTGAATCTAAACACATTAACGTACGATTTCAACATTTCAGGGGGTTTCTATGCGAATCATTTAGTCTACATTCATATAAAAAAGCAAAGGATGTTTATAGCATCCTCATCTTTTATCTAGGCATGAATAATTACTAGTATGGATATTCTACCTGGTATGGAGTTCACTAATAATCAAACATTTGGGAATAAATTTTTCATGAGCAATGTGGTTACCTTCAGATGCTGCAACCGTTTTCTTCGGGTCATTAGCTTCATAACTGCTACATTCCGAGTCAACACTTTGCTCAGCTGTTGATGAAACATGATGCTTCTTTCCGAACTTCAAAAGACATTTCAAGCCTTTTGATGATTCTTTTACCGAAGCCTTCTCATCAGACGACTTAACATGGTTCATTTTTCCTTCCGTAAAGCAAGGTGTAGGTTCCTTAGCAGATTGCTCAGCTCTTTGCAGTGTCTCTGATATTGTGTGGACTTTTCTATAATCCAACTGATGACTGCCAGGGTCTTCCAAAGAGTAATGGACATCAGGGTTTTGGTCAGGAGTGATTATATTGGTAATATTTTGATTTTTTCCATGTATATTGACAATAAGGGGACTATCTTTTTGAACTGATTCCTGTGTCACACTACTCAGTGGTTCCGGTACCACGCCCTTCTTGTTCTTCTCACTGGGTAGTTTAGGCAAAATAGATGAAGTTGGAAAAGAACGATTCTCATCTTCAAGTACAAAGACAGTTTTCTCAACTATGTCGCTACCATCGGCATCCAACTCAAGAATCTTCTTGGAATTATTTGCATTTTGTTGAGCATCTTCAATTTCCTTCTTGATTAAAGTTTTATCACCAGTATCTACTTGAGGCTTAGAACCTTTAATCTTCAGTTCTGGCAAACTTTCACCCTTACTTTTATCAAGGTTTATGATAGCAGATACTTTGCTTTTATCAGGGCCCTTCAGTGATTTCCGAGTTAATGCTGCCTCGCCACTTCGAATTTTTGTTGCTGTTGAAGTGGGATTTGACACAGTTTTAGGCTCTGATAGCCTTCTTATCCAAGACAAAGAGGTCTTTGAATCAGGTGTCATACTATCTTCCTCTCTTTTAACCTCAGGCAATGATGAAGAGGACCTGGCTAACCTATTGCCAGCATTCTGGCTACCATCACTTAGTTTACCCGATTTCAAGACTTTATTTGAGTCATCATATCTGAGTGAAGTTCTTATTTTGGATCTCTGAAGAGGTGATGATGAATACGGCTCTAAATCACTGAACTTTGACCCTCTGCTACTTGCTGGAGAAAGTTTAGAAGGCAATTGCTTCACTTGAGGAAGTGTGGTCGAAGGCTTGACCGATGAAGAGCCACCTCTAGCAGAAATTCTCTTTTGTCTCTCACGCTTTAGAAATTCAAGCCTCTTTTTCTCTTCCTCCTCCTGTACAGAATTCAGACCAGAGCATCATTCAGACCATAGATGGGATGGTCCCAAATGTATGTAAGAAAGGCAAAGTAGCATAAAAGTCAATAATATAAAACTTAATATCAAGAAAGAGTTGATGGCTAGTGACAAACTATAAGCAAATTTCAGTAGCATGCTAAGTAACAAGGGGCGTGACATGAAAGAGATCATAGTTCATGTACCTTTTCTTTCTTCATTCTCTGCAAATCTGCTTTGTAAGATCTTAACTTTTCAGCACGTACTCGAGCATCTTCTGGAGGGCTCACCTTCATGATCTTGCCCTTCCTAGTAGGCCCTCCAGTTCTTTGCTTATGCAACAAATCTGAATTAGCTTTGGATTTTCTCTCCCTTTCAGATCCATTTAAGGTACCCTTAGCGCCATCAATATTGTTATTCAGTTTCCCCACAAGCCCTTCTTCGCAAACCTGCATTTCGTAGTCAAGGGCTGGATTGTATTCTGAAGAACTATTCCCAGTACCTCGTTGTGGCATCCAGCTCAAATCATTAGGCTCATAATTGACTTTGCTATCCTGTTTCTCAGTGTTCATCTTTAGACTGTCTAGTGGAATCTCAGAATCTACATCAATAGCAATCCTATTTGCTTCACCATCGACAAATGCTGTTGATCTATATGGAACAAACAAATCATCCGTAATTCCACTTGAGCAACGTCTATTTTTCTTACTGGGGGAACTATGAGAAAAATTTGCATACTGAGGATCATATGAATTTCTGATATTTTGTGGGTTCCTATGACCATCAATCATGGACTCCTCATGAGTTGCTCTATGTAGAAATCTCCTACTAGACTCAGAAAACTGAAGATTTCTCTCATCATTTCTATCAACTAACTCATTGCTTGCACTGTGAATTAAAACTTCATCACTTGAACCCGAAGGCCTAATAGAAGTGCTTTCATTGTACCTAAATGTGTCTTGAGTACTACCATCTTGTATTACGCCTGAATCCCGTGTAACATGATTCAATTTTTCGTCAATCGCAGGAATAGCCTGTCTTTTTATCATAACATCCTTTTCGGAAAAACTATCATCGTCACTTTTTCTCAATAAGCAATCTTGGAACGCCTGCCATTGTCTGTCTTCAGCGTCCTTTCTGAAAAGAGAGGACTCGTCATTAACCAACTTTTCATTGCTTCCTTCAGCACCCGAAGAGCACTGAATCTGATGGACCACATGATTACCATCAGCCTCAATGTACTCATCTTTACCATCAGAATCAGAATTTGTTTCACTTCCAGAACTTCTCCGTTTAGAAGAAACGTAGTTAATATTTCGTATAACTACTGTGCCTGACTTCTTTTTCCTGGAGGTAACAACTTTATGTTGAGATGTTAAACTGTGAGGAAGCTGGGAATCTGATGCTGCATCATCATTTGCTCCGGTTTTGTTTATATCCTTGGTCTTTGTTGGAGCATTACCATCCTCATTATCATACGAGCGCCTTCGAATCTCCGAGGGACTAAGACTTGATGGGAAAGGATCCACATGATGAAGATTTGGCTGAAAGAAAGGATCACTTGCATAAGGCTGGTAGAGTGGTACTCCTTGAACTGGGTATGCCTGAAAAGCTGGTTGGCCATCAGGCCAGGTGTGCACAGGCCAAGGAGGATACGCAAACTGGGAAAAATTAGCTTGATTAAATTCTTGCTGACCATTCGGGATCACATTGTCACCTGCAGCCAATTAAATAAACAACTTTTTGAAACATCACCAAGATGAATTTCACAAGATAGCAAACAGAAGAGCATGATATTCTCTTTAGAAGAAATATAGAGCAATTCTGGTGCAGATATGTTTCAATGACAGTGGATTTTGTAGAAAAAGAAGTTGTAAAAGAGAAAAACGCATTTTTTACCTAAAGACATTTTTTGTATTCATCAACTAATACATGTTATCATTAAACATTCACTAGTAATCGAAATGAAATGCTGGGAGCCTCATAGCATGACAAAATCTACGCATAAATAATTATAAATAACATATTAAACGAAATAACAAGCATATTCAAGCATGAAAACATAAAATTTGATGGGAATATTAAACCAAAAAAGTTTGCAGAATAGCATGAAATAAATGTGTAAGTACTGGCAGATATAAAGGAATTCACGCATACCTGCCTCATTTAGTGGACCCAAATTCCCATTAGACCCTTGCATAACATTAGATTCACCATGGTTCAATAGAGTATCAGAGAGAATAATTCCGGAAGAATTCATCATCGAAAAGTCAGATGGATTGGACAATGCTTCAGATGGTTCAATGTCAAGCCATTGCCCTGTTTCGTGCTTGTTTTTCCACAGTTCCACAAACCTTGAGCATGCTTCCCTGTTTAAAAGACAGGCCACTAAGATGCAAGTTTACAATACTAAGTTGGATGGTATTAGAGTCCATGATCCAACTGCAAATTTCACTTTCAGATGAAGCTTACTTCAAGCGCATGGCACAAAAGCATTCGGCAAATGATACAAGAGGCCCAATGCCGTCTAGTTCAAATCCGGCTGCTACAGCACGTGCAAAAGCCATTCCTTGTTCTTTATGTAGCATACTTTTTCGGGTCTCGAGAACTTTCAAAAGCTTTAGCCTGGAAACAAATACAAATAAGTTACACTTTTAGATAACCATTACATCACTTATCAGCTTCAAATTTGTTGTTTTTTCACCACACAAAATGCAAAGGTAAGAAAAACAGCAAGTACTGAATATCAGCAAGAGTAAAGTCCAAAAGAATCTCAAAGAAGGGATTCCATGGAATGTTTTATAGGAACAGTACATTACATACTTTGGGTCCTCATCATGGTGATATGATCCATTAGCTTCTGGCAGAGGCGGCCCAGGCTGTCAAAGAGTGGAATAGTAAGCAAAAACATAGTGCCCAATGAGGGAAATAAAGTTAAGTGCCTCATCACCGTGTATAGAACAATAGCTCTCTCATCAAAATTGGACATTGATTTGTCACCTGTTCACAATTATTGAGAGATCAGTCTGAAAGTTCATTGAGCCAATCCAAAATAAGTTGCTGAAACCGCTATATAAGATGATTACATAAAGTTTTTACAATATGGAAAAGTTGACACAAAAACTGAAAAAGAAACAGGCACAAAAATGGTGGTTTCAATCAACATAGCACACTGCAAACTATAATCACAACTCCAATCAGATATGGAAAGAAATAATGCAAGAATGGAACCACAATTTAAATGGATAGATATGTGTATATCCAGCTCAATAAATCATGAAACTACACTCCTCAGACACCTGCATTGGCGCCCACAGACTTTTCATGAAGGTTCTCCACCTGTTAATGATTGTAAAAGTTAGTAACCAAAATTAGCAAATTAACAATTCAATGCATAAATTTTCCAATTTAATTACATTATTGCTGCCAAAATCATGTCTGCTGTGCCGTCTGTCGTTGCTACTTTGAATCAAAATTGCTTCTTCAATCTGCCAGATTTCAGTCTCTACTGTGTAGACTCGTTCCAAGATCTCTGGAGTGCTCACAAAACGGACAAACCTGTTCAGAGTTGTCAGCATTTACGTTTTCTCTAAGTAATTAGTTAGAAAATTGCTCATAATTGAACCAGAACCATATTGCAACTCCTTAAGTAACACCTCCAAAATGAAAGCCCGTGACAAAGTCAATGAATTGTATTTTTTTCTTTGAAAAAAAGGTAAGAAAAGATTCACATCGCCATGCAAAAATACTCAATACATGATTATGTAAATAAAAAATTATCTCCATACAACTGTATCCATGAATGCAGTATACAGACTAACAAAAATCATTCACATAAAAAATCAGTAAATCCCTCCATCACTATAGAAAAATCTCAAAGAATGTTTCTATCGGATTTCGGATATAGAAATTTGAAATCAAATGTCAAAATGAGTGTGATTATGCTTATCTCAACCGTGGAGTCAAATATGCAAAATCATCTTAGGTATATGTGCTCCCGAGACAAAAAAAAATGCAACCAAACCTTTCCAAAGTTGATTTTGTAAACCAGGTAGTATCACTGTCATGTTCAGGTTGAAGCAAAATAGAATAGCCACCCTTTTCGAATTGATCTTTAGCTGCCTTCAGGTGCACAAGAAATGGATTTATAAATCCTGAAGCAATTTTCTCCTTGTTATCCCTTGATATAATAATTAATTCACACCTGAAAGATGAAAACACTTAACTTCGAAACGCCACCAAGCAAATAATTCCAAAATCATCTCAAATTCATTAATTAATAAAAATAGCATTTTTACAGTGCTTATCACTTCTAAGAGATCTTTAATTTAAAAAATCATTTTTTTCCGAAACAACAGAGTGAAACACTATCAGTAAAACGATAATAAAATCTTAATCATTTTAGAAGCACACAGGCAGACAGTAAAAGTTTCTCTTTTCTCTTATATCCCCAGCTTGGTAAACGATAAAGAAAGTCCAGCGAAGTTTTATATAGTCACAGATGACTGTCATTTATGTCGAAGTTACAAACATGCAATACGGACAAAAATCTAACGGCCAAATGGAAAACCAAACGAAGATCTAATAAAAAACCCCATTGCAAGGAATAAGCACACAGGCACAACCACGTCAATAACCCTTTATTGGAGAGCGGGTATTAATGTATCAGTACCTCGTACGCGTAGGCGTGAGATGAAAAACAGCGGAAGACAACCGCGTACTTGGCTTCATCCTTCAATTGGGTTTGAGAGCTTCAGAGATCTAACCCGCAAAAAAGAATGCCTGAAACCCCATGAGCGAATCAATGATCAAACAGTATAATGCAGCAAAAAAAAGGCTCCGATTTCTGAAATTGAAAGAGATAAAGAGGAAAGTTTGAACGGAAAAAAAAGTCAAGAAGCTTTTAGAGCTCACATCTTCTACAAATAGCAATTCGAATCAACACCATTTTGTTCGTATTATCAACGGGGACCGTCGGGGAGAGAATAAATGGTGAGGCAGATTGAAAACAAAAAATGTAGTTGAGAATGGAGACAAAAATTCGCTTGTGTTCTTGAGTGAGCGTGGACAACTTTGGATTCCAGAGACAATAACATATTTTATTCTCCCAGCTGCTGCTGTTGTATTGAATTAACCCATTAACAAAATAATCAATCATTTTATAACTATTATTTATCTAATTAACAAATGAATAGGGCTTATATAGATGGGATATCCAATCAGAACACATTTTTTTCCGATCTAAACCGATGGATACGAATCATCAAAATGTTTATTCAAAAATCGATTCGAAATAGTGGATTAGTTTCGAATCAGATAACAGATCGATTTACGGATATCATAATATATATATATATATTTAATAGTTTATAATCATAAAAAATAATATATTAACCCTATCACAAAAAGTTAATTTAAAAATTAAATTTTCAATGTATTGAACATTTGTTTTTCATTTCATTTATTTAATCAAGTATAAATACAAATATATATGTGTAATACTATTAAAATAAATTATTCTATTAATTTTACAACTCTAAAAATTTTCTAATTAATTTATTTTAATTTTTAAAAACGGAAATTTTTAAAAAAATATGGTAAAAAAAGGAAAAAAAATTCTAATTAATTTAGAATACAATGGAAATTATTATATTTGGTATTGATATTTAAAATAAGGAAATAAAAATATATATTATTATTATTATTAATTTCGGATTGATAGAAATCATGTTTAATATGAAACAGAAATTGATCTGATCCAATCAAATATCCACAGTTCGGATATCCAAAAATTCATTTCGAATATGATTTGTTTATAACGGATATTCGAATCAACTGATTTTCATGCATATTCCCACAAATTAAAAATAGAAGTGTAGGAGAAAGTTCCCAAAGAACAAAAAAAATGTATGGTGTAGGTATATTTGTACTTTATTGAATATGGGAATAATGATAAAAAATGCAATTGAATAATAATATGGTAAAACGTATAATATTTCAATATACAATAAAAAGGTACTATTCCAGCTGGAATAATTTCAATTATTGAGATTATTAAAGGAAGAAATTAATGAGATGGGTAAAATTTAATGTTGTAGAATATTGACATGTCAAAGATGGATATGGGTCTACTAAAAATGAACTTGTAAGTTGGGTTGATAGTGTGAAATATAATATTTTCATACCGGTATGAGTACTGTTTCCATCCGGACAGATACGAAATTTTTTTATTTTTTTTCGGGTCAACTCGGAAATCCAATATCGGGCGGTAACGGTCGAAATACCGATGTCGTCTGGTTTCATCGTATCGATCAGTATGAAAACATTGGTGAAATATTAATTTTTTTCATTTATTTTTTAGAATTAAATTAAACACTAAGACACATATACATAAGGTTTATCTTAATTTTTGGCCACAAAATTAAGTGTGCGTGTCTTGGTTTATCTTCTAAGTCTTTCTTCAATGGAGGATATTTAAAAATAAATAAATTCAAAAAATGAATATTATAATTTAAAATAAATTTAAAATGTATATCGATAAAATCTTATCGATTTTATCGATAATATTGTGAATGAATGATATTAGGGGTGTGAAAAACAATCAATCTATGATTCTAATCGGTTTGATTAATCGATTTTAATTGCAATTTTACTTAACCAAAATTGGATCTAATTAGCAATTGGTTTTATTCGATTTCAATTATCAAGTTAATAGTTTTAGTTGATAAGTTATTTGATTTTTGTCGATCAATTACAATTTTAATTTAGAAAATACAATAATAAATATCTTTAACTAATTAATTAGTTGTATAATATTGAATATTCGTAAAAATCACAAATATCAATTTAACATATAAATAGTGATTTTTAACACAAAATATCATTACAAATAATCAACATTTATATAAAAAATAACGATATAATAAAATTATAAATGTATATACATAGTTGTTATGATGATATGTATATTATTGATAAAAATATTAATATTATTAAAAATAAAAAATAATGGTGTAGAAAACAAATGTGAAGATAGATAATAAATTTTTGGAGAGATGGACAAATGGGTGACCATTTGAAATAAAAAACCGTGAGATTTAGTAATGAAATCTTTTGAGCCAATCTAATTCAAAAAGAACAATATTATACTAATTTCAAAGTATAATCGTTTGAGAGAAGAGGCGTATCAATAATGATCATGATTAACGGATATTCAGATACGAGATATTTTATTAATATTCCACTAATATATCGAAATTTCAATATTTAACGATATAAATATATAATCGATATAGAGCGTTGTATAACGTGTATGATTTCATTGAACAAAATAAGAGCCCAAATCCTCCTTATACTGTGGGCTTCTATTTGCAGGTAGTTGTCCCACATCGGTTTTGTGAAAGGCTTTTATAGAGAAGCCAGCTATAAATAGAGTTTTCTGTCTTCCAATTAATTTTAAAAGGGTCGGTTGGCTAAATATGCCGCGCTAGCCCGTTGTTGGCTTGTGCTGTATGGCTATCAAGACATATGGCCGACGTAATTTTTGTGAATTCCATAGGGTTGGCTCGTTGGCCGACCCTCCCTAAATCAATAAATTTATGTATAAAGCTTTTATTTCTTCTTCGGTATTCTAGTTCTGTTCTACCAAGCTATCTTAAAATTTCCCCTAATATTGACTTCAAATTTTATGCTAATCGTCGTTGTCTCGCCAATTTCAATTACGTCCCTTCGCAAACTGTCGCAGGAAATGAAGGATTCAATTACCAAGTTCTGTTCAAAATAGGTCCGTTTGAAAAGCCTAGATCCATCTCATAACACCAAGATCCGACACGTGCTCGACTTAAATTACGAGGTGCTTCGAAGAGATTCCGGCGACTTCGATTGCAACAATATTGCCCCTAACAATACGACCGATATGGACTGTTTTCCCGGGTTTGACCGGAAATGGGGCCTTTCTGAAATTCCAGCCGCAGAATTGGAAATTTATTGTAGGCTCCCACACCATCCACGGGTAGAGTTTAGCAGGAGCCTGGTCCAACTAGTTGGTAAATATTTTTGATTCATGAAGAGGTTGATTCGATGTTAGAAGTTCGGTCCAACCCATAAGACGGATTAAAAAAATATTAAATATAAATAAAATAATATTATTATCACTTTTAAAATTTTAAAAAAATAAAATATAACAAATATCAACCAGTTGATGGTTGATTTTTTCAGCCAACTTGTTTATATATTTTTTATAAGTTGATCTACGGGTTGATCTGTTTATACGGGTTGGACCGACCTATACTCATTGCTATCCATGACGACGACGGAGATCTTTGTGAAAGGTCTATCATCTTTTTCAAATGTTGCATTCTTGTTATCCATAAAACACTCTGCATTCCAAGTAGGAGTGGGACACCAACCGTGGAACCGTTTAACCGAACCGATTTTAATCGGTTAAACGGTATCAGTTATATGGTTAATCGGTTTTTACGGTTCGGTTTCATATTGATTAAGTCAATTATACGGTCGGTAATCGGTTTTATTTATTAATATCTGTTTTAATGTCGGTTAACCGATTAAATTATTTTATTAATACACACAATAATTTCTCATCCATTATCTCATATGTCACATGTCTCATATTTTCATTCTCTAAATAAAAAAATTATACTTAATTGATATTAGTGTTTGTAGAATTCTTTCTATGTTATGTAGTTGATTTACCTTTAAATATACTATATTAATATTTTTGTTTTTTTTTATGATTAATTGCATATTTAGTGACAATTTGTGAGTATTTTATGTGTTTAGTATTTTTTAGTGTTACGGTTTTCTTATTTTCGTATTTCATAATCTTTCTAAGTATGATAATATTGAATTCTTATGTTTAATTTTTGATTATTTTGCATTTTTTGTTCTTGTTAAATGTATTGCATTATGGTTAATTTGCTCATAAACAATTTAAGAAATTATTTATGTAAATATTTAAATTTGAATATTTTATAGTATTATTTTTATGTTTAATATTCTTTTTTATTTACTTTCTTATTTTAGATTTAAGATCTTATATTTAATATTTTGTAATATTTCTAAACATGATAATAATATATTACTGTGTTATTTTTTGTGAATTTGCTCATAACAATTTTTTGTGGATTATTGATAAATCGTTCTCGAAAGTCGAGTTCGAGTTCCATACTTCATTTAGATTAACATAACCTATTTCTCGAAAGTATGAAAATCAAACTCTAAAAAAAAGATTGACTATGGAACAAAGTTTGAAAATTTTTAAAAATTTTTTTCAGTTAAACGTCAGTTTTGATCTGTTTCGGTTGGTTATAAATTTATAAAGCGGTTAAACGGTTCAGTTTTCAAATTTTGAGCTACAAAACCGATTAACCGTAAAAGTTTTGACCTTTTAACCGCTTAACTGACCGAATCTCACCCTAGTTCCAAGTGATGTTGCATATTTAAAAATGAAAAAAATCCAAACGGAAAGTGTCCATTTGGACAAATAAGATTGAAAAATACAAATTTAATAAAATAAAAATGAACATTAATATGTACTTTAGAGATGAATAACATATCATATACTATAAACATATGATAATAATCATATGATTAACTTATCTAAATTAAATATGTAGTAAAAAATAAAATAATTAAAAGTAAAATTATAAAATGAAAAATAATTTAAAATATAATATTTGTTATAATAATGAATACAAGCATTATAGGTAGACATTGAAATGGATATCAGATTTATGCAAAAACACTAACTTTTAAAAAAACGAAATATCCGTGCAACCTAGTGTTATAGAAGTTTGAATTTTTTTTGTTTCTAAATTTTTTATATATTCAATTTTGGTCCTAACACTATTGGCATATTTAATTCTGATTATAGAGACCTTTTAACATATTCAGTTTTGGTCCTAAAATTTATAATTAATTCAATTTTAGTTTGTTAGTCTATCATAATTCAAAAAAACATCACTCCCATAATGTTAGGTTGTTGTAATGACATTTGACATCTTAAATATTTCGGAAAGTGATGCACTCAAGATGGTTTTCAATTATCTCATTTGGATTGATGAGTAATTTAAGAAATGGGTTGGTCCTAATCTCGTAAATTGAAGATTGTGATCAAACAGTCCTAAAACTTGTCGGATAATATTTATATTATCTATATATATTTAAAAGGTTTATGACTTTATTAATATTAATCGGTTTTGCCGAAATTATTCTTAAGTTCAGCGTAATTACGACGTGCCACAAGCGACATTCATTTTGATTTGATGCTGAGATCAAGTATTTTATAATAATTTAATGTATTTAATAATAATTTATGATTATTTATGTGAAAGTTTGATCAAGAATTCCAACAAAATCTATAAGCTACGTTCTTGCAAACGTTGAGATCACTCGAGATATTATTGCAAAATTAAGTTAAAGGTACAAAATCTAATACACAAAGTTGATCAATAAGCATTATTTTTGTAAGGCGAAATGGACGAGTCTAGTCGAGTCATGCACGCCTCTTGATATCATCTTGTCTCTTGACTAAACAAAAAGTCAATTTAAGGCAAAACTAAAAGTCAAAAGTTTTCTCCCCACTAACAAAAAACGTAGCGTAAGTGTCTTTAATAACTAAGCACAATTTAAAGACACCAACACAAATAGTAAATAAATGCAAGTCTATTTTGAACAAAATGTGATATAGCAAATAAATGTGATCTATATGAAAATCCACAATATCAACATCGAAATAAATATCCTAAAAAAGCTAATATATTCGATTTTGAAATCATATTACAATTGACTTGTTAAATTTAAATAGTATTGTCATGCAATTTTTATAAATGAATTTTTATTTCTCTTCCAATTCGACTATTTATCATAAACCTATGTTTTCAAACCTTCGGCTTTTAGTAAATCGAAATTTTTTGGTTCGGTTCAAATAAAATGATATTTTAAAATATTTACGGTTTGAGTAACGGTTCGTACCGGTTTACATGAACTGAAAGCTTTCCAGTTCGATCTATCAAACTAGTTTAAAACATAGTCATAAACATAGTTATCGAAGGTGATAGGAACTTACTTGAAAGAAGAAAAAATAAAATTCTTGCTGTCCAAGTCTTTGAAAAAATGAATGTGGAATTCCCATTTTCATGCGACGACTATTGATTTTATACAACCTATATTTATATGTTTTTGCTTTCACTCTTTACATAAACAAAGATGAATAAGTCTCTTGTGATTATTTTCTTCACATTTATTCTTTTGATGGGAGTCGGGAAATCTTCGAGGATCATGGGAAACAAACGAACTTTTTTAATGATGCAAGCACTTCCGCGAGGTATCCCACCACCGTCAGGTTCGTCTTCGTGCACGTATATTCCCGGTGGCGATGGAGATATCCCGTGCCCTTAAAAGCTATGTGGATTGTCGGTTAGTCGACGGAGAAGTTCTGGTCGATGTAGAATAAGAAAATAGGGGGGAAGTGGAAATAAGAAAATTGTTTTGATAATAATTCTTTTGAAATTACTAAAGTGATAGTTTTTTGTATATAGTGTAAAAAATAAATGTTTGATAATGATTCATTCTCTAGTATAAAATGTCTAGAAATTATAATATCATAGCTTTTAAAGGTAATAATATATTTAAATCACCAAAATAATGGACATTGATGTGGGACAAATTCCAACATTTATTATTAAACTTTTATATGTTACATCATTGGTCGGATGAAAAATTACTTTGGTCGGATTCTCTTAAATTTGAATTCGGCGAATCTGTTTTGAAAATAAAATTTGAAACATTGAAATATGCAATCTACCCTCGCATTCTCATGTTATTTATAAAGTAATAGAATACTAATTATTCCACAAATTATGATTAATTTCATATTTTTTCAAATTTAATATATTAAATCCCTATTTATATTTTGACACTAGTCTTCATTTCAAATTTTGGTATAATTGATCTTCAAACTTAACTTTAAACACGCTATCAAATTAAGCCTCAACATTTTGGGGCAAATAAAGTCATGCCCATTTGTTACGAGTCATCTGATTTTATTAAATTAAATTAAATTAAATCGATCGGGTGATATTTTATAGAGTTTAATTTAATAATTAAGTTTGAGTTCACTAAAATACTAAAAATGGTTTGTGGACCATAACGGTTGATTCGACCATGGAGAACTAATTATGTTAAAATTATAAACATTATAAATCAGCTTTTGTCAAATATAACATTGAGAGTTGATTTTGCCGAAAAAATTTAATTTGAGGTAATTGTTCTAAAATCCAATTGAGATATGTTCAAATATGACATTGAGATTTGAATTATTAATGAGTATCAAATCGTTACTAAACGGTCGTTGAACTATTATTTAATTGTTATTAAACTTTGTAACTAATTTTTGGATAGGTGCATCAAGAAAATCAATTTTAAATTAATAATTACAAATAAATTATTGGTTTTAATTATAAAATTTAAATAAATAAATCAAAAAAATAAATATATATATATACTAAAATATTATACTAATTAAATAGTGACAAAATAAAAAAATATATTAAAATCGAAATGATCTAAAATCCGAAAGTTGATTATGATTGACGATAAAAAAATAAATCATTTTTTTACCGGACCCAAATAAGAAAAGGGTTAAGATTCAAGACATATTTATGTGACAAGAAGATTGAGTTTTTTACCCAAATAACCAACTTACAAAATATTTTGATCAAATTAACATACTTTCTAATTTTTTAACTAAAGTAACCTAGTTACTTGAAGATTGGTAGGTTACAGGTTGTAAGTATCCCAAATAACTCATTTAAACAAATGAAATTGAATAAGCATAACAAACTTAGTATTTTTAGGATCAAACTTAATTTCAGTTCATGAGTTAGTTCGAGTTCATTATATAGTAGTTGTTGTGGTTCAAAAACCGGGGTGTCAACAGTCGACCGGTTCGTTACAAGACGAACTTGGTTGTAATTAATTTGATTTGTGGAGAACGATTATAAACCAAAGGTGAAAGGACACATCGATTTTAGAGTGGAAAACCTCAAAGATGAGAAAAAAACCGCTTGACTAAGGGCTAAAGGAAGTGCCCTTAGTCGGTTCAATAAGCAAATTAATGATCACAAATGTCATGTTTGTTCTTTAGACAACAAAGAGGAAGAGAAGTATCGAAAATAAATCGACAGAGAGTTCTCTATGCGAAAGCTCCAAAGAAAATTGGAAGATCCTTTTCTCACGCCCTAAGTGTCCTTTTTATACTGTGTTGTATACAGTAGGGTGTCGTTTTGTGCCTGTCCTTTGCGGCTAGGTCGGCTAATGTCAGGCGGAACAACCGCCGGAAACAGCTTCACAGAGCTGCATGGTGCTAGACCTTTCGGCGCTACTAGCTGGCTATTCCCTGGTCACTGGAGGCTCGTACGACTTCGCCTGACCACGCATCTGACAAGGCTGTCGAGGGTTGTCGTTGCATGGGAGGAGTATGGGTGGCCCGAAGCAAGGCCTGTAAGTTATGGACCGATCGGTCTTGACGCATGCGAGAAGCTGGGCCCTACATATCGGGACCGATCGCTATGAACGGTCGATCGGGCCACGGGGCTTGGATGGACCATTCAGTCATGTGGGCTGGATCTGGGCCTCCAAGTTCGGCTTACGTTGTATGGGCTCCTCTGATCAAGCTTGGCCCTGATCATGTTCGAGGCACCGGGTTCCGGGGATCTCATCACTAGCCCCTCGGACTCTGTCGCCACCGTGGTGGTGATCGGGGTTCGATCAACAGATTGAGATCGTTTGTGCTTAAGTGCCCGATCGTAGCAACGAAAACCTGTACCGGAACTGGTTGTCACGGCGTCCTTGGGGACCGATCTTGCACTTAGAAATTTCATGACGTGAATTTTTAAATGTGAAATCAATAGCGGTTGAGGGTAGAAACGTAATTCTAGGCTATGCAATAGCTAACGCCTTTCCGTAATCTAAAGGGGGGACAGACTGTCAGACTGCAGCCGCCTGCAGTGATGACGTGTCACATCGTGATTGGGCAATACGCGGTGATGTGAACTTTAGGACCGGGTACTTTGTGATGGACAAGACCCATTAATTATTGGGCTAATTCAAATGGTGGAAACGAATTCCTGCAGCCCATTTGTACACTTAAGGAAAAGCGGTCCGATGTTTAACGAGAGGACCGAAGATAACCTTAGGCGAAATAAAGCGTTTTCTGGTAACTGGCTCATTGGTTCGGTCCGAACGGTTACAGGCTCACATTTTCCACGCTTCGTGCCTCCACACGTTTACCACGCTTTGGGCCCGATCACGCAGACCACGCCTCGGTCCAAACCTCGTTTTACATCCCGCGATAACAACCTCTAACAAACCTGTCAGAGGCGGTTACAAAGCGTGATTAACACACGCTGTAAACTCTATAAATACAGGGCGCGACGACGGAAATAGCAGGACTTTTTGGACGCGTAAGAACAGACCGTTACCCTGCCGGATTTCTTACTACTTTCTTTTCCTTGTCATTAAGCCTCTGTTGTATTCATTACGGATTATTTGATTAGTGAAAAGGCTAAGAGTATAATCTACTCTTAGTCAAGTGGTTTTCACCCCAATTCCTGCAGTTTCCACTATACATCGCTGTGCCATCGTTTATTTCCAGTTTTTAATCGTCTTCCACAACAAAAACAAATCAGAACCGAGTTCGTTTGCTAAACGAACCGGACGACTGTTGGTACCCCCTAAAAAGGGACCATAACAGTTTGGCGCCGTCCGTGGCGACGATTCTCTAATCCCATTTGAGTTTTCTACCAGGGATAGGATAATCAAAGGCATGACAAATGGAACTCCGATAAATGATAGTGACGTGCTTCCCGACAGTCTCCCAGCACCAACATTCACTTTACAGGATCTGGAAGCTGTCGTCAGGAAGGTGGTACTGGAAATTACGTCGGAGAAAAGTGGAACAGAACCACCGGCTGTTTCAAGCCCTCTTCCCAAAAGCAAAGAATACGAGAGTGATCCTGACGAGCGCAGTACTGATGAAGAAGAAATCATCAGGCGTGGCGTAACAATGAGGAGGCCTAGATATCGGTCTACTCCNATTCAAAAAAGATGGCAATACAAAGTTGTGGAGAGCGCATCAGAGAAATGGGTAATTAAATGTGTACATGAAGATTGTCCATTTCATCTTAGAGCAATATGTTGGGCACGCGATAAGGTATGACAAATATCTGTATACCAGTATGATCATACGTGCGATAACATACTACTGGTGGAGGGTCATCGTAACATGTCGCGGAATTTTATTGCATATGAGATGAAACCTTTCATCAGAAACGATAATGGTAAAATGTTATATATTAGCATTTAAATATATAATATTTGTAATATCTAACATTGGTATGCAGGTATAAAAGTAAAGACTGTTCAGACTCATATGCGTGTGAATTATAGACTGACTGTGAAATACGAGCAGGCGTGGTATGCACTTCAACGTGCATTTGAGATGGTGTACGGGTCATGGGAATCGTCAATGACAAAGTTGCCTTCTTTATTTGGTGAGATGTTACATATAAACAATGGGACTGTGGTACGGTGGCAACTGTACGAGACTGATTTGGGGTCGCCGAACTATATGATTCAGTACGTGTTTTGGTCGTTTAAACCGTGTGTGGACGTATTCCAATACTGTGACCCAGTTATTTCTGTAGACGGGACCCACTTGTATGCGAGGTAAATACTTATTACATTAAAACTTCTATTAGTTCATATTTTACTCATATACGAATTGTAGGTACAACCACAAATTGTTGGTAGCCGTGGCAAAAGATGGTAGTGGTCATGTGATTCCTCTCGCTTATGCTCTTGTTGACTCTGAGAGTACACAGTCATGGACTTGGTTCTTAGAGATGCTCGACACCGTTGTTATCGGCATACGTGAGACATGTATAATATCCGATCGGGCAGCAGGTATTATGGAGGTGGTGAGTTCGATGGAAGCGTTCCAAACTGGACACTTGAACCATCGTTGGTGTCTGCGACACTTCTGTTCAAACTTCTATAGCGCATTTAAGAACACCGAATTGAAGCAAATCGCTTATCGAGCCGGTGCCCGATCAAAAGTTTATAAATATCACAATGACATGGCCGAAATTCTGAGCAAAAATGAAGAGGCTTATCGTTGGTTGGAGCGAAAAGATGTTACCAAGTGGACTTTGATACACGATGACGGTAAGAGATGTGGGACACTTACCACGAATCAAGTTGATGCCATCAATGGAGTATTGAAAGTTGTCCGACGCTTACCGATCACCACAATTGTTATGGCGACATTTTATCAGGCCAGGGAGACTTTCATGAAGAGGTAAGCAGAGATCCAATCCATGACTTCGAACAGTGAATTGTTGACGGAAGCTGCTAAAAAATTTTACAGACGTGCAAAAAGGAAAGCAGATTATCATAATTTGAAGATGTGGGACGCCGATCGCCTAGTCGCTGAAGTTGAGGTAGACACGAGCCGTAGTCATGAGGCATACATTCACACTGTTGACCTGCAACGACAAACATGTACATGTTCGAAGTGGCATACGTACCGTGTACCATGTTCCCATGCTATTAAAGCGGCGAAACAAATTGGGCGTGCACCTGACCGCATGTTCATACGAGGGTCAATCGTAGAGATGTTGCAGGCAGCTTACGGAGAAGCAGTCCTTCATTCACTTAGACCCGAGTACACGTGGACGAACCCAGGGTGGAAATTGTGGCATGACCCCACTAGATTAAAAGCTATCCGAAGAGGGCGACGTAGGGGAAGCAGAATTCCAACGGATATGGATCTCTAGTGATTTTTGACTTAATTTTCATTTGAATTTTAATTTTTACATTTAATTGTATATTTTAATTTATTTGTATATTTTAATTTAATTTTAATTCTTTATTTATTTGGATTTAAAATTTTAATATTAATATTAAAATAAGTATAAGAATAACAAAAAAATCATATTTAATACAAAATTTGCAAACAAATCCTAATCATGGAGAGTTCTATCCAAAAAATCCATATCTATCAAGTCATCGTCAAAAAAACGTGGCTGCTCAGGTGCGGCGCTGGACTCTCCACGTTCCCTAGGTCTTCGCCGCCTTTCCCTGTCACGGTTCATCGGCGGCGGTTCACTGGGAGTAGGCCCTCGTGGGTATGGCGGGGTCTGGTACTGAGCTGAGAAATGTCCATGATGACGAGATGGTGGATCTCTATATGGATAACTCATAGGAGGATACTGCTGTGAGCCGTAAGACGTCCCAGCAGTTGGGTCAGGTGGTGGGTGTGGGTACCCGGATGTAGGGTACTGCGTCCACTGACGAGGCATCGGAGGTGGCTCAGTAGGAGGCGAGAATCCCATGCCAGCCGACGTGTAGTGGGGGGAAGGTAAGTACCCATAGACCTGAGAGAAAGCAAAATGCTGTATTTCCCTAAGGCTATGGGTAGCTTCTGTGTTCCCCCGTAGATGCGTTCCCGCAAAGTTGTCCAGCTGTGTAGCCTGCAAACAAAAAAAAACCGATCAAAATAAGACAAATCTAATACAATGCAACACAAACCGATCAAATTACCACTCGGGCCATGGGTTCTGCTGTTCCTCCTCTCCAACCGGTCTCCTCGTTCGATCGAACGGCTAAATGTGGTATACCATATATACAATACCACACAAAGTATGTGTCTTCCGACACAACAGCTCCGTCCACGAACAAGTGCTCGAACAGGTGGTCCCACATATAGATCCATTTCGCATGGATACTGACCCAATCCTGACCCTTCTCGGAGTTATAAGAATGCAAGAGCCTTAGCAGCCCTGCATCCTCTGCTGGTCCGGGAATGGAGAGGACACCTCCGAGCTGACGTGCCACACGATCGGGGTGATGGTGTTCCACACGGCCGAAAAATATAATCGGCCCCGTGTAACGCCATGCCGCAGTGGTCTCAGCATCAGCGTGCTCTAGGTCACCATCCGTGTATGGCCTCCATATGAACTGAAAATTATACATTAATAAACGCACAAAATAATATGTATAATTAATTATTTATTACAGTACCTCACGTCTCCCGATTGCATCTAGTGCATCTCTACAAACCCTTAGCGCATTGTGCGCCGTGTTCGTATGGTCCAGACGACCGGTAAACTCCCTGCAAAATACATAATTTAAATTAAAATATTATAAAAAATAATAACTAATGAAAAACAAACCTCCAACCGTAGTATTGGTAACTACGTAGGTCGAAGGACTCATTCGGGAAGCGGTACATGAACACCGGCTTCAGAGCCGGAATTCTGGACCACGCCCATAGCTGAAAATCATAAACAATATTATATTAGCTATTGATATAAGATTAAGTTTGTTTAACGTTGACACACATGTACAATTCTGAATGCTCCACCTACTGTCACGTGACCGGTCGAAGCCTTGCATAGTTCACGATATAAGTATGCAAGTACGGCCGATCCCCAGCTAAGTCCTATCATCTCATCATCATCTCGAAAGAGATCCATCATGATGAGTTTTGCTCGGTCCCCATTATTATTCGGTAACAAAATCGAAACCACTATGAGGAGACAGATAGCCCGAACAAAACAGAGGACTTCATCATCAGACTCAAATGGCTGAGCTGCCCGTTCCAACACATACTCTCCCAGCCCACGTAAACTGAAGTTCGGATAACTAATGAACTCGTCTCTGGGAGTCCACCCGAACACGGCAGTGCTATACTGTTTCCACTCCCCAACATTCCTATTGGGTCGTGGACCAGTGATAACATTGCCCAATATGGGCAATCCCCATATGAGTGACACATTCTGTAGTGTCACCGTGGCCTCGCCCATTGGGAGGAAGAACGTATGCGTCTCGGGTCGCCACCGCTCCACCATAGCCGTCAACAAATGATTATCCAGCTTGATACGAATGGTCTTGAATACTCCGTAAAACCCCCACCGTATCAAGCAAGCAGATACTCTCTCATCTAACGCCCGCAGCTTACTCAAATAATAATCTCCATGCTTATACTGGATCATCGAACCATGCTCTCCATTTATAATAAGTCTACTGATGTGATGATTCTGACGATGTAGGACACTTCCATTCATGGGAGCACGTGGTCTGCCGCCTTCCATATCTGTTACACACAATAATGTACAAAACATAATAATAATAATTTAAAATAAAATATTAAAATTTAAACTAGCAATTGATAATAATAAATAAATTCAAATAGAATAATAAAATATTTAAATTACAAAAACTAAATTGTACCAAAATTTAGAATATTTTTTTCAGCCTCCAAAACACGAGACGAATTTTTTTCGGGATGATTTCACAAGTGAAATCACCCTATATTTATACACATGCGAAGAGCGGACGCCGTCCGCGGAAAGCTGACGTGGCCAGCTATAGCGGACGTTGTCCGCGGAAAGCTGACATGGCCAGCTATAGTTTACGTCGTCCGCGGAACACGTTGGCAGCTGACGTGTTCCACGGACGACGTCCGCTATAGCTGGCCACGTCAGCTTTCCGCGGACGGCGTCCACTATTCGCCCTAAAACAATATTTGATTTTTCTAATCGCATTATTTAACCAAAATAGCCAAATATAATATACAGTTGCATAATTCCAATTGTGATTTGTGAAGTCTGAAACACGTTTTCCATTTTAAAAAACTAAGCCCAAATAATCCCCAATGTGAACTACGGCCCACCCCAATATAATGGCACGCTCGCGGTTTCATTTCCAATTAAAAGATACCACGTAAACAATTATCCACATGGATTGATTTTATTGGCTATTGTAATCGTGGCCTCAATTCGTCACGTCATGCTAATTGCTACCTATACTATTTAAATGACCAAATGAAGATCCATCTCTGCCAATCAGACCTGAATTGCGTAAGTTCGGATCTTTCCCGGAGCTCCATATACTGTGTATCGAAGGTCCAACCGTGGCTTCCTCCGATCACCAGCATCCTCAAAGCAACATCACACGTAGAAAATCGGCACGGGTGAACGCCTCTTCCTCGTCCAGGCCGATTGTGTACAGAACTGTTTATAAGGAATCCGTTGACCCATCGGATTCGGATCTCGATCCACCATTTTGGCAGAGAAATTGGTTTCTAGTGCTGTTGCTAGTGATGGCGGTCTCATTCTTTTGCCTGGCGATATTCTTGTTATTTGCTCTATATTCTGATAATTCCGCAATTCCTGTTTCCGCCGCCTCGGAAGGTGTCCAGGTGAGAGGCCTTGATAACCAAATTTCTCGATTTTTTTTATTTTTATTGGTACCACTAGGGTGAAATTGCGTGAATTAACGAACACAATGGGTATGATGTACGCTTGGTTCTGCATTACATTGCGATGATCGCACTATAACGTAGAATGTGATCCTGAATATGCCTATTGCTTTGAATCTGAAATTAAAAGCTACATTTTTACAGCTAAAGCTCTGGTTTTCTTATATTGAACATCATGTGTTGTCATATTTCCACAGATTACGTATGGTTCAGTTATAAAATTGATGCATGAGAAAACAAAAGTTCGACTACATTCACATGACGTTCCTTATGGCTCTGGTAGTGGACAGCAGTCCGTCACTGGTTTTCCAGGTGTTGATGATTCTAATAGCTACTGGGTATTATTTACATTGCAGCTTCACCAAATAGTTCCTTCTGTGCTTCCCCTTTATCTTTCGAGGGATTTTCATTGCTTTTTTTACGTTGTACAGACTGTTAAGCCGATACCCGATTCATCTGCAAAGCAAGGAGACTCGATAAAAAGTGGAACACTAGTTAGATTGCAGCATATGAGAACTAGGAAGTGGCTTCATAGCCATTTGCATACTTCTCCCATATCTGGGAACATTGAGGTTTGTATGCAATTCTTTAGTTATGTCTTGATTGTGATTCACTGCATGAAGTTGTTCAGTTTATGCAACTTGAACTTGCTACATTATACTCAATCGCGTATACTGCTTATTTCCATATATTTAAGTAATCACATTCGAAACAATATGATCAGGTAAGTTGCTATGGAGCGGATGGAGAGTCTGACACTGGGGATTACTGGAGGTGAGACATTATGATATTGCAATTACAAAAGTTTTGTGAAACGAGATGGTTGCAGGGTTGTGATATTTGAAATTATGCACTTGATGTAGACTTGAAATAGAAGGAAATGGAAAGACATGGAGACAGGACCAAAGATTCAGACTACAACATGTAGATACGAACGGATACCTTCACAGTCACGACAAGAAGTATACCCGTATAGCAGGTGGTCAGCAAGAGGTATAAAGATATATACTCAATGTTAAAGCCTCGGTTCATATAATCTAATTAAACAATGGTATTTCCAATTCTTTAAGGTCTGTGGTGTTCGTGAAAAGAAGGCGGATAATGTTTGGTTGGCAGCAGAAGGCGTTTATCTTCCAGTCACTGAAAACAAGTGAAGGTGCTTCAGGTTAAACATTTGCTATTTATCTATTGAAAGTAGATGGTTTGATATTGAGTATCTTATTAGAGACCTCAACTTGCTAATTTCTCTGCTGAATTCTCATTGCAAAAGCTTGTTTTGTCTGTGAAAAATATATTCCTAATTAAGTGGATTTAGTCTACATATCAAATGTTTTCAAATCGTAAATATTTTAAATTATCCTTCTATTTGAACTGAACCGAACCGAACCGAACCGAAAAATCTCCGGTTCACTAAAAACATGTTCAAACAGATGGTTCAACGGACGGTTTTAAAACATAGGACCTAAGCATCCTATCGAGCCCTAGGGTTTGTCGGGTCTTTACTCTGTATATGGTTGGTACCGAATTCGTTGTGAGATGGAATTTCGGGCACATTGTTCTTATGTTGATGGGGTGTCTATGTATTTCAATATATATGCATTGTTTTGGTAATTTACATGAAATTTGATCAATTTGTTTGTAAGGCTATGATCTCATGTCAAAATCTGACTCATATATATGCACAACCGGGTTTGTTCGACAGTATGGTCGAAATATTTGTCCTTACTCGCTTGGATTTTAAAAACTCGGATTGGGTGCATATTAGTATAATGTAATATGAAATTTGATTGATTAGTATAATAATGTAAAATGGTAATTGAAACTTTGACGTGAAACATGATGTGCCAAGCGCGTCCGGCATTCATTAGATGATCGAGTCATCGACTATCATCAACAGTTACATCTCAATCAAAGCTTTATTTCTGATTGGAATTTCCAAATTTATTCTATTTATTTAAATCAACATTTTAACTGAAAATTTAGTTACTAATATAACCAGATTGATAAACAATAATGGGCATGTGTTGTTATGTTTTTAAACCGCGGTTCAATTGTTCGGTTGAATCGGTTCGACCATGGTTTGCTCTAGTTTTTTTCATTTTTATATTTTTGAATTAATATGATAATTTAATGTTATTTTATCATGTTTTTTCAATATATTTTATTATTTTTCTTTGTGATTATTTAAATTTTATTATTTACGTATACTCGTAATATATAAAATAAATTCAATTATTTTTTGAAAAATTCTTATGATTATTTTTCATCTTTCATATATCGATGAAATTCTATCTTATATTTACTTTATGAAATAACATAATAATGTATTGATTTTATGAAAATTATGATATAATTAGTTTTTTTTTAAGTTTTTACAGTTCAAACCGGTTTAAACCGATTCTTAGTCAAATAGATATTTTCCGGTTTGATAATAATCACCTGCTTAAAAACATAGATGTTTGGAATAGCGATGAGAGGAGATATCTGTTATGTGAGGTTATCGTAGTATAACTAATCATGATTTAAAAAATTGTGTTTGAAACAACGGTACAATGATTCTGATTTCATGAAATGACTTTTTGTCATTACTTTTAATTAATTTTGGATTCAACAATAATTTAATAAAGATAAAAATAAAATATTACAAAGTGCGTTTTGGTGACAATTGGGGAAAGCCTACTGTCATGAGACCGATGTTTTTGGAGTTCAAATAAACACAATTCATATTGATATTTGGTTTGTACTAAATAGAATCACGATGCGATGACCACACATCCCCACTCACCGTTGTTCCAAACATAGCTATATATGATGTTTCATTATAATTGTTCATGAATCATCATACTTAATCTGCATTCGTGACTCACTCGAATGCACAAGATGATGAGATTTACCTAAAATGACTTGCAATTCACTGACATCTTTAATTCACCCATTCTTATTAACTCACAGTCATCGCTAAGGTTTTGTACACATCGATTATAAATATGGATCTTGATATGAAACCAAATGTAACGATAAAATTCCTACTTGCATAATATTATCTATTTTACACCATAGTAGCTTCTACATAATCATGGATGAAAGAAGTATAATAAAATTGTATGTTTGCATATTAAGATTTATTATATGATATAAATTATAGCAAAAAGTAATTAAAGATATATACAATAAATTAGATATTTTGAGATTTAAAATGACTATTATAACAGAATTTTGTAGTCATCAAGAACAAGCTCAAGTAGCATTTATATCGATGAAAAAATCGAGTTAATGATTGATTTTAATCGATTTAAAATTTTATACAGTTTAAAGTAACCCCAAACATTTTATACATCAACCCGATATCAATTTTGGAAGAAGTATGCTATATTTTTAGATGTACCAAATCCTGTAATTGTCACTAATTATTTGTGTACAGTAACTGTAAAATCACTTCCCAATTCCCATTAATACTTATACTGCATTTATATTGTAATCTGTCCATCTTTTTAAAGCTCTCCATTTTTCTTAACATGAACATGGAGCCACACAACAACGAGAATCCAAATCCCGTTCTTTCTTTGGGACTTAGTCTCCCGAAGCAAGAAGAACTCACCCATTTCTGCACATCAACACAACCTCCCAAAGAAGTCGAAATTAGGGTTTTCTCATGCAATTACTGCAACAGAAAGTTTTACAGTTCACAAGCTCTTGGTGGTCATCAAAATGCTCATAAACGCGAGCGCACCGTCGCGAGACGAGGAGAGAATTTTACATCCTTCTTCGGTCATCATCAAGCGAATGCGACGACAAATTTTTACCCTACTTTTGCTTCACTACCATTGCATGGATTCTTAGGTTCATCATCAAGTTACTATATGCATTCGAAGTTGGCCGGAAATCTACCGGATCAGCAGTCGTTGGTGGAGCCAATGGCAATAGAGAACATCCACAGTGGTCGGAGATATGTTATTATGCCGGAAAACGGAGAATTGAGATGGGATAATAGTCATAAAGAGGATCTGGATTTGTCTTTAAAACTCTAAGTAAAATATTGCTCTTTGATAGGGAATCTTAATGATAATAATAATGATAGCATTTCCATAGAGGGAAGCAGGATATTTGTATACATATATTAGGATTAATAAAGATCATTAAATGCCTAATTGTGATTTGTCTTAAAGTCTTAATTAATAATTTAATATTAATCTATTTCAAACTCAAAATATCATTTGATTAAGATATGTTATGAACCACGCTACGATTGGAACCATGGTGAGTGGTGTTCTGTTTTGCATAAACTAAACATCAATACAAACTACGTTTATTATAATGCAAAAAATAACAATCTTATCGCCATAGGCGTCTGCCAAATAACGTATATTGCTAAATTTTATTTTTACCCCTTATTAGATATTCAAAAAAATATAAAAATAAAAATGTTGTGCTTTCGAAATAATGAGTTTATAATAAATTAATAATAAAACATAATTTATAAGTGATACAAAAGTAAATAAAACTAAGACAAAATAGTCATATATGAAATCACATCAATGCACCATTTTTTTAAAACAATTTTTTAAAATCACGATTACTTCATATCATAGTACAATAATCTAACCTCACAACTATTTTGCAATGCATTTCCAAATATGCCACTATCTATCTTAATATTTTATGATTTTCCAACAGCTCAAAATTATTTTTTGAAAATATTTGATTTATAAGGGTTAAAAAATGATTCCCGTTCAAAAAAATAATATTGATTTAAGGATGATTTGAAAATATTTAATAAAAATCGATTAATTTATATGTTAAAGAAAAGGAGAATGTTGATTTTTTGCGTGTGGTTAGTCTATCAAGCCGTACCGTTGGATTGAAGGACGTAGAAAATGATGGATGAAATGGACGGTTGTGTAAAAGAGTAGACAAGTAATTCAAACGGTCAAGATTGAATTGTTATTGCGACGAGGAGGGGGAGGGATCAATCAGTCTTGATCATTCATCACACCTGCAATTTTTTTTCATTTCTCTGTTAGTTATTTACTCCATATCTGCCGACCTCCCACGTCCACAAATCTTTTAATGCCAATTTAATTGTTTTTAAGTTTCAATTACAATTCAAAATGTACTAATTTTGATTAGACATTCATTTTGAGCTCGAAAACTCAATACATTATTTGGCGCATTTGATTCAATTTCAGTCTTATGATTCATATTGTTGTAAATTAGCAAAATATCTTTATTACTTCGTAATTCTATTTAGTACAAACCAAACATCACTATGGGTTTGTTTGATATAACTTTTTAAAATTGCAGTGTTGTAAGGTGTGGTGAGATATAATAATCGTGAATTTTTAAATATGTTTGGTAAAATTGTAATATTATGATCGCGATTTACGTAAAAATACTAATATACCCTTATATATACATAATAATAAATATAATTATATTATAATTAATAGAATTAAGGGTAAATTAATCTTTTCCAAAATCACAATGAGGCCACAGCTGGTTTTAACAACTGTGATGATATCGTGATTTTTTAAAGATTATCATATCGCAATTAAGCTTGCGTTTTGTGTAACATAAGAAAATCACGATTTGGACATAGCACCACACCTCACCTCACCACAGATTTAATTTGAGTATCAAATAAATCCTATAAATTATATTTATTTGAACGTCAAAAACATAAATTTCATGACCATATGTTTTTATTCAACTCTAATTTACTTGGTAAAATTATATTTTTAACTTTATTAAATTATTATTAATCCAAAATTAATTATAAATAAATACAAAAAATCACAATCAATATATCATTATTTGAAAAATAATTTTTAAAATTATAATTATTTATACCAGGATCAATTCCCGAAATCTAAGGCTTTTATAGAAGCCTTAGATTTTCAATATGTTTATAGAAGCTTGAAGAAAGACTAAGGCTTTATGTGACTCTACATTCATTTCAAATCTAAACCCGACCTACACAACTTTTCGAGTTACATACCATTAAATTTTCATGGGTATGCTTCAAATATCCTAATTTGCAAGAAATACAGACAAGCCCATGAAAGTATGACACTTCACATAGCACCTGAAATCAGTTTAAATTTAATGGAACAACAAAGAAGTACATATTTGTAACATTTAATTGATCCCATTCTTCGGCCTCTTTTGAATAAAGGATTTGATATTTTCGAGCCAATTTAAGTACTCACTTTTATCTTTGTACCTCATGTATTCATGCAAGAACTCGGCTAAACCATCATCTACGCCCCTCGTCTCCAAGAAATCGTACAACGAATCCTGGAGTTCATCATCCAGCTCCCTGGACATTCAACATAAACTAGATGCATAAAAGAATAAGGAGATTTGGCAGTAGTTTGTTTTGTAACATGAACATACTTAAATGCAGGTCCGGTATACGGATGATCTTTGATCCTTCCACGCAAACGAGTGTAAACTCTATGAATTTCAATGCAATCAGGCCATGCTGAGCAAACAAACTCCAAAACTTGATTATTATCGCCCTTGAAGATGCCAACAACAAGGGAGATATGCAGCTTCACGTCAAGGGAATCATCTGTTTTTTTAATAGGTGCAGATCCATCAAACATGGTAACTTCAACTTTTATATCTTCATTCTCCCCAAATTTCTTACTCAAGCACATCCATTGCTCGCCTTTCCGTCTATCAATCTCGAAGGAACTGAATTCTGGTGGAGGCTGTATGCCTGCAGTTGTTAGGTACTAACAAATTCAACAAAATCCACTCATTTTGCACGGTGTATATGCTTCAAGAACATGAATTCAAACACCACATTGTACAAATGCAACTAGCATGATTAAATTGTTCATGATTCTTTCGCTCAATTCTACCTAATACTAAAACAAGAAATAAATTTTTAGGCTTTGCAATAAAAAGTAGAACATTCTTCATGGCGGAATATTAACCGGAAAAGCTAGAAAACTAAATTTCGTTAAAAAAACTAAGCTAGATTTTAAGAATATTAACCCTACATAATTCAGATTCTTCCTGAGTTTTTAAACAATCAAATTCCAAAGGATACATAAAAAAGCAATGGGCCAATAGAATCAACAAGGACAAGTCGCAATTAAACCAATAAAAAATAAATGCAAAAACCAAGAAAAACAGAACATACCGAGAAGGAAGGGAAATGCTCGTGCTCGTACTGAATTTCGTTTCGAATTAACCGAACAATGTTCCCCTCGAAGGCCGATTGTCGCATCTCGGAAACGTAGTTAACGGTCGAAAATCGGAAATTTTGATTCTTAAAGTTGGATTCTCGCAGGCCTGCAATACTCTTCACAGTTGCTCGGAATCCCCGGAGCAGGCGATGAGCCATTTCGCCGACGAACCAAAGAAAAAATCGCACGAGGGGTTACCAAGGGTTTCTCGTACATTTCCATTTCTGTTTTATTTAATTGGGCTGGGCCTAGCCCAAACAATCCAATGATATTAAAGATTAAGAATTATATATTTTAAAATAAAAATATATACTTTTATTTAATTAATGAGGTTATAAATATATAAAAATTGTTAAATTTTGGTGTTAATTTAGTTCAGTTTGAATAAAATTATTTTGACTGATATTTGTGAAATTGGACGATGATTTTTGTAAATGTGTTTATTTTTATTTTAATATTTTAATAAATGTTCAAGTTTTAAATAAGGAATTTTTTAATGAACAAAAAGAAAATAATTAATTTTAAGTTTGAATTTGTTGTTTAAATATCTTACCTCAATCAACAAAAATAAGATATTTTAAATTCTTATTTAATTTATGTTTTAATTGGTGATTAAAAATTAACGGTCGTTTCAGGATTTTGTTTTAAATCGAATTTAAATTCTGAAACCTGTTTTTGGTCGAATACAAAACCTGAAATTAAAACATTAAATAAGCGTTAGATGAACTGCTTCATCCTATCAAAACCCAAAAGTTTGAATTTCTTCATTGCTTTACAGCTGTGACTATTTCCTTGTTTCGTGTGATTTCAGTTCACCGGAAAATTGAACGACTCACTTGAGTTAATCGGAATTCTGAGATGTTATGCTGGAAACCTCCGGCGAAAAATCGGTGTGGATCTGTTCCCGTTCGTCTCAATGTATATGATTTATCTTCAATCAATGGTTACGCTTACTGGTTAGGGCTTGGGGTTTTCCATTCCGGCGTTGAAGGTCAGTTTCAGTCTTTATTTCGATATTTAAAAAATTGTGCGGATCTGATTTTGTTCGAGAATTTTCACTTTTTTGTTTTTGTTTTGAGCAGTTCATGATGTGGAATATGCATATGGTGCACACGATTTTCCGACGACTGGAATCTTCGAAGGGGATCCGAAGCGCTGCCATGGATTCACTTTCAGGAAATCGATTATAATCGGTTGGACAGAACTTTCCACCGGAGAAGTAAGAGATGTGATGGAAGTATTCGCCCGAAAATACAGAGGCGATGCATACAATCTAATTACAAAGAACTGTAACCATTTTTGTCACGATATTTGCGTTGCGCTCACCGGAAAACCTATTCCCAGTTGGGTTAATCGTCTCGCTAGAATCGGTACGTCTTGTTTTGTTTTTGATTTGGAGTGACTGTGATTCTAGGGTTTGTAATTCCGGTGAAATTTGTTGAAGGTTTGGTTTGCCATTGTATGATTCCGGCGAACTTGAATTCAACAAGAGTAAGCAGCCACAGGATTGATGAGAAGGAGGTGTGTGAAGATGTGATTGGTAGAAAATTGAGATCCAATAGATTCTCAGATATATCTTCAAGTTCATCGGAGTTTTTCTGTTACAGGGCGCCATCACCTGATTCTGATAGAAACTAGACATCCCACAAGAATTCAAAACTTCAATCTGTAAATAATCTTTTAAATTATGTTCATTTGGTTTGTTTATGGTATCTCAACTACAATAATTATATGGTTTTTCATTTCACTTTATCTCTAATGTATAACAATTCAATCAAAGCATATAATTGGTCATATTTATAGAGCTCTTCTGTCTTCATTTATATTTAAATATCCTTCCAATTTTTTTCATAGTAAAAATTATTTTCGCAAACGTCTCATCAATCTAAACCCAATTTCTCAATTCTCATCATACTGAAAGTTGTAGACTTAATTATCTCATTAACATTTGCAAGTTATGTTGGAGATTAAACACGTGTGCGAACAATCTCGATGAGTTAGATGAACTAAGAATAATAACAATGTTGAAGAACAAGAACAAAACGATACAAGAAAGTTTAACGTGGAAAACCCAAGGCGGGTGAAAAACCACGTTATCGGAGGAACGGTCAAATCCACTATCGGAAGAAGAATACAACACACCAACACACGAGTTCTCTTATACTCGTAGACGACAAGAGATGATGGACCGAAGTCCTACAAAACAAAGAACCTCAAATCTTTTTATATAATAGAGAAGTTGGAGATAATTAAGGTAACTAGCAAATATTCCCTAATATTTGATAATATCCAAATATATGATATTTGCATAATCAAATTATATATATACTTCCATATATACTGATTTGATATGATTATATTTTCTTGAATACCTCATTTCATGACTGACGTCCATCTTAGACCAATTGGTCCCACCTTGTCTCAGTTTGATCCTTGATCGATTGTCTCAATCTCATATCTTCGGTCCCTTTGTTACCTTCAATCCTTCGTCACCTTCGGTCTTTTGTCACATTCGATCCTTCGGCATTGCGTACTTCGATTCTAGATCGATTGGTGCCAATACTCACCATCATCAAATTGTGCATGATCGACCACATCGTCCATCATCATCCAAGTATACCCGATCGACAACAATGTCGATCGTCATCAAAGTGTACCTGATCATCATCTGATCTCCACATCTAACAAGTTACTCTATCTTCATTGAGAAAATTGTCATCCCAATCATCTCACCAACCTATTGCAATTGCAAGTTTCCTATTCTCTTTACATTGAAAATTGTCATCAACCTATTGCAAGTTCATGATTGATTGAAATTATATAGTCTGACCGAAATTATGATAGAAGAATGTGAGCAAACGGGATTAAAGGAAGGAAACAACACATTTAAAAAACTTGATCAAATCATTATGTCATGACATAATCAAATCATATACATTTTTTATATATACTGAATTGATATGATCATATTTCATTGAATATCTCATTCTATACCTGACGCTAATCTTAGATCAATTGGTTATGTCATGTCTCAGTTCAATCCTCGACCGATTGCCTCAATCTCATATCTTCGGTCCCTTTGTCACCTTCAATCCTTCGTCACCTTCGATCTTTTGTCACATTCGATCATTCGGCATTGCGTACTTTGGTCCTGGACCGATTAGTGCCAATATTGACTATCTTCAAATTGTGTCCGGATCAACCACATCGTCGATCACCATCCAATCGTGCCTGATCGACAACAATGTCGATCGCCATTCAGGAGTGCCCGATCGACAATAATGACGATCACCATTCAGGAGTGTCCTATTCAACAATGACGACCGACAACAATGTCGATCGTCATCCAAGTATAACCGATTGTCATATGATCTCCACACCTAACAAGTTACTCTATCTTCGTAGAGAAAATTGTCATCCCAATCGTTTCATCAATCTATTACAATTGCAAGTTCCCTATTCTCTTTACATTGAAAATTGTCATCAACCTATTGCAAGTTCATGATTGATTAAAATTATATAATCTGATCAAAATTATGATGGGAGAATGTGAGCGAACATGATTAAAGGGAAGAAACCACATTTAAAAAACTTAATCAAACTATTATGTGATGACATTCTCACTCTTATAAATCTAATCAATCTCACTTCTCAAACCAACGTGGGACAAATTCAACATTACTCTCTTCATTGAAAATTATCATCCCATCATCTCATCAACCTATTGAAAGTTCCCGATTCTTACAAAATCGTGAAAATTGTCATCCAAATTCTTATCAACATGTTTGGATGTTTCTAAAGTTCAGGGAGTTGAACTTACCGAAAAAAAATCCGACATTTTGGTAAGAAATAAGTAAAACTTGAAAAAAACAATGAATTTTGGCAATCCCTCTTAGCAAAAGAAGTTAAATTAACAATAATTCAAACTCTAAATGCATCTCAACATGAAGACAAAAATAAGAAGAGAGTGAAGTCAGTCTCTTGCCATATCAGAAACATAAGATGTAAAAAGAGAAACAGCATCTTTCAAGTGATGAGAATGAACGTCTTCTGGAATAGGTGCCTGAAAAACAGTATCGAACGAACTAAGACGAACCTCGTAAGATGAGCTCTCTTCGGAGAAAGAAAGGAGGCGATTGCAGATTCCTTCTGCCATCTTTGAATACACAACCCTGAGAAATGCATGTTTAATGTATGAGTGGCTGAGGCCAAATGAATTCATTCTCGAACATTAAGATAAACATGGTTACCTTGCATCGACTGAAAATTTGGTCCCCCAAAGTAACAAAGATTTGTTTAGGTTATCTATGAAATTTGAGAAAGCATTATGTTTACTTTCAGAAGTGTCCTGCAAAAATATCTCATCAGTTCATAGGAATAAACAAGAAATGAAAGCAAGCTACAAGAACTAGGCATCTGTGAAGTTATATGATCTTTCAAACTCCAGTTTTGATGAAAAATGGTATGGTAAGGTTTAAGTACACTGTAAAAAATGCGAAGCGATCGCATATTGATATAATGTATCGTGAAATGTGAAATAGAAGAATCCCAAATATTTTATGCATGCAATTCAGAAGGTTGAAAAGCAGGATTTTACCAGTTCAGTGATAGCATTATTGTCATCGTCTGAGGAACTTGTAAGTGAGTAAAATGAAATATAAATTCCAGCCCCGACATCCCAGTCCTGGATTTCTGATTTATACCCCTCCATTGATGCAGCAAGATTCCAGATCTCTGAGTGTTTTCCTGCAAGATACAAATTTATAGGAAATGATCCATTTTATTTATTTCGGAAGTTAATCGTCGACGAATTTAACCAGATATCCCTGTGGTAGAAGAACAAATACGAAAAAACGCTCCTTACCTGACAAAAACAGAGAGTGTGCTACTGAAGTCATAAAGATTGAATGTGCTCTTTCCCAGTTTTCACATGCAATGAAGTTCTGTAATGCTTTTGGATAGTCCCCAAGGTAGCCGGAATATACTGCCTGCAACAACAACAGAACAAGTATAATCATAACAAATTCAGAGAAAAATGAAGAGCATAGAGGCACAAAAAGGGACCACTAGGGAAAAAAAGAAAGTATTAAAAGAGATTACGTTAAAATACTCACCATAGCTTCATGTAGCCAGGCAGAAGGAATACCTAGATTTTCTATGAACTCCCACTGTGAGTCCTGAGAACTCCAGACTTCACAATACTGGAAGAGAATTTCCCTTATAACGGTGATTTGCAAATATGGGCAATCTTCACGATGAGGCATGTGAAGAACCACATAGATAGCCCAGTGACAAAGCCCAGCACAAAGCAATTGGGTAATGAATGCCATGTCCAGAATATGGAAATCATTAGAACTGAATGTTCCAATGGCTTCTAAAATTGCACGCTGATGCCAAATCGTGTGATAATCAAGTGGATCATCAGTTGAGGCTGATGCACTGAACATGGTCTTGAGAGCACCGAGGTCTTTTTCCTGTCTGGCATGAAGAAGCATAAGATAATAAGCCAGATCAAAATGGCTATTGGCGTTCCAGCTGATGGAATCCTCTCCAGGACCTTCATCAATGTAGACTGGAACAGGGTAAGGAGCATTTCCCTCATTGAGAAGCTTCTGATAGGTATTGAATATATCAGGAAGGGAACTGTCAGGTGGAAGTTGATACCACATTAACAAGCCTAGGAACCGCTTCCAGTCAATTTCGACACCTTTTAATGATCCATGAATGTTTCCAGCAAGCAAATCTAGAAGCCTCACTCTCTCATTTTCAATGTACTTAAAGTCCAGGCCATTTTTTCTCCAAAGATCAAGCTGATGAGAAATATCTGAACGATTTGATGATGCCCCCCCAGCCTGACTTAATAAACAGGATAGTCTTACGTCTCCTCTAGAAGCAGCAAGCTCCACTGCAGTGTCAAGCTGCCGCCCGGTAAGAAGCAGGAATATGTTCTCAAGATAATTCATTTCATCCAAGAAGCCAATATCTGCCTGTACACGGTGGTAAACACTCTCTTGCAGCCAGTAGCTGAATTCAGCTCGCCTCATTAGTGGAAGTGCCTCCTCGTCAACATTAGGGTAGCCTTCCAACTGATCAGGTATCATGTCATCCTCATCATCCACCAGCTTTAGTTGGGCGCCAGCTTTCTTCACAGAGAAGAGGACTTTGATCAGCTCCCAAACCAATACTTGGTGAATCAGAGGAACACGAGCAGAAGATGAGAGACTGGGAACTTCTAGCTGCCTGTCAATTATGTCTATATATCTCCGACAAATATCAGGAAGACTAAATCGGTCACAGCTGATCTTTTGAAGATTAAGGTGACACGTTTCAAGTTCAACCTTTCTAGATTCAAAACTCAATTCTTTATGAAGTTTTAGGGGAGAAATGAAGCAGAAGTCTACAAGCTCCTGTATAACTTCATTTCTTTCGTATCTTGTCACTTTGTCTACTGCAACCTTTTCAAGATTTACTGCAGAAGACAAAACAATTTGATTGTCAATACTGCAAACAGGTCTACCAGAATGAACAAGCACGCAATTCGGCCCCCAACCTACTCGAAAAGATCTCCCCATGAACAATGCTGCATCAACTACATTATGCGAATGTTTTACAGAGACTAGTGCACTGTTATCCAGCTCCAGCTTAAAACCTTCAGATTTTGTGGCTTTCATATTCAACCCTCTATTCTGTAGGGACATCAGGATTCCTCCAGATGAGCTGGGGTTAAAACTTCCATGCTTGTACTCTACAAGCGCTAATGGGGTTTTGCGAATAAGAGGACTGTTCTTCTTAGGATTTGTTTTTCTAGATGAATGCAACAGTAAAGATTTTGGTAACTCCACCACAGAAGGTTCATCTTCATATGAATCTACACCTTTTGGACTATCTACTTCATCTTCGTCTAGAGGGAACAGTGATTTCATGGTTTTCATCCTAGTAGGATCAAGGCCAAGATGGGAAGGAAACGAATGCGAAAGTAGAATCGGGTTCAATGCAGAAGCAGCTTCATCAATATCCAATACATTGTCATCATTCATCTCAGGCGAAAGTTCACCTTCAGCAGTTACACCTTCCATTAGAGTATCTTCCTCATCTTCTGCATCCAGGCCAAATCTACTAAAATGCTCTACAAAAAATTTCCATTCTCCACTAACTGTATCAAATGAAAGAAACTGTGCCCCTTGACTCTCTGTCTTGCACCTCAACTTATGGAAAAGTTGCTCTATGCGATTCTCAGTCATACGATTAAGATGATCCCGGTTAAGTAGTAAAGTGACTTCAGCTGGTTTATTAAGACCAAGTCCAACCAAGGGCTTGGAGCTATCATCTTCATATACAATAACTTCACATCTACTGAACTTCACAATTGAATTCAAATCCAAGCAGCTAACATCTGTCTCCCCAAGGAACTTAACGTATCCATAACCAAACCTTCCAACAACAAAATCAGGAACTCTACTGCAATAACCCGGGCTCCGAAACTCACGATTAGCCAGCTCACTCAGGCAAGGTATCGTGTAGTAATCAGAATGTTGCAGCTTAGGTATTATGATTTCAACGTCACAGCAGAGTCGACTTGAAATAGAAGTACCAGAAGCCCATTCATCGGAGATTTTCCTTCTTTTATACACTGATTGGGAATCGAAAATGGGCTTTATTGTCTCCATGTTCACTTCCATTCTCTCTTCAAAATACAGAACACGAAATTCTATACCCAAAGCAGCGCAAAGGGATCCGATAAATAAATAAGAGAGCCCAACAGAATAGAAAGCAATAAAAGATAACCTTCACAACTCAACGGACAAAACTATTTCGAATGAGAAACCATAAAAAGAATTTACTTCATTCATGTAAGAAATATAGCAGATCCTACTGCTACATCCAAATCTCAAAAATCAAATAGAGCTGAGAAAACTACAAATGCAGATTCCACACAGTTATTATTCAATTAAGAACTACAACCGATAGCGCAGGATTTCATCTCAGTTTCAGTAAAAAACTAGAAGAAAATAATCACCTGCTTTCAAGCTCGCCGGAGTTCGTGTCCATCGGCGAAAACCTCAACGTTAAAAACCCATGGCCGTTTCTCTATTCCTTAAAAATTAGGGCTTTAAGCTTCAAATTCAATTTAATATCTTCGGGTCGGGCCTTTTTAGAAGGGTCAAGTATTATAACACTTGGGTCGCCTAAATACATTTTTAATTTACCCGTACCTTTAACATATTTAGGTCAATTAATATTTTAATATAAATGGATCATACTTATCAAAACACAATCTTTCATATTTTTTCAAGCAATATCTATATAATTTATCACATCAAATTAAATTACTGTGCATTGTGGTTATTGCAGATAAATATTAGAATCTCGTTGTAATAATGATAAAGTGTTAGATTTTTTTAAGAAAACTATTGTTTGTGATGTAAGATTGATTTTGATCATTATTACTTTATGCTATACAATTGACCTAGAACCATGAAATATGAAAACTTCCATATTACATTATAATATATTGAAAACTTACATATTTATTATATTTTTTTTATTATATCTATTTTTTATTCTCTATAAATAAAGAATGGATAAAAAGTTCCATAGCAATTTTTTAATATAAGTAGAACAATTTTTAGTTTTGGACATGTTTTGATAGTAACTAATTTTTTTTACACATCTAGGAGTGATGTGACATATGACTAGATTTAAATAATTTTATTTTATAATTACTTTATATTTCAAAATCAATTATAATTATATTAATTATTTATAATCAATAACTTATTTAATATATAACTAAATATATTTACTTTATATTTCAAAATCAAAATAACTTATAATTATAATTAATTTAAAGGACGAAGTAAGCAAAACAAGCCATCGGAAACTTTCGACTCAAATATGTCAAAGTTTGATTTTTTGAGCTCGATTTTTTTGGTTCTCCTCCGTAGGTGTTCTTTCTAATTAGTCGAATATCGAATCTCAAAATTTCAAACAAATCAAACCGAATCGAGCTGTTTCGCAAAATATATTAATAACATATATTTCCTAATAATATAATATATATTATAAAATTTAATAAGTCGAACTTTAAATTCGAACTCAAGTCGACCATGAACCTCAATCGAATCATAATTTATTGAAATTCAAACTAAATATCAAATCGAACCTTATATATTTCAACTCAAACTCAATACTTTAAAACACTTAAATTTGATTTTTTCGTTTGCATCATAGTTTAAACTAATTATAAATATTTAATGATTAAATAATTAAAAACATAATAAAGTAGTCAAAATAAATAAAAAAAAAATTAAAATAATAAAAATATATAAAATCCAACTTACATTAGTGGTATAAACGAAAAGAAGTTAATATCAGTACACAAAAATGTTAAGAAATAAATTGAGTGATAGTAAAGATATAATTATGCATGAATGCTATACTTTTAAAAAATCTCAAAAAAGCATTTCATTGTATTTGCCAGCATATACATGTATTCATTAAAAGAAATTATACGAATTTGAAGAATCAATCACGAGTTAATGAAAAGAAGATTAAGAAAAAGCAATCTCAAAAATCATTTTCCAGAAATAAATAGTATAAATTTGCAGATAATGTGTTAAGGATTGGAGCAAATTGAGATAAAATTTAAATTTATAATTTTTTTAATGATACTTTTATAAGAGAAAATTGCATAAATAACCCCCCAACTTACGAGTTGTGTAAATGTCATATCCCCTAACTTATGAAATTGCGGAAATGACATTTCAAATTATCAAAACCGTTGTTTTTTACCCCTGGTTTTAACAACTGATTTTCCGTTAAGTTTGCAAAGATTTTTCGTTTGCATTATTAATTCTCAATGTTAACAAATTATGTAAATAAGACTTATATGAAAAATTATCCAAAATTAATACTTCAAGTTCGAGAAATGTGCATCCAAATGTAAAACAATAACAATGTCGTTAGAGGGTCAATATTAAACAATATTGTTTAATTGAGGTGACTTACATGCATTTAATTAAAGTTTGAGGGTCATATTTGTATATTTTTATTAACTTTAGATGTCATATTTGCAATTTTATAACTTAAAGGGCATGCCTTTTATATCGTCCAAAAGTTGGAGGGCCACATACAAATGTCACCCATTTTTATAATCAGTAAATTGACTATAGGTGGTAATTGCAATGTTTTAAATTTCCGGTATACCGGAAATTTCGGGCATACCGGATTCGTCGGGTCGGGTCAGGTTTTGGCTTTGGTTTAAAAAAAATAAAATATAAATATTTTATAATTTATTTTAATATTCCGGTACATGTCAAGTATATTCGATATATATCTGATATACCGATCCAATGAACTTGTTCGGTATACCGGTGGGTACGGTTTTTAAAACATTGGGTAATTGTTGCTAGAGGAGTGCGCAAATTAACAGTAAAGTAAGTAGAAGTAACATTATTGTTTGATTTATTTAAATTAAATATGGGTACAATAATCTCAAATAGAAACTACATCACATAATTATACACTTTTGATATTAAGCTTAAAATTAGTATTACTTTAGTCATGAAAAAGTACTAAATAAAAATAGAAATGAACGATATTCAACGCGAATATCGAATTTATTTCATTGATAATCAAGACCATACATCCATTACATAGATGAATGTATAGCTACACCATAATACCCAAAATACCCTTTTTAACACTTTGGAGGATTTGGGATTTTACACTTAGTAGGGACTTGTCTAGCAAGATCAGGATCAACTCCGTATGAAGGTAACAAAGGGGAGTCCAAGTAAGTGCAAAGGCAAGGAAGATCAGCACGAGAAAGGGCGGAGCAACATTTCGAAGACGGGGGAGATGGGTTCGGTGGAGTTGCTGCGGGACGACATTCGATCAACTCCGACAACTTCAATTTGCAAATATCAGCACAATTTGTATATCCAACAAGAGCTATGAGGAGAAACATGCCTAAGATCATGGCTTTGGTGTTCATCTTCATATTCTTTGTATGGTGTGATTTAGGGGAAGACATGGGTCTGTATATATATAAGAATCAAGAGAGTGGGGGTAGTGTAAATATCACTTATAGAAGATTAAATATTCTAATTTGTTAACACTTGTATGAAATCTTTTCCCTAACAAAATATTAATGGTATTAGTGGAATCACGATATAAAGTGTGTCTATTTTGTAATAATAAATGAAGTCATACCGATGTATACTGGTCAATAAACCAACTACATTAGCAAATATCGGCCGTGGGCGGTACAACAGTAAAACCACATATACCGACTAACACAAACTATACCGACTAAGATTACTTCATTGGTAATAACAGAATGGATGACCCATTGGACAAATTTATAATTAGAGAAAGAAGTAAAACTATGACTAACTATGCGGCATCGACTCGTCTGACCGACTCGGTGCGACTCGACACGACTCGGTGTGACTCGGCAAGAGTATAAGAGTCAGATTTTCTACTCGGCTCGGATTAGTAAATAAAATAATATTAAATAAAATCAAAATTAAAAAACTAATTGTTAGAATTTGTAGAAAATTGTAAAAAGTCAAATTTAAAACCACAAATATTTATCAATTCATTATATAAGAAGATTTAACTTATAAAAAATAAATATCGTTAATCGATTCTATCATCTCCCCAAAAATAACCACTTTTTTATCCATTATCGCTTGTACGCAGAATTTACGAGTAGATCGACAACATTAAAAAGTCGTGAAAGCACATAAGATACGTTTCCGATGAATAAAAAAATCAAATTAAGGAAGAAATCAAAACGACGTCGTTTTGTGTCAAGTGTCAAGAGTCGGAGAGTCCGACTCGACTCGACACGGGAAAATGTGAAAAATTGAAGTGTGGGTGCCGCATAGATGACTAATAGATGTAAGCCATCCAAGCTACTCAAGAAACAAGTGTTACATGGTAAGAACTAAGCACCATGAGGGTGGGGTTAATGTAATGACTCAATTTTCACTCTATGCGATACTGACTCTCCAATTTTCCATACGTATCTATGTCGGACCGAGTAGGATAGTCCGACTCGTTTCGACACTTGATACAAAACGACGTCGTTTTAATTTAATATTTAATTCTATTAGTTTTTTGTCAGAGAAGTAACTTGTATATTTAATCCTACAAAACGATTAATTTATGTAGTGGATCTACTTGTAGAGTATTTTTGCAAGTGATATTCATTTTTTATGAAGTTAAATCTTGTTATAGAATAAATTGATAAATAGTTGCAATTTTAAAACTAAAGTTTATGCAACCATTAACATATTTTAATATTTATTTATATATTTTGTTTTATTTAATATTATTTATTTAAAAATTCGAGCCGAGTCGAAAATCCTACTCTTACAATCTAGCCGAGTTGAATTGATTCGAGTCATGTCATATTGATTCAGTGCCGCATAGTTTATACTTGTATGATATTATCTGTTTTGAAATAAACGATCATCATATATCCCACATAGTCCTTACTATTTACTCTAATATCAAATTATAAAACTTCTCAATGAATCACCAATTCAAAAACTATTTACTGAAATAAAACTTTAGGTTTCCATCGAAATGCCCCTTTACTAAGGTTAATATCTTGTTGTTGAACTATACTTAATCACTGATCATTCTATTTATAGAACATGGTGAGATTTGTCTAAGTTGACTCATCACTAAATAGGTTGTTACAGGTGCAAGAACATGTGGAGATGAACTTTTCTTGTTGGAAAGAAAGTGTGTAAATCATATGTTCTTGATTTGGGAATAGAAGATTGAAGAAGGAAGTATTAGGTTGTTTAGTTGTTCTTGCATTTAGAAGAATATAATAACAGATTTGTGTGTTAGAAGAGCATTTCTATATTTGTAATAAAGTGTGTAACATGTCATTCCACAAAAGAATTGCGTATATACCTTGACATGTGCCGTAGTTAAAACGTGAATCATTTAGAAGATATGCTTTGCTATATTTTTGCACATTAAGCTTGGGTTATTTTAGTGTTTTAAAACTTTACCCGGTTTATATGGATTAGATAGTTTGATCATTGAACATTTTATTGAATGAATGGGTCAGTGGATAGATCTGAGCCATCAAGCAAGTGCCGAACTACAATTTGATAATGATTCGATAACCTTATAAGAATTCTCAATGAATGAACAAATTATGTTAAGAATATTGAGTAAATGACATTGGTTTCTTGGCTTGTTTGGGGGTGCTTCTACTCTATAAAAAATATGTGGTTCAACATTAAAATAATATATACTAAAGAAATACTGTAAGCCAAATATTAAATAACAAATGAATTATGTTTTTTTTTAGCAAACAAATGAATTATGTTAAAATCAGAAAAACTATACCTATAGTTCCAGTTTCCATAACAAAAGGTTTTTTTAAAAAGTATTAATCCAATATCATATTTTAGTAACTTTTTTACATCCATCCACTGTGTGTTAGTTTCAAAGGATTCAAAATGAAGGGGTTCACAAGCCCGACAGAATATATGTATAAACTTATTACCAATTCAATTTCACTTTTATTACTTAAATTCCTTTTTAACTTTATTTAAATATTAAAAGTATACTTTATATTTATATATTTAAATCCAATTCTACACGATTTAACAATTAATTTAATATTGAACCTTAATCTTCTAACTCAACAAATTTCATATCTAGTAGTATGATTTTGATCACATTGATTATTCTATCAAAAAGTTAATAATATCATTCCAATCATTTTGAGAAATGGCGTCAGTAACCCAAACTTTGTTGAATTTTATAAATTTAGTTTCCAAAGTTATTTTGGCTGTTGGGCTATGAAAAATCAGCCAGTAAATTAAACCAATCCAATACAGAATGGAGGTTTCCCTATGGTAGGGGAAGAAATATTCAGCGATCACAGTTTATGTTTCAGCCCAAAATGAAAGGCAATTACAATAAATGGTAAAAAGACAGTAACACACAATACAAAGTGGGAGTGAATGAGTGAAGATATAAAATGCAGTATAAGATTGTGAAGAAGTGATACGAATAGTGGTACAAGTTGATATAGAAAAGAGGAGGATCAAGGAGGAGAAGACGGAAATTACCTGATAGTAGGCAACGGTGATTGTGAGTGGTAAAGTTTGACACTTGTTCATCTTCTATATATGATACATTCAAAGTATTGCATAGTAAATTAGACCCAGAAAATGGTCTCGTGGTTTTCTTCAAGGGATTACATAGTTTCCAAGTAAAGTCTCTTAGTTCTTCAAATTATATCACAACATAAATGAAGAAAGAAAAGAATTACGAATAGAATGAGTTAACATAACCTTTATGTTTGTTGTCATTGCTTGTTCTTTCAAAGTGGTGGCCCATGCAGGTCAGAGAAGCTGCGGAAATAAGAAACTTAAAGTATTCAGAAAAATATAGAAGAGTTGTGATTAAAATTGTAAAGATCAATTGAGAAACTTGGTAGATATGGCATCAGAATCATACTCAATGATGAGACTGACTTCAAGTAACTATTCGGAGTGGAAGAACAGATGGAGGAACTATTGAATTGCATAATGCTTTATGATCCAATCGAATTTGGAGATCAAAAGCCTATTGAATATACACCTAAAGTTTGGAAAAAAATGCACAAACAAACTCTCGGGTTCATAAGGGAGTAGATTGACTCATCTCAATATCATAATGTTAGTTCAGAAACAAATGCTAAATTATTATGGAAAAAACTGGAACGAACCTTTGAATCCAAATCAGCCCAAAGTCAAGGTTCACATCTTCATCGATTGTTGGGAATGAGGTATAAAGATGGCATGTCAATGTATGATTACATTGGAAAATGGTGTTAAGTGTGGAGATCGGTATTGTTATCGATCGGTCACACTTGGATGATGATCGGCAATGTGGTCGATCAGGGCACACACGAAAGATGAGATGGTTGGTATTGGCATCGATCGGTCGAGGACCGAAGTACGCAATACTGAAGGTGACAAAGGGACTGAAGCACGTGATCCGAAGATATGAGATGTAGGCAATCGATCGATGACCGCACTGAGATGTGGTGGGGCCCACTGGTCTAAGATATCGGCAGTTATGGAAGGAGATATTGAAGGAAACAAGATCATATCAAATCAGTATATGTGGACGCATATATATGATTTGATCATAGATAATCGAGATATGATCAAATATTATGAATATTTGTTAGTTACCTTAATTATCTCAACCACCTCATTTATATAAATGGGAATTAGAGTTAATTGTCACATACTTCAATACTCTTATATTCCGAATTTCCTCTTTGTGTGTGTGTGTTGTAATATTCTCAAGTGGTAGTGAATTTTTCCGTTTCCGCTGGTCACGTGGTTTTCCCATTCCGGATTTTCACGTTAAATTTCTTGTATGGTTGTTTTCTCTTTGCTTTAATTCAAAGGTTCTAATTAATCTATCGAGGTTGTTCGCACCCGTGTTTAATCCCCATCAATTGGTGGTGGCTGTGGGGTGGTAGTGGTGCAATCGGCGATAGGTGGCGATAAGGGAAGCCTAAGGATGTTTGACGGATCTGATTTTCCCTATTGGAAAATGCGAATCCGTAATACCCTTTATTGGAATGATTTAGGGGAAGCATTGGAAGAAAGGAAGCCGGCAAAGATGGAGGATGCAGATTGGCTGAAACTGGAGCAAGGTGTTGGCGATCGTTCAACTGTCATTGTCGAAGAAGGTGGCGTTTAACTACAACAAACAGACGACGACGTACGGTATGATGAAGGCGTTGTCCAATATGTACGAGCGGCCATTATCGACAATTGTGTGCTCTTGACACGACAGTTGTATACCATGATGATGGGAGAGAATGCCTCCGACGCCGAATATCTGAATGATTTCTGCAACATGTTGTCGCTGGTTGGACATGTCATGGACCATGATCTGCATCATCAGAGGAATGTTTGGAAAAGTGAAGATGGGGATTGAATCTACTGCTGATAATGAAGGAATATGAGAGGTGCATAGTAAAACCGATCATGGAGTAAAACTAATTCTTAAAGGAGTAAAGTACATATCTAAGTTAAGAATAAATCTACCATCGTTGTATGTTCTTGATAAGGATGCCTACAAGAGCATAATTGAGAATGGATTTTGGAAACTCTCAAGGGGATCTCTGGTTGTGGCAAAAGGCATTGCAACACAAAACTTGTACAAAAAATCATTCAAATTATTACATAAACATTGCAAGCATTCCAAAACATAACATATTTTGAAATTTGACACAAGTGATTGAGACACTTATATGAAAATGAATGAAATTGCTGAAGAAAAGCAACTGATCACTACAAATGGAAATGAACTCCAAGATACATGTGAACATGCGAAATAGGAAAGAAACATAGTTTCATTCAAAACAATGTTGGAAACAAAACAAAAACCTCTAGAGTTGATATTCTCAAATGTTTGCAGCATAGATACTCAGTTACTTGAGAGAAAGAAATAATTTGTGTCATTTATTGATGATGCTACAAGAAAAAGTTGGATTTATTCTATGAAATCTAAAGATGAGGTCTTTGATTATCTAAAAGTGTGGCATCCAACAGTAGAAAGAGAAATTGGAGTGAAATTGAAATGTTTTAGATCAGATAATGGAGGTGAATATATCTCAAATGAAATGAAAGCATATTTTAGAAGTCAAAGAAGCAGACATTAGACTACAGTTCCAGGTACACATCAACATAAAGGAACCACAGAGAGGATGCATAGAACACTATTTGACAGAGTGAGATGTATATTAAAAACATCATACCTACCTAAAGGATATTAGCAAGCACTACAATCAACTTGTTATCTAATAAATAGAAATCCTACATCAACACTGAATTATGAAGTTTCAGAATGGAAATACACTGGAAAAACTCGTAAATACCAACACTTAAGAGTGTTTGGATGGAAAGTGCTAGTACACATGTTCCTAAAGAAAATATTCAAAAATTGGATGATCATGCAGAGAAAGAGATTTTCCTAGGGTATGGAGATAGTAAGTTTGGCCACAAAATTTGGAATGCATTAAAAAATAAAATCATATGATCAAGGGATGTCACCTTTTTAGAAACAAAGTTCATAAAAGATCTCACAAAACCAAGTGGCAGAAATAAAAACAATAGAATGACATATAATGGAAGCATTGAATTACTCATACATTTACCAAGAAATGAAGGCAGTAATGAAGCCGAAAACTCAGATGATGAAGTACAGTCTAGACCAGAAATATAGCAACTATTCAGTGGTGATGATGAACCTGTGGAAACAGAGCAAACAAATATAAGAAGGAAAAATCGCATCAGAATGCAATAATCAAGGTATCATACATCACACTATACCATGATTACACAAAGTGGTGAACCAAAAAATTTTCAGGAAGCAATTAAAAGTCAATGCAGTAAAAATTGGTGGAAAGATGTGTTCCAAAACCGGACCGGTTTTGGCCGGTTCGGATCGGACCCGGGAACAAAACCAGTCCGGTTCGGATTACTAGGTTATGAGAGAATTTTTCTTACTTGAGGTTCCATGCTTTTGGATGACAACTCTTCCATCTTAATGGAGGTTCCATGCTTTTGAGGTTTTTGGCGCCTGAGAATGGGAACCAGAATTTTCAGAATTAAAGCAACACGGTCTGGGTACCACCGAAGGACACTTCTGCTCCTCTGCAATTCTGAAAATCTCATTTAATTGTGGTGAGGGGATGTCTTCATTTCAAAAATCAACGGCAGGGTAAGGTGGGAAGACATTTTTTTGAATACAGACTTTGTTTTAGTGAATTTTATTATTTTTTTTGGAATTTAATAGAAATTTTGGATGAAAAATGACAACGTTTTTATTCAATTGTTGTTTTTTGTTATTATTAGATGAATATTATATTAAACTTGAAGAAATGGAATACAAACACATTTTACATAAGTGAAATAATTAAAAAAACATTAAAAAACTAAAAACGAGTCAAACCGGTTCTAAACCGGTTTGAACTGGTTTGGACCGGACCGGAGGTAACACCGGTTCGTGTTTCCGGTCCAGTTTTAGAACATAGGTGGAAAGCAATGGCAGATGAAATGCATTCTCTCACAAAAAAATGATACATTTGATTTGGTAAATCCTTCCCGTCAAAAAAATTCTAGAAAACAAATGGATTCACAAACTGAAACAAGAGGCTGATGTGAGCATTAGATACAAAGCTAGAATAGTTGTACCGGGATTTACTCAGAGGAAATGAATAGATTTTGAAGAGATATTTTCTCCGCTTGTAAAATTGACATAAATCAGACTCGTTTTGTTAGTAGCTAGAACAAATGGATGTTAAAACAACATTCTTAAATGTAAATTTAGAAAAGGAAATATATATGAAACAACCAAAGGGCTTCACAAAGAAATGATATGAAAATCAAGTTTATAAACTCAAGAAGAGTTTATATTGATTAAAATAGACACATAGGATGTGAAACAAGAGGTTTGATGAGTTTGTGTTGAAATTTTTTTTCAAAAAAGCTGAAAGTGACCGTTGTGTGTATTACAGAAAAGAAGATATTGAAAAATTCATCATATTGCTATTATATGTGAATGATATGATAATATCTAATCAAAACAATAAAGAAATCAGTGAATTGAAGAGAGCACTAGCTAATGAATTTGATATCAATGACATATGACCAGTGAAGAGGATTCTAGAAATTGATATTTTTCAGAAACCGGGAAAAGAAGTCAATTACTCTATCTCAAAGAAATTATGCAGATCAAATCGCAAAAACTTCAACTTAGAAGTATAAAAATAATTGATTACTCCTATGTCTACTATTACTCTACTTAGCAAGGAACAAGAGCCAACTTCAGAAAAAGAAATTGATGAAATGAAAGGTATATCTTATTCCTCAGTTGTAGGAAGCCTCATGTATCTTGTAGTGTGCACAAGACGTGATCTTACATACTTAGTTTCATATATAAGTCACTTCCTTACAAATCCAGGCTGAGATCATTGGGAAGCTATGAAAAAATATTAAGCTATGTTAGTGGGACAAAAGATATGAAATTATGCTATGGAGGAGAGCATGAACTTAAATTGAAAATGTATGCTCATTCAGACATGACTTGAGATTACGATACTAGAAGATCTACTTCAGGGTTCATATCAATACTAAATTCAGGAGGCATTCATGGATGTCTAAGTTATTGAAGAGTATTGCACTATCAATAACAGAGGCGAAATACATGGTTTTAATTGAAGCAGGAAAAGATTGTCCAAAGATCTCAATCTTAGAATAAACGTATAAGAAATCTATTGTGACTCACAGAGTGCCATAGAGTGAAGCAAAAACGCAACATATCATGCTCGATCTAAATACATAGATTTCGGAATGCATTGGATAAGAGAGAAAATCAACACAGGAGAAATGAAGGTAAAGAAGATACCTAACGAAGAAAACCCAGCCGATTTCCTCACGAACATTATTCATTCAAACAAATTTCAGCACTACATGAAGCTTGCGGGGTTGAAGGAGAAATCGTAACCTAAGACATTAGCAGTGTTCTGTTGTGAGCTGGGGACATTTTGTTGGGCTCATAAAAAGCCCCTAAATTAAACCAACCCACTATAGAATGGAGGTTTCCCTAGGCCACCGGAAGAAATATTCAATTATGTTTCAACCCAAATTGAAAGGAGTTACAGGAAATGGTAAAAATGCACTAAGACACGATGCAAAGTGAGGGTGAAGGGTCTGAAGAAATAAAATACAATATAAGATTGTGAAGAAGTGATACGAAGAGTGGCACAAGGTGATACAAAAAAAAAGAGGATCAAGGATCAGTGACTATGAGTGGTAAAGTCTAAATCTTGTTCATCTTTTGTATATCATTCAAAGTATTGCATAGTGAATAGACTCGGAAAATTGTCTTGTGTTTTTCTTCCCATGAATACATGGTTTCCACGTAAAGTCTTTTAATTCTTCAAATTATATCACAACATAAGTGAAGAAAGAAAAGAATTATGAATAGAATCACTTAACATAACCTTTCTCTTTGTTGTATGTGCTTATTCCTTCATTTGCATCTACATTCCCAAACATTGAGTTTTTTGTATTATTCATTACCAAAGTTTATAAAATCAGATAAATTTGATTTACAAAGTTCAAAATTAGTCACATCCTCATAATTTACACATAATGATAGAATCGACCAGCGTTGTTAATTTGGTAAAATTAATTTCTATATTTTTTTGTTCAATTAAGTAATGACGTAAATACCCCGCCTTTTTTTGTGACCCGTTGCGCTTGCATTTGTGTATTCAGATATGCAAAGAACGACGAACGAAAAACTTGACACATACGCTTTAGAGACTAATTATGTAATTTAATTGGAATTATGGGGACTTATTGTGCCAATTATTTTTTGGGACTCAAATTGCAAAAGTTGAAAACTTTGGTCACCAAATTTTCAACAACAATCGAACGGGTGACGTTTGCCTATGACCCTCCAATTTACGATATATATAAAGATATACCTTGTAAGTTATGAAATTACAAATATGTTACATTTTTTCAATAATAATGTGTATTTATAAACTTTTAACTTAAAAATTGAGTATCTAAAGACATTGTTAATATTTTATATTTTATATCAAAAATCAATTTTGTATAATTTTTGCAAACTATAAAGGTATTATTTTCGTACTTTGCAATCATGCTAACTGAAAAACGGATTGTCAATTTAACGAAAAACCTAGTAATACAGTGTTAGGGATAAAAAACTAACGTCTTGATAACTTTATTTGTTATTTTTGCAATTTCTTAACATTATAAAGCTAATTATGCATTTTCATTTCGTACAACTTAGTCCTTCATTGTTCTGCAAATTTTTTTATTCTGCAAATTCACAATATTTCAAAGTATATCGATAAATCTTCACATGTATATATATTTCTTGGTTGAAGACACCAAGAATGAATGTATATGAATATGATGAGAATCTTTAATTGATGGAAATGGAATCAGATTTTTCTTCTGAAATAACTCCAAGTTCATGCTTATAAGGTAACAGTGAACAGATACACCTTGAGAACCAAACCAAGAGTGAGCTGCAACAGAAAGATGGCAGCAACAATAAGGAACCAATTTTCACCTGCTGACTTTATATGGTTCCTTAGATTCAACCCGACAAATGTAGCCGACATCAAGCCGGCTACACCTGCCAAAACCCATCTAAATATTTCTTGAGGAATGACCGATAAACACTGCAAAATCAATCAAGAATTACATCACTTAAACAAGAGTAGACTAGTTAAAAAAGGTCTTACCAAAGCAGGAATGAAGACAAATAAAGAGTAGCCGTAGAGACAAAGAAGTTGAACAAAGCTAGACGGAGCAGAGAAGTATTTAAGGACGATATATAACAAGAGTGGTACTATAGCAATGTATCCGTAGAACAAAGCTGCAGACCAAGTGACCAAGTTGATATCATAGTTCCATTCCTTGTTCTGCAACTTATGTGACAAGTATGTCACAAATGTACCAATTGAAGCCGCTACGAATATCAAGGTCGTACAAATCCAAAAAGGGCCATACCTACAAGACATAGTGTTAAATTTCTAGAGTCGGGTCAATTTCTGTAGGGAGTGCGCTCGGATATAACGTATGAAAGGGAGGAGACCAAACAATAAAAGATTTGAACAAGTCATTTACTATGATCCACATTCCCTCTTATAAACCAATCCAATCCACATCTAAAATCCGATGTGGGACAATTAGCCTCATATTTCGACACATCCCTCAAGTCCAACAACCTGACAAGTTGGATTTGACAACACAGAGGATCACTAACAATTCATAAAGTAAAAAATGGAGTTTAGCAGTAAGCCATGTCCCAACAAAGAAAAAAATTTCAGCCCAAATTCACGAAACTTCACGCTTAACATCATGATTATATGAAACATTTTTACTGTATTTCACTTCAGTTTCTTTTGATATGAATGAAAACTATGGCCGGACCATATACATGCAATTGCATAGAGAGCTAATGCTATAACCTTATGACAGCAAACACAAGGACAAATGTATTTATGTTAGACATTCATAGCCATCAGTTGGAGAAATAGACTGCCCGAAAGAGCCAACATTGCTTCTTGAGAAGTTGGCAACTATATGCTTATATAACAAATAAAAGATCAGCTATGTTTGCTTCTCATCCTGTGATAGTGCTTATTAAACGAAAATCATGCAGACAAATTAGTAAGAGCATAAAATGATACTTACAAATCAGGATTACTGGAAGTTTTTTCGTAGAATGTTGCTCTAAAAGGGAAGAGTGAATCTCTTATTCTTTCAAGAACATCGGAAGTATCCACATCAAAATAGGGCCGGTAAGTGGCAATTGTGAAGGATCTAAGCCAGCCTCCTTGCTGGGGCTGATCAGAACCAGATGATGGTTTGCCAAATGTATCTAATACCCAAAAAAGAAGATAAAAAAATATGCATATTAAATTCTCAATAAAATAAATCGAAATAGAAGTCAAAGCTATCTGCAAAGGAGAAAAAAATAAATCACTTTCGGCAAAGTCCTGTCTTCAAATTTTCAATATTTTTCTTCTGGTGGTTACAGAGGAAATAAAGTAACCGAGGCTAGAAAATGAATATCTCAGGAAATACTATAGCTACATGATATGATCCGTATACTGAGTTCATTCTTCACGGATCTTCAAAAAAGTGGCATATTTTGATAACTTCAAGATAAAAAAGGCGATTTCTCTCAACAATAAAAATAATCTAACCCACAATAGAGAAATCCAACTCCAGGGAAAGCCAAAAAAGCGGTAAATCTATTCATTAATCTATCAAAACCAATTTTTATGTCAATTTAGATCTTAGAGGCAAAACATCACTCAAGGAAATTGATGTAGATCTAGGAAAGACTACGACTACCCAGTAAATCTCTAGAAGATAACGAGTGTTTGGTTCCTTAGTACGAACGAAAAGAAAAAGATCATAAATACCATCAGCGTCCCGAGGAGGCCGCGAAGCGCCTGAGATCTTCCCTTGAGCTCCAGAAGGAGGAAGCGTTTGCAGATTGGATTCTACAAAATCACCGTCATCAGAAAGTTCAACCACTTAAAATTACACCGCAAGAAAAACAAAAAAATAATACCTGTAAATTTCACATGGGAAGGCGGATCTCCAGCAGCCTGCAAAAATACACCAAACAAAAGTTAACTTCAAACCAAGCAAATAAAGAAATGCAGATAGATCTATAATCAACAGAATGAATTTGACTTTAGGAAAAAAGAAAAAAATTTACCGGAACAGATCCGGTGATACGTTGGTTATCAATCTGAGTGTAGCTTCCGGGCATCATCCTTGCTTCAATACGAGGGATTTCCAAATTTACACTCTAGGGTTTTACATTCATTTGCTGCTCTCAGTCCGTACATTCGGTTTCAATATTCCATTCCTCTCAACATATTTTATTATTTCAAGCGTAATATTACTTGACTTCACGGTTATTTTGATAGTTTAATACATTAATGTTGAAAAAAGTAGGCTAATTTGATCAAATAATACTTCGAAAAATAGAGTTTAATGTTTTAACGCCAATAGCCGACGTCGTCCGTGGATCTCATCAGCAGATGAATTGTTCCATAGATGACAACTGATATAGTTATCCATGTTTGCTTTCCTCATCTATCGAACAATGATAACGTTTCTATATATATGGGGTGAGTTTCATCACAAATTCACATCAAACAATACATACAATATTAATCGTAGTGCGCAGAAGCTTCAAATTTCAGGTATAATCGTATACCGATTTTTGAATTGAATTTCCTTAATTTGTATTTATTTAAATTTAAATTATATTTTATTTAATTCAATGTTTATGTATTGTGTATTCGACACACAATACTCACAGACATTGATCACGAATGGGTAAAACATATTATGGCGATATTAGTTCTACTTATGGAGGTCAAAAGTAAGGGTTTGATAATGACATCGAGCCTGAAAGTTTCCTAGATGAGTAACATGATAACGAAGATATATTGGAAGGGGGCGTAAGTGGAGTATCACGGAGAGTAGATCGGGGCAGTGGGTTAGTGCGACGGCTGACATGTTCCGCCGATGAAATCAATGAAATGTATGCGATGTTAGCTGTGTCACTGATAGCATCTGATCCATCGCCAGGGTTGTCTAGCCACCGTAAGTACACGAAATATGACATTGACGAACCAAACTTGGTTGTTCGTACGAAATTTAAAGATAAGTTTCATCTTCAGTATTGTATTGCACATTTTAATATTAGAAAAATATGGCAATACAGAGTTGTAGAGAGCGCATATGAGAAATAAGTAATACAATGTGTACATGGTGATTGCCCATTTCATACGAGAGCAATATGTTGGGCACACGATAAAATTTGGAAAATATCTATATACGAGTATGATCATACCTGCGATAACATAGTACTCGTGGAGGGTCATCGTAACATGTCGCGGAATTTCATTGCATACCAGAAAAAATGATAATGGTAAAATGTTATATTGTTCACAATTTAATATATGGTAATTGTAATCTCCAATATTGTTATGCAAGTATAAAAGTAAAATCTATTTAGATTCATATTCACGTGAATTATAGAGTGACTGTGAAATACGAGCAGACGTGGTATGCACTACAACATGGATTTGAGATGGTGTATATGTCATGGGAATCGTCAATGACAAAGCTGCATTCGCTATTTGGTGAGATGTTATGCATGAACAATGAGACCATAGTACGGTAGCAACTGTACGAGACTGATTTGAGACCGCCAAACTACATGATTCAGTGGTGTTGTTTGGAATGACAGTGCACCGCCCGATGCGGTGAACGTGCTGTAGTTGTATTATATTTTAGCAAAACATCATTAATAACTGTGTTCATGCGATCGCAGAAAACAGCGGTGAGTTCATAGTTGGTTTAACCAACGGCCACCAGAACGCACATTACAAATGTCAATTTTACCCTCGGTTAATTATAGTTTAATTTTTTTAAAAAAATAATTTTGATCAATAACTTCTTATATTCTATCAATTACATTTTCAAACTATAAAAATATATATAACAATTTAAAATGTAGTTTTTGACATAATGAATTTATCATAAAATAATATAGAATTTAATTTTTAACTTATACACAATTATTTAAAAATAAGGGCAAAAAAGTCATTTTATGACATCACGATCGTTGCACCGCTGTTTCAAAAACATTTTTTTACAATCACGATCAGTTCACCTCACAGCACAGTACATTCATATCACCTCACCGATATTTATCAAACGCTGTTCCAAATGTGCCCAGTATTTGTTTTGGTCGTTTAAACTGTGTGTGGATGTATTCCAATACTGTGACTATGTTATTTCTGTCGACGGAACACACTTGTATGCGAGGTAAAATACTTTAGTATTAATTATTGTTATTTCATTTTCTTTTACATTAAATCAATTATTAGTTTATACTTTAATCATATAAGGATTGCATGTACAACCACGAATTGATGGTTGATGTGGCAAAAGACGGTAGTGGTCATGTTATTTCTCTCATTCATACTCTTGTTGACTCTGAGAGTAGTCAATCATGGACATGGTTCTTTGAGATGCTCGACACGTTTTATATCGGGATATGTGAGACATGTAGGTATCATGGAAGTGATGAGCTCGATGGAAACGCTCCAAAATGGACACCTACACCATCGTTGGTGTCTGCGTCACTCATGTTCTAACTTGTACATCGCATTTAAGAATACCGAATTGAAGAAGATCGCTTATTGAGCCGGTGCGCGATCAAAAGCTTTAAATATCATCATGACATGAAAGAAATTTGGAGTAAAAATGAAGACTCATATCGTTGGTTGGAGCGGAAGAATGTTACCAAGTGAACTTTGATGCATGATGGCGGGAAGAGATGCTGGACACTTACCACGAACCAAGTTGAGGCCATCAACGGTGTATTAAAGGTTTCCCGTCGCTTACCTATCACCACAATAGTTATGGCGACTTTTTATCAGGCCAGTGTTAATGCATGAATTATGATGGCGGGTTGGTTCGTAATGGATCATGTATTACAGGATAATGGGACAGACGTCGATCAGTACATTTTCTCAATTGTATCTGATCGACTCCTCGACACTTGCCCCTCGGTGAAGTCGGACGATCGCCACAGCCGATCTTAATCATCTGCATCCGATCGGCGCGAGATGTAAATGAACACATGATCAACAATGGTTGCTGATTAATGTCAACAACGGCTGCGCCACCAATCTCAGAAGGTTTCGCATTGCCTAAAAGTCGTATAAGTTAGCTCAAGGGAGGCTGATGTAACGAGGGAAGATTACGATTATATTTTGAATTTTTAAATTGTATCATCACCCCTATAAAAGGGGCAGAAGATAGTGAGGAAGGAGAAGTTCTTTCTTCCACTTGCTGGACTTATATTCATAGTGAAAACTCTTCCTGTATTTGGTGCCATGAGTTTTCCTCCCGGTTTTCGGGTTTCCCACATATAATTTTGTGTTCTCTCATTACGGCAACCGAATACCAGCGGTTATCACTCACTAAGATTAGAAATATCTAAGAGTAGATTTTTACTTTTAACATTTGGCGCCATCCGTGGGGACCGAACTGGTAAAGCTATAGAGAAACTCTACATGCTAGTTTTTTCCTTTTTGTACATTATAGAAAACCCATAATCTGTTGAGGCGATGGAAGCTCACTAGTAGGAATCACATTACAACATTGATGGAAGATATGTGATCACCATAGACCCGCAATCCCTGCGAAAAATGGTGGAAGAAATGGTCGGGGACCTTCGACAATCAATCTTGGTCTCAGGACAAAAATCTGTTGCCCAGCTACACATTCAGAATCCTCCAGACGATAACCCATTGGAGCAGCTGCGGAGGACGACCGACATGAAAACCAAAGCTCTGACGAAGAGGAAACTCTCGGTCGACAATCTCAGAACGAGTTGCCACGACCAGATGCTGATCATGATCAAGCCCGTTTTGAGAAATTGGCGGCAGAACTGGACGCAATTAAAAGGCGATGACCGGGGCTGGATACCGATCGTCGACTAGATTTCTTCCATGAGGCAATGGGTCAACCTATCAAGAGAGATGCCAGAAATGATTTTCTAATGGATTTGGAGGACGCCTATCAGAATCCCCACATTGATAATAGAGTTTCCACGTTACTTCATTTGCGTCTGCATCCATTTTTGGAGCATATCATGAAAGTTGTACCCGAACGTTCAGTGGCTCAGGGGACCCCTTAGACCATTTATCAGATTTTGAGTTATGGATGGGGGCAATTCGGGCTAGTGAGGCTATCTGATGTAAGATATTTGCAGCCACTCTTCAGAAAAATGCCAAATCATAGTTTAAGAATCTTCCTTCAGGATCGGTATGTTCTTTCGAAGATTTCGTCATACTGTTCACACATCAATTCGCTCCCAATGTGGGCCCTCCAAGGAGCAAGGCGGAACTTTATGCTTTAAGGTATACCTTTGGAAAAACCACTTTAAGACAATTCATTAAGAAATTTAATCATGTAGCAAGAAGGATTAAAATGGATCCCAAGGAAAAGCTGGACATACCGCAACAGATATTAGGGTCTTGTGGACTTTCAACCAGCCTAATCAAGAATCCACCCACTTCCTTGGGTAAACTGACCCAAAAAATCAACAAATATATAAAGGTAGAAGAAACTATGGCTGCTCTTCATTGAAAAAAGGAACCCGTTTTCACAAAGCCTGTAGAGAAGAAAGTCTATCCCTCGGACAAGAGATGGAGGGAAGTGAATTCGTACCAAACTCGGGGCATGGATACTGTGAATCAAAGGGTATATTGTGAGTTACACAAATCTATTGATCAGTCAACATCTGAATGCAATGTTTCGGGAAACCTCATCAAAGAATTGGTGAATAAAGGAGTTCTCGAATACAAGAGGGGCAAAACCCCTGAGAAAGAATCGGAGCCAAGGAGAGGTGAAAGGAATGACGATCGTCGCTATGCTTCTCGCCAGAGAAATGATGAACAGAACTATCGACCTCGGCTGAACCACCAAGGTCAGCGGAGGAATGGTCGTCGTGGTGGGAGACGATGGAATGACCAACGAAACGATCGGTATGAGAATGATCGGCGGGATAACAGACGATTCCCTGCTCCAGAAGTTCTCCCACCACCACCGGCAAACCCACCTCCTGAAAGGACTAACTTGATGGAAAACAATGAGGGAACAATGCACTTAACTTTCATGAGAAAATTCGACGTCAAATTATGGAGGAACAAAGTAGTATCCTAAAAGTTGAAAACAAGGGACATAAACAAATGGTTTTTGATCGTAGAGATTGGTTTTGGATACATATGCGAAAAGAACGATTCCCTGCAATACGAAGATCGAAGTTACAACCCAAAGAAGATGCTCAATTCCAAGTAATTGCCAAAATAAACTGCAATTCCTACCGATTGGAACTTCCAGGTAAGTATAATGTTAGTGCGACGTTTAATATATCTCACATGTCCCATTTTTATGATTATTCAAATTCGAGTATGAATCTTTTAGAGGAGAAGGAGAATGATGTGACCAGAAAAAGAGGCTCAACCACATATATGAATCCAATATAACTACTTCGTATTTCAAGCGGACCCATGACAAGTATAAAGATCAATAACATGCAGGAGGGACTCGGAGTCTTAATTGGTTATACATTGATGAGAGCTCCGAGGCCCGGTATCCGGAACTGATGGAGGTGCAAGCTATTCTGGGCTGGCTCATGTGACAAGAGATGAACCTACAAGACCCAAGATCCAAAATTTGGCAATAATTCGGCCTACTTAAGATGACAAGGCCCGAAGGCCCAATTAATCAGCAGGACCGAAGGTCATGCTAACAACGGCTTTAAGGTGCTTCGGGGACCAATCCTATGGATTGGTCCAAAACGGTTACAGCTAGCAGCGGCACACTTACGGTTTCTGTCAAGGGAAAACGATGTTGTTAGAGGTGGCTACGGAGTGTTTTGCAAACACGATTCTCCTCTATAAATATAAGGTGGAATGGCTAGTTCGGGAGGACCCTTATCACGCGTGCAACCATATACTATCGTCACTTTGTCTCTCGTTGTTCCCTCAGTCATTTTCTTAAGCCTGTAATTCACCGTAAACTTCACTGTTTAATTAATGAATTTGGCTTTTCCATGTTATATCACTTTTTCATTGCTTTATTTGTATTTTACATTATCGTTTCCCAATCTAAACAAATATCAAAACAAGCTCCGGTAATTTGAGACTTATTGACTGTTGGTACCCAAGTCTTTTAGACAACAACAGTATGATGCCATCCGTGAGGACGATTTTTAGATTCTCATTTGATGTCTCTACCTGGGAAGGACAAGGAAGACTATGGCGACTAGAAATACCGCGAGAAAAAATAGTGAGGTTCCCTCTGATAATCCCCCCCTACATTTTCCTTACAGAATTTAGAGGCGGTGATTAGGGAGGTTGTATTGGAGATTACGGCAGAAAATGATGGAACAGGCCATAGGTTGCTACACGCCCCGTACCAGAGGACATAGGATATCAGAGCTATCCTGAAATACATAATTCTGATGAGGAAGAAATCTTACGGCGATAAGTTACCATCAGGAGCCGTAGATATCTATCTACCCCTCCTCCCCCCAGTCAGGAGTTCCACCCCTATTAATGAGAGCAATTAGGAGCGTATGCAAAAACATGTCGTTGAGCTCACGAAGGAGCTGGAAGTGCAAAAGGATTTTGAGCCCGATCTTGGGCGAAATCGTTGACTATTTTATATGTTCATGGAGGCTCCGATCAAGCGAAATAAAGATGAAGATTGGTGGCACAACCTGAATGTTGCCCACACTTAGTCTCAGCAATCTGCCAGTGTCTCGGTTGCCTTGGAAGAATTGAAGCTCCATTTTTCTGAAGATATATGGGCGGTAGTCCCATATCGGAATTATCGCAACCCGAGGGGTTGCCAACTTTCAGGGGCTACGGAGATCTCATTGATCATGTCGCTGACATTAAATTGAGGATGGGAACGGTCCGTGCCTCAGACTCATCAAAGTGCCTCATCTTCGCGGCTGGTTTACAAGAAGATACCGGAATCTAGTTCAAAAATTTGCCAACCCGTTCCATACAATCATATGGGAGCTTTATATTGGCTTTCTCTGAGCAGTTCACACCAAATGTAGGACCGCTTCGAAGCAGACATGAATTATACCAGTTAAAATATGTCTCGGCAAAGATGAGTCTCCGATCCTTCAAGGAGAAGTTTAATAAAACTGCCCGGGCATCAAACTGAAGATCATAGACAAGATTGACATCCTACAGCTGGCCTTAGGACCTTGCAGCCTTTCGTTTAGTTTGGTAAAGAGTGCCCCGTCCACCTTGGAAAGCTTTTACAGATAATCAACAAATATATTAAGGTGGATGAAGCTGTGGGACCGAATCTGAGGAAGCCTATCGGAATTCTGAACACTTAGGTAATCATAGAGTTGCATACCCTAAGAGACATCCCCGAGAAGTAGGGGCTGTGACTGAGAAAGTTTTTCGGCCGAAGAGGGAAGAAAAATTGGTGTATTGTGAGTTGCATCATAACAACGATAACTCGACTCTTAAGTGTCTGCTGCTGTAGGAGATGGTAGCAGCAATGACGAAAGAAAAACCTGATCAGAATGATCCGAAGGGCAAAAGAGCAGAGCCTTCCTGGAAAAGCCATCAAGGTGATCACCATCATAGGCCATGGGGAAAAGACAATCGGGGGTATCCCCGACACAATTATGAGCGAGCGGTGAACTGCCGACGATCCCCTATGCCAGAATATGAAAGAGGCCCGCACAGTCGAGAGAACCGTGGGCAGGGCATAAGAAGACGTTTCCTGGGTCAGGGCGGCAGAACCCCGCAAAATAAAGGTGGGAGACAGAAGAATCCTCCTCCCCCACCGACAGAAATGGATACTCAGCCTCCACAGAATGAGGCTGTACCACAGGAAAGAGAAATGGTTGGAGAGATTTATGGTATCTCCGGCGGAGTAATAATAAATGATTCGGTCCGGGACCGAAAGAGGGCAGTGCGTGGAAAATCTGAAGAAGATAATGAATCTGTTACGTTGGTTAAGTACAACGCGGCTATTGAGCGGTCCTCTCCTTATGAGGACACTATTACCTTCACCGATGCTGATCGAGAAGGCATTGCTGACCCTTGTGATGACCCTCTCATGATCACTGTAATTATTTCTAACTGTCAGGTCCACATAATATTAGTGGATACCGGTGCTTCGTGCACTCTTATAAGGCGCGAGTGGCTGAAATACTGGGGGCTCCGAGCCACGATCTTACCATCGCCAACATCACCCTCTCGCCCTTCGATAAGAGGTGCATTATTCCGTGTAGAAAGATTTTGTTCCCCGTAACATTGGTGGATCAATCCAAGGACACAACTGAAGTCCTTGAATTTATTGTTGTGGAGGTGGACTTGGCATACAATGCAATTATTGGAAGGATATGATTCAGTAAGTTCGAGGCGGTACCTTCAACTCATCATATGATGCTGAAGCTCTCTTATGCGAAAGGAGTTATATCCATAAAGGGAGATCAAACTATAGCAATGCAATGCTACATGAGTTCGTGACGTACTTTGGCACTGATGAAGAAGGCTCGATTTGTTGGAATAACCACCCCATCCGAAGCAAGTAATGGAACCCATTGGGTTCAAACTTATCAATTTGGTTGAGGAAGACTGAACCAAAAATACACGCATCGGGGAAAATCTGACCCTTTCTTTTGAGGAGCATCTCATCCACTTGCTGAGAAGCCATGTGGACATATTCGTTTGGTCCCCGGATGATGTTCTGGGTATTGACCGATCTATGAGCGAGCATCGGATTAATACTTCCCCGAAGCTAAACCCGTTCGGCAGAAGAGGAGACGCTATTATCCTGAAAAACTTGAAGTGATCCTAACGGAGGTGAACAAAATGTTGCATGATGGATTTATTATACAAGTTCACTACATAGAATGGGTGGTAAATCTCGTAGTGGTTTCCAAGGCAGGTGGGAAGTGGAGAATGTGCATTGATTTTACCGATGTCAATAAGAGCTGTGAATCTGACCCATTCATGCTGCCTCACATTGACCGACTGGTGGATGTTTTTGCTGGTAGCAAAATGAAGAGTACCTTGGATGCCTACTCGGGATACCACAAGATCTTCCTTGCTGAAGAAGATAAGAAGAAATCGGCTTTCTTGACCGAAGTTTGTGTTTATTATTACGTGGTTATGCCTTTTGGCTTGAAGAATGCCGGAGCAACATACCAGAGGCTTGTTAATAAAATCTTTAGAGATTTGATAAGCCTATGATGGAAGTGCATGGTACAATATGATTGTCAAGTCTATGAATGATGAAGACCATATTTCTTATTTGTTTCTCTGTTTTGAAGTATGCCGCAAATATAAACTTAAACTAAATCTGAATAAGTGTTGCTTTGGGATCCGAAGTGGAAAGTTCTTAGGATATTATGTTTCTGAAAAAGTGAGTTGCTAAAGTATGAATGTTCACAGTCTCAAACCAGAGGTTCAAGATAGTTTCAAACTAGAACTAGAAAAGACGTTCAAGCTTAACAAGTGAACATAAACGTATTATGTGTTTTTATAGGTGAGTTTTCAAGACAAAAAAACCTAGCACTTTCTCAAGAACATGGCTAAAAGACAGTAAGAATGTTCTTAACGTTAAGCATGCAAAACAGTAAGCACAAGACCGTTTCAAAGACTGTTAAAATCTAAAAACAAGGCTTAAGCAATAAACACAAGAAAGTTTCAAAGATCTGATGAAACTCGAAACAAAGCTTAAGAATAGATGATTGTTTCATAGATATGCTGAACTTCAACACAACGCTTAAGTAGATAGCAAAGAGATTTTTCAGAAAACATAAAGAAAAAAATGAAAACGTATGAAAAGAATTTCAAAGGACGCAACCTATTTATAATTTGGGCTAATTGCCTTAAGACAAACAAGTCTACAGCCCTTAGGATTTATCTGAATAAGACCCAAGTAAGACAATACACATGCCCATGACATTGTGTAGTTAGACTTTATAACAAGGCTCAAGTCCATAAAATATGATATACATATATTAGTGCATAACAATGTCTTCCACATGAAGTTTGCCGATCTATTGTACATACGAACACGTCAAACCATGCACTCAGAGTTTTCCGGGATGCATTGGATGTCATCGGACGAAGTGAGGTAAAGCAACAGTCGATCACCATTTAAATGTGTATTTGTCGGTGTGTTAATGTCTGTTTTACAGTGCAATTGGAAACCGTACGAGGATGTTGATTTGGAACAAACGGACCCAGAAACAACCGCGGCATTACGGTACACATGGCCTCTTAATTTTTATGGTGCACGAAACATCATGATCCTGATTGTGTGGCTAGACAGATCGTAAGTGAAATATCGATCCCTTGGCCTGCCGAGGATGCAAATGTCTTGCATCATCTACACTCATTTAAGAATGAGAAGGGTTAGTGATCTAGTCCAAAAATATTTTGAGTATTTATTTTTAGATCAGTCAATTTTTTTTTTTTTATTATTCGGAATTCAGTTTGTGTGGGAGCACGAGCGATATACGAGGTTGTGCCCACAATGTGTGAGCTTACGTCCTCGGGAGAGCAAAGCTCTACCTTGGTTTTCACTATAATATTCGGAGAATACAATTACAATGATGTGATAACAACAATATAGATGAGAACGGCTAGTGAAATGATCGAAAACACTCAGTCGGGCTCGAAAAGCTGGCAGCCGCGAGTTGTGGTCAACAACTCGCAGAAAACACTGTACCAGCAACACAGTACCAGCAACGCAGAAAACACTGTACGAGCAACAACTCGCAGAAAACACTGTACCAGCAACGCAACCAACACTGTACCAGCAACGCAGAAAACACTGTACCAGCAACGCAGAAAACACTGTACGATCAAGAACTCGCGAATGTCACTGTACCAACAAAAGCTCGCGAATAGTGAATTATATGGTAGTCGCGAGGTTTGGTGCGGAATCTCGCGAATAGTGGAAAAAGCGGTGTAGTCGCGAGATTTGGTGCGAATTCTCGCGAATAGTGTCACAAGCGGCCTGGTCGCGAGATTTGGTACGAAATCTCGCGAATAGTGGCTGCAAAACGAAGTCTCGCGATTTCGAGCGAAAATCTTGTCTTGGGAGTTGCAAAAAGGGTTAGAGACCTTTTCAGTGCACTGGGGCTCATATTTATAGAGAATTCCAGCCCATCTAACAAGTTTCAGGCCCAGGAGCCCAATTCCACTCGGTTCAGCCCAAAGTCAACATATAATATTAAAATAAACCTGAATAGATGTCATTCCGCGATAGAACTTCGGAAATGCATTTCCATCGATTATTAGCCAAAAATAACGAGATAATACCGGAAAACCCCGTAAAATAATTCCTCGCTTCCAGTTACCGAACTTCTCAACAAGAAATGTCGCCACAACTTATCGGCACGTTCCTCGGGTGCCAAATTACGAAAATACCCTTGGCCCAGTCCGAGTCTGAATATGTCCAAAACTGCTAGAAACGTTGATCGAAAGCTCATGCGGAGGCACGGAGTGTCCAAATTATAAAAATACCCTCGAAACTATGAGGTGACGTAAATACACGAGAACATCGAGAGTATCACCTAACCACGTCAGACGAGCTCCCGGGATGTTGTAATACCAAAAATACTCCCGGGTAATATCAGTTAGGATTGGAGCACGATACACACTACATAGATCTATACTAGCCCTATGCACGTCCTTTGGACGTATCATATTGTTTTATGTTAGTGCACTAATTAATTTACTTTATACTATGTTTTTATCTATATACTTCTTAATATGATTTATTTTGTTGTTTATTTTATAGTTGACGTTATAATAAATTATAGTGAATTGAAGATTGATTTATTGTGAAAACATTTGATTGAGTATCTCATTTTATTATTGGAATAATTTTATTTAAATCATACCTATCTACACTATTTACTAAGAGAATAATGTATGTGCTAATGCACATCCATTTATTACTTTTCAAAATGTATTTTTGAATTTTTAGTATAAAATAAATGATATTATAATCATTTTATTTAAATGATAATTGTTAGTTATTTATGTTTATTTGTTGGAAATTTTTGACTTTTCAAATAAATGATAATATAGTCATTTTCTTTATAAATCTTTAATGATCTTCTTCTAAGATCTTTAGGGTTAGTGTCGCTTGAAAATTGTTCAGCAGGGTGGCTACAAGACACCATCGAAATAGAGACATCATATTCTTGGTCTTTTTTTTGTGTGGTCGCATGAACGTCAGATGTTCAGTTTTTTAGTTTTTTTATATATTAATGTGTCCAATCTACGAAAACCCACGTTTTTCTTACTTCATGAGTTTCTTTTAGGCATTTCTTTGCCGAGGACTATAAAGAGGATCATTCTATAACTAATTCTCCATAAGTTTTCTTTCGCAAGATTTCAACCTTCAGATTTCGTGAGTATTTTTGTTGAAAGTTTACAGCTGTGATGCTCTTTTTTATTTGTATTATGTGTAAAAAACATATGTTTTGATGTCTTAAATTAGTTAATTAGTACTCCCAATGTGTTATGTTTTTCATTATTAGTGCAATTCATGTTTATGTACTTGGTGATAGAATATACATATTGTTCATGGTATGCGTTCGTTTATTTTTTTCATTCACAACATTATTATGCTTTATTTGGTGTGGTTTGTTGATTCTAGAGATTGGATCTTTCAGTGTATGAGGGAGTTATAGTTGAATCATTACTACATTTCGGATTAGTGATTTTTATTAATGTTATGTCTTATGTTTGATTTTTCTAGTAGCCTTAATTGATTTATTTTTCTATAATTTATATTTATTGTTGGGTAAAATAGAATTGTGGAATCTGATGTTTTTAATTTAAAATTGGCTGTAAATATATAATTTGTAATTTTTATGTTTCTATCTATTCATCACACATTTCAAATGATTCTATGTTTTGTGTTCTTTGTATTATGGTTATTTACAAAATAAATGGTATTAAGTTTCTTTCCTAGGTATTCCCGATGTATTGTTTTTTAGTATTCATCTAATTGATCATATTTTTCTTAATGTTGCAATAATACAAATAAGGTACTTCTAATGAATTATTTTTATATGTACAGATTCACAACATCTTGTTGGAGCAGATATTTATGCATTACTAATCATGTATGATTTCATAATATACTTGCACTAATAATTTGCAAATACATAAAAGCAAATAAAAAATATATAAAATAAAATAAATCACTCCAACAAATGGTTTGATAAGATAGTGATTTTGTAGACACTTTGTAGACACTCTTGCTATATGGATTGATTTATATTATAATCTCTAATAGAAAGGTTTGATAAGGTAGTGACTTTGTAGACATACAAATACTAATAGTTTATCGATCATATGTTACTGTCAACACTCTTGCTACGAAATTAAATAAATCAATCAAAAGAAAATAAACCTATAAATATTATATTATATATGTAGTAGGAAAATGATAAATATACTACTTTGGGTTGATATCTTAGGAAAAAATATGCTAATGTATTTAATTCATAGTTGTATAAAAAAATTTATAATTTAGATATACTCAATGTTGTATGATACTCCAATAATGTTTTAGGAGCACCAAATGTGTTATTGTATTTATTTAAAATTTCTATATTATGCATTAAATATATTATTTATGTAAGATGTTCAAATTTCTTAATACTAATAATTCATTGTTGATCAAGTCCAAAAAATTATTAGCAATAAAAATCATGCGATGGTAGACGAATCACTATACTTAATCTATGATCGTTGTCGTCTATAGAATATAATGGAATTTTCCTAAGGTGCCTCTCACACCCCCGAGGAGTTTTAAATTCACCTCTCTTTAGGATATCCTCAACGCTGGCCACCCAGTATGCCAACTGTCAACAAGATACACCGATCCAAATCCAAACCGAAGCTATCAAATAGAATCATCACAATCATTCGATCGATATCCTTGACTGGTCGATAGGACCGATATAGTTGATCAACATCACCACTTCATATTAGCTTTCCCTCTGTTGGTCTTCCAAGCTGATCGACATTATCCCTTTGACTATCACCCGACCTCCATTCCTAACATGAGAAAAACATATTTGATACCCCATGGTTCCGAAGAAAACTAGATATCCCTCTTATTCTGGCATAGATGTATATGAACTTAAGTACAAGTTCTATATCCTAGAAAACTATTATATGATAAATGAGAGAAGGGATTTCGCCTTGCGTGCCTGCAAAAATGCACACCTCTTAGTCTACTCATCCGGTGAGCTAGGATTTTCTCAAAAGTAGCATGTGTTCCTCTTCCATCCTTTTGTGGTGGGCGTTCTATGTTACCCCATTTATACAATGTTTTTCCAGCATCTATATGAATATAGTTGCATTCATCTACTATTTAGCGGAACACTGAGTAGAACAATCCCTAAATGTTCTTTCACTCCACAAGGTGGGTTCTCATAAGGGAAAAAGCCCTATGGGGGATAGGCGAATGTTCTACTTCACCACTCGTCACATGGATTGCACCCTAGTCGATAATGATGATCAAAGCCTAGGAGTTATGCTTCTTGACAAACATGCATTTAAACAAAACAAAGTCTACTAGTTCAATTCAAAACGATGTGAGATTCGACCATGAACAACAGAGACATGCTCGTTCCCGCCTCACTCCTCAACCTCATCACATACAAAATCTGTAAAGTGGTCATATTACATTAAAGTAAACTTCGCTACTTCATGATTAAAACATTTTCTACATTTTTATTTTCAATATATTTTTATCATTCTTTCATTATCTTCATTTCTTTTCTTTCTTTATTCATTACTGTGGCCGGATTTACATGCACGCCCGAACCAACCGTTAGTTTTAGCCAACTCGACGAGCATTGTTGATTCCCTTCCCCGAGTAGAGACTCGGGAGCTACCCTATTCCCATCCGGGTCAGTTCGGCTCTGTGGTGCGTACATCTAATTTCTGAGAAGTAGATATCAATCACTCATGCATGCCCTACATGTGGTTGACATGCACATTGAACGATGCTAGATTTGGTGCTTCCACCTTGCCCCGAGTCTTCTCTTTTTATTTATTACTTGTCATAATCTTTGACTCTTTTCCCTACACCCGAACCATCCTTTAATCTATTGTTCACTCTGCTCAACTTGTTGGTCATGATGCTCTATACTCCATCAACTTCCCTGTATTCACGAAATGTCTTGTTTCATCATCACATGACACAATATGACTATGAAGTTAGAGCTTTTACTCGTTAATTTACAGTATTTTCTCGTTATCCCTTCCTTGGAATGTTCAGGGGTCGATTTGTGACGAAATACCACATTCACTCTCCTATTTCACGATGTATCTTCATTCTCTTTGAAATTCGCGATGAATTTCTTCCCTGCCCTTAGAAATTCCCGATGAATTTCTTCTATGGCAAACCAAAATCGCGATGAATTGTCTGTTGCACCTTAATCCACGATGAATTCCCTCTTAAGAACAAAACCACAATAAATTTTTTCCATGGCCTTACAATTCGTGATGAATATTCACTCCGCTTGAAATTCGTGATAAATTACGAACTTCTGCAATGAATTTTTGAAATCCACAAGGAGTTGTAAATTCGTGATGAATTTGAAAACAAATTCGTCGCGAGTTTTTTCTGGTGCTTTCCATCAGGGTCCTTTCGTGCAAATTGTCAAATACCCTTTCCCAAGCCATCCTTATCCCTATTTGTAGACATTGTAACTTGCATAAATTACCCTTTTGCCAACCTTTCCTTGGAATCCCTAATATAGTCTCAATTCTTGCTGAAATGCGATAAGTGCTAACCTGTCGTATCTTTGGTCCTGAGGTATTATTATGGGTCCTTACATGATGGAATCCTACAGATGCAGCCCGCGCCACGAAAGACAGAGGATTGTACTCACCAACCGTAAACCCTAAACTGTAATACGGTCTAGAAGACCCAAAATGACGCATGTGCTCTCCCTTGCGTTCAAATGGCACGACACATGGTTGCGGCATGTAGTGTAAGAGAGGGACTTCATGCGGAGCAAGAGTCTCAAGTAACCTATACCTCGTGGATAGAGAAGATGTGGACGAGGTCCTCTTGGGTCTATAATGCAAGTCCGATGCTCTCAACCCTTGATTCTACCTACACACCAAATCGATGTTGATAACATTTTTGAAAGAATATGGAGAATAATATGAACGAGTTCCTTTTGATCTCCTAGTGTTGTAATTTTTCATGGTACTTATATACTTGATTAATCTTAGTAATATGTACCAGGGACTATAGGGGATTTCCTGCCAAGGATGTATTATTACACCTACACAATTGATATCATGATAAACTGATATTAAGGTTGGTTCTAAAACTATCTAATTGACAGTTATCCATGTGACTTGAGTATTTATGGTATTATCTAATAGGCGTCTATGTGTTTGGTTGGCTCTCAGAAGAAATCATCTTGATCGTCGACATTCGTGTTCTTCGTCGGTTTTGTTTTGATTGGATGCCCCATATACGATGGTATGCTTGATTGTGGTTAGTGACTTCAAACATGGTCGCGTTCGACATAATTGGTATTCAAGGTGATCAGTATTATTATTTGATGTTATCATGTTCGACATTAAGTTGGTCGTTGTTATGATTGACAATATAGTCTAAGGATATGATTGCCAATACTATGAAAAAAGTTTTAAGTACAAAATAGAACTTCAAAGTTACACTCAGGAGTCTATTCACCTAGAAGATATATTACTAACTCCTCTAACCAATCGGCAAGGTGCCCGAACTCGGTGTCGTCGTCAGCCGAAATCATCGGAGAGCGTGGCTTGAAGTTACGTTCAAAAGTAATTGGGTCGACACGCTCACAGCCTTTAGAATTTAGGTTAAGGCCGATTATGTTCATCACTTATTGAGTATGTATTTTTGCTCTTCGACGATCCTGAAGCCGTCGTCACTTGGACTATTGGAGATTTTGGGCATTCGACTATCACAATAACATCTTGTGATCGTACTGGGGAGTCCTCGGATTGTAGATCAGCTGGATCCTTTACACCTGCAGGAATTTTTGAAGAGTGAGTTCTTCTTTGCAGTCTAACCGGCTATCCTATAGCAACTGTTGAAAGTTAGATTTTCAATGAAAGTGTTTACCCTTTCTTCGAAGGACTCCACTTCTGCAATTAATTCTATCGAAGGGTGAGGATTTTTCCTTCGAAAAGTCCCATCTATTGAAGCACTTTGTTGCTGCTTCACAAGTGTGCCTCTAAGCAACTATTTCTGCTAAGGAGGGAGGCATGGACTGCCACGATGGCGATCGTCTCTCCGACAATGACACCTCAAGTTGTAGAGAAATTTATATAAGTATTTGGCTATCAGAAATGTTTGATCAAAATTAAAAATATTGTACTGTATTACTTCCTCCTAAACTGTGGGTCGTCACACCACTGCTTCCGGATTTGGAGATTTCATCTAGGCTTTTGTTATTAAGGCTTCTTGAGTTGGCTCTAACATTTAATAAATCATTTATTTGATATTTGAGCTATGTGTTGTATAATTCGAATGCCATTATAGTCAATACCTTAGTAGAGTTTGCTCTCCCGAGCATGTAAACTCACGCATTCTGGGGCAGACTCTCTGTGTCGCTAAGAAACATAACTCAAGTAGCAAACTAATTATAAGAATGAAATCAAATTGACTAATGAGATATACGATAAATATTTTTCACTAAAATCAGTGTGTAAACTTAGAAAATCTATTTATGATATTCGGCAAACCTCTCAGAATTTTCATAAGAAGTCATTGGAGGCTCTTCAAAGTTTTGGACTTGTAACTAAATATCAATCATTCCCTATCATGCGCAAGATAGAGGTAGTTTCGTTGTGACACTCATATATGTAGATGATGTGTTCCTTATGGAGAACGACAATCGAAATTTTTTGATCAAGAAAGTGATGCTGACTCGCTTTGGAATCAATCATTTCGGAGTACTCATGTATTGCCTTGAGTAAGCGCAGTACACACTGGATATCTTGACGGAGACCAAGCTTCTCACAAGTAGACTTGTTGGAACATCTTCATTTAAAAGTCAGCAGCTGCGATGATCGATGGGAGTTACAAAAACTTGTAGAACAATTGTAGTCCCTGACGAACAATTGACCATACATCACATTTGTAGTGAATGGGTTAAGTCAGGATGTCGGAAAGCTTGATGGTGATAGCAAAAATGCCGCCTGATATCGTCATGAGAAATTTATTATTCGATGATATATATATTTCTATATAGTCATTCCCGAGTCTAGAAATGAAACAATTCAAGATATTTTGATGTTTGATATGGCTTATAGCTTTTTATGGTATTTGGATCTGGTTACTTATTTAGTGGATCCTTATACTTAATTTGGAGATTAATGGACCATTAATTTAGAGATTAATGAGTCATTATTTATTGGACTTCATTATTGATGGGTCTAGTGAGTTATAATTGTGATGGACTAATCACCTATATAAACATGATTAAAGTGTTAATGAATGAGTTTGGACGGTAGACCTAATGGAGGTTTTTATTGATAACCTAAAGAAAGAGGCTGTCATTCACCTCTTTTTAGCCCGGGAAACCTACGACTATGCCCACCAAAAGATGATCTTTTTCCTTTTATTTTCTACATCGTGTTCTACTATTGTAAATCTACGAACTTGACGTTTATAGTGGATTCAAAGGCTATAGCCGGGGTGGTTTTTTATCATTTATTTTACAGAAATATTTTCCACCTATAAAAATCGTGTCTTTTTCTTCTTGTTCTCGTAATAAACTTTAATTCGACTTCTACCCGTAAAAGGGGGTCTAAATTTTGTTATTGCTGATTTTTAGCAGTGATAACATTGGCGCCGTCCGTGGGGACGTTTTTAATCCCATTGAGTTTTTACTCGGATTTTTGGATGGAAAACGCGAATATATTTTTGATTCAGCGCAGCTTTGGTATTCAATGTGTTTCTAAATATTAAATCGTTGGATCGGTCTGCAATTTCATATACTTCTACAAACATATTATTCTCCATTCTTAATGGTATAGATCTATTTTTATTGTCGTCTGGATGTCGAAATTAACGTTGGTTTAGAAGGGATTGTTTCTGATTTTTCAAGTATACGCAATTCGGTTTTTCGATTCGATTCTCATACTTGTACTGTCGGATCGTTCTAAAATTTTTTAGCATGGTTTCATACATATATTTATGTCTTCTGATTGGTGAAGATCAGTTTTAATGGGAATTTCGGATTTCGGTTTACTATCCAAATATATGGTTGGTATATTTCTAATCCTCTTGTAATGTGCAGTTCGGATATTTTATTCAGTTTGAATAATTGGACCGTTGGATGTTTCTGAAATTAATATATATATGTCCAGACGTACTTATAAATGTTATAGACGGTGGAGATTGATTTTATATATTTTTTTGGTTTTAAATTAACGACAAACTTTCAACATTTCAATCTGTGTTTTCTGATATATTGAGTTTTAGTTTTCTATGTAATGTGCTTAATTTCACCGTTGGATTATTCTGAAATTTGCATATATTATTCATGACACACTGTGCTGTGTTCCCAATGGTGGAGATAAGTTTCGGTAATTATTTCGTTGTTCAAATTATTGACGGACAAACAATGTTTCTTATTATTCAGAATCCGTTATTTTTGGAATTCTAATATGGATATGATTATTTCATGTTTGGATTGTTGTGAGACTTATATATATTAATCAAGTCGGATTATTCAATGTTCTGAACGGTCCTAATTGCAAAAAGTGCATATCGATTGATCTTATTTATTTCGGATTTTAAATTATGTAATCCAAAGAAGATGGATTTCTATATTTTATGGATTGAGATGATGTGGATTTTATGATAATATGATAATCTCTTCGTGTTGGTATTCTTTATGGTATTTTATGAATGATTTACAAGATGACTCGTATGTATTATCATCCTAAGTTGATAAATTGTTATGATATAGTATCAAGATTACATTTTTTATTTTTGAAAGAATCAATCATATGATTGATTATAATAATATTGCAATTATATTTTTATCAAGACCTGGTTATATTTTGAAAATCTTATCGTTTTGGTATTATCTCCGGTATCTTCATAATGATTGACAAATGATTTTTATGTCTTATTATGATATTATTCTTCATTATGAGAAGAAAAGATTTTGGGATTTTAAATTACAAGTGATATATGATTTTCAAAATTTTGACTGCCGGTTATCGCCACCTTAAGAACGAGTTATTTAATCCATATAGAATCTTATGGATAGCTCGAAACTAACAGGAAAGATTACAAAACGATATATGAAGTAAAGTTGTTTGTTTTCTCCGAGATACGCAAGTGTCGGAATTGACGTTGTTATTTATGATCAGAATAGTCAGAAAATTGCCGTATGGATGACACGAGGGTGATGTATTACCGGGGACTCAATTAATATTTTCGGAAGAACCCCCGGTCGCTGAAATCATTACTCAGCCTTCTCGGAACGGGAATTCATCCGGGAGGGCATCTATTAGCTATCTACTTCCTCGGTGTTTATCAAAATATTTTGAACTCGAAAGAACATGCGGAAGCTTGCCTTTGTATATATTGAGTTTGTTCATGATTAGAGAATATTTGAAAGAGTGCAATATATCATTATCAAATACTATGATTCATAATATTTCGGTTTTCAGCTATGAGCATATTTATCTGGTTATAAATTAGAAAAAATTGATATCATGGAATATTCTTATTCTCTATGGAATTCAATCAAGAAATTTTATTGAGTCATTTATATGTTTCAGACATTTATCTATGGCTTCGGTGGTTTAAGTTTCGATACTCAGAGTCCAGCAAAGGTAAAGGCAATTTGATGGATTATTTATCGATATAGATTTAATGCATTTAAATCGAAAAGTGGAAAACATGCCTTTTGGAAACATATCATTTGATATTACCCGGGTATATTCTCTTCTATTTATCCTTACTCGGGGGCTCGTCCGACATGGTTACGTAGTATTTTTCGGTATTTTCATATGTCTATTGCTAGGCATTCTCAGGAGGTATTCTCGTAATTCAGGCTCGTTGGTCCCCGTATACAGTTCTTGTAGGCGTTTTGAGATGTTTTTGGTTATCTCTGCCTCGGACGGGGCTAGGGGTATTTTCATAATTTGCCACCCGGGAGCACATCGGTCGGGTGCAACGATGTTATGTGGCTGCGTATTCACTGCTTTGAGGCAAAGAACTAATTTGCGAGGTTTTCCGGTATTTTCTCATCGTATTTCCGACTAATATCTCGATCGGGATAGGTTCCCGAAACTTCGAGATCAGCGTGACATTTATTATATTATAATTGGAGGTTATTTAAGTGTTTTGGGCTAAGTGAAGTAAACTGGGTTCATGGGCTCAAGTAAGTGAAGTTGGGTTGGATTTCTCTATAAATACAAGCCCAGTGCATTTGGACGGGTTCAGACTGTTATCACACTTTCCAAGGCAAAGTATTATTCTGCATACTGTAGAGTCGCGACTTTTCGTCCGTAACCGCGACTTGTTGCGTGCTTTCCTAGCTTGAGTCGCGACTTGTTGCTCTTCATCCCGCACCCGCGACTTATTGCTCGTAGTCGCGAGTTATTGCTCTGCTGCACGCAGTCGCGACTTGTTGTTACCCCAGCCTGTCTCGCGACTTGTTGCCATCTCCTGTCGACCCGCGAGTTATTGCACTGAGACTTGAGTCGTGAGTTATTGCTGCTACAGTGTATTTCGCGAGTTGTGGTCAACAACTCGCGATTGCACACCTCTTGGGCGCAACGAAGCGTTTTCGATTGTTTTTCGAGCCGTTTTCATCTGGATTATTGTTATCACATCATTGTACTTGTAACCTTTGATCATTATAGTGGAAACCAAGGTAGAGCTTTGCTCTCCCGAGGACGTAATCTCACACATTGTGGGCCCAACCTCGTATATCGCTCGTGTCCTCATAACAAAATAATTACGAGTAATTAAAAAATGATTCATCTAAGATTAAACACTCTAAAACATTTTTAGACGAGATCAACATTGTTGTAAAAAAGGAAGTAGTTGTGGAAAAACAAGGAGTCGAGACCAAAGAATTAATTATAGTAATAAATGGAGACACTACAAAAAGGGACATTAGAGAAACGATCAAAATATCACACAAGTTAGTTGTCACCGAATAACCATGGAAAGCATGAAGTTTCTCTAGAGTCAACATAAAATTCTGATGTAGACTCTTATTCTTGGATGATAGTCTTGTCTTCTCATCAGGTGAAGAGTATATTTATGTGTCGACATTCTCATTCAGTAATCAAGGCATCCTTAATGGTTATATGAACAATCCGNTTGCATTCAACAAAATTTTATGATTACTGGGGACTCTTACCCATTCTCGGAATTATCGTAAAACTTTCTGTGATTATTTGGGATTCTTACCAATGTTCGGTAATATTTAGGATTCAAATCATGCCGAAAGATTATGCATCTTTAATCGACAACTTAATCATATGAAAAGTTATTATTATTTCGCAGGTTAACTTCTCGATTCAGATTTTTCGGAGTTAGAGTTTTCTTAAAGTGATTTTTTTAAAGTGATCACATATATTGAAAAGAAATGAAAGAAAATTTCAATATATGACGGGGAATACAAAAACGAGAGAGATTACAAAAGCGAAGATTTTATATCCGTAAGTTTATTTCTTACGACTAGGAGTATGAGCTTTCACCATGTCCGCTCTGGAGCTTCTTTATTATTTTTATTGTCATAGGAGAAGGTTAAGAACATCCTCTAAAATCTCTGCGGCAGTGAGCTTCTTCGAAACAATACCCGCCGTTTCAGTTTCATTGTGCTGCGAGGCTTCTCTCATAATTGCAGGAATATTGTGTTTTTTACGATAAGAAGAACAATATTTATTACCGGAGAAATTATGAAGCCATGTTATGGCATGACTTCATTTGTTAAACTTGCCAAGTGATGGTTCAATAGCACGCATTTCGTTATCAACGCTCTGGTAATTTCATTTACAATCAAGATGACCAATTGATGGTCATACGACATGGATTTCGTTATTTATGATCGGGTATTTTCATTTACTACAAAGATGATCAAATGACTATCTTATGGTGTTGACTTCACTGAATTTTATTTATGACTGAGGACTCTCAGTTATCGTAAAAGTGCCCAACAACGAGGAATATTTTATTTGCATTCAGGAAATCATACTTGTTATATGAGGAATTGTGAAGTCGTTTATTTGGAAATATCAAGATATTCTCACATACCAGGGGTCTTATCGATGGTAAAAAACTATCAGAAATTTTAAAGACAACATATGAAACAAAAGTTATCGAAGACTTTTATAGAGTTCATAGATAGAGATTTTGGAGAAGCATAATGTTAGTTACAAAATACGATGCTACTATTGTGAATTTATTGCAACAATATTCTCATGGCAAATTTGTGATTTGTGTACTTGAATCTTTTGACTACGCAAATCAGGAGACTTCTCATATTGCCATGAGAAATGTATTATTCGAGGATACATATATTTCTATATAGTCATTCCCGAGTCGAGAAATGAAGCAATTCAAGATATTTTGATGTTTGATATGGCTTATAGCTTTTCATGGTATTTGGATCAGGTTACTTATTTAGTGAATTCTTAAGCTTAATTTGGAGATTAATGGTCATTAATTTAGAGATTAATGGGTCATTGTTTATTGGACTTCATTATTGATGCGTCTAGTGAGTTATAATTGGGATCGACTAATCACTTATATAAACATGATTAAAGTGTTAATGAATGAGTTTGGACGGTAGACCTAATGGAGGTTTTTATTGATAACCTAAAGAAGAAGGCTGCATTCACCTCTTTTTAGCCCGGGAAATCTACGACTATACCCACCAAAAAATGATCTTTTTCCTTTTATTTTCTACATCGTGTTCTCCTATTGTAAATCTACGAACTTGATGTTTATAGTGGATTCAAAGGTTACGGCCGGGGTGGTTTTTTATCATTTCTTTTACAGAAAGGTTTTCCACCTATAAAAATCGTGTCTTTTTCTTTTTGTTCTCATATTAAACTTTAATTCGACCTCTACCCATAAAAGGGAGTCTGAATTTTGTTATTGATGATTTTTAGCAGTGATAACACCGCCATAAGGGTCATTAGGTATATGTAGAAAGCATATAGATGAAGGATAGTATTGCCGAGAGCTAGAGATCTCAATCTAACGACATATTGTGCGGCGACTAGGGACATCCCATCTCACCATACATTCCATGACATTATCAAATTGTAGAGGACCGATCTCATGGTTCTAAAAAAAGCATATAGTAGTGGCACAGTCGACGGACATGGCCGAGTATAGAGCAATGACAACAAATGTAAGCAAGATTATTTGGCTATGATAGCTATTGAAAGAGCTCACTTTAGAAAAGTTGAGTGCAACACCTCTTTATTGCAACAACCCGATATTCCATGAGCGAATCAATCACATCGAAATGGATTATCAGTTCGTACGAGAGAAAATCCAAAATGGAGACATAAGAACAAGGAAGATTAGGACCAATGAGAAGCTCATAGACATATTGTCCAAAGGGTTCACATGAGAGAAGTTGGATTTTTTGTTCGGCAAATTTGGCATGATAGACTTATACATTCACACTTGAGGAGAGTGTTTGAAAACAAAATTTATCGAATATATATTGCAAAACCCACAACATGGTACAAGAGAAAATAAGAAGGAAATGCAACACAAACAAAAGAAAATAATTACCCAGGAAAATGAATTCTTTAGTTAGAAAAAAATGTCATTCGTTGAGTTTGAATAAATTCAACAAATATTTTCTTCAAATGTCATGCTTAGTATTAAGCTAGGACTTGAAAGGGTTCAACACAGAAAAATGTGTGCAAAGATAAGTGAGACGAAATGCAAGAAATAACACAAAAAAAAGAGAAGAAATGTATAACTAATTATGGAAATTTTGATTTATGGTTTTAGATATAGTTTCTCATGATGAGTATGGTTGTTTTTAATCAGGTTGAGATTAGATTTCATAGTAAAAGAAATGAATTGATATTCAAGTAAAGAAATGGGAGGTAATTAGAATGAAAGAGAGGAATGCAAGAAAACAATTTTTGTTCAAAATGTTTTTGCACTTCTAGTATTTTATTTAATTTGTTGATTTTCAAATACTTGATTTTTGATGGCGTGCCATACATGCTTAGTTTCCTTATGAAATCTATTTGTATGGAAACATAGTTTCAAGAAAGAAGCAGTTCAAAAATTCATGCTTTTCTATGTTTCATAAGGATTTTTCATTATTGTAAATTTTAGAAAGACAATTTATGCTCTTGTGTTTTATGTTTTTTAAGGACTATGGAGTGCTCATATAAAAACAAATACTTTTATCATTATTTGTCCATGTGAATTGGCTTTCCAATGAAAGTTATTTCATGAAGTTTAAAGATCATTTGAGCCTTCAAAATATAGCTGGTATTTTACTTGGATAGACACCTAAAGTTTTTTTCAATACATTGTTTTTAAGATTATGTGATATTATGTGTTCTTATGTGCAAATTCAAGGGAGTATGGACGCACAACCCTGATAACATGTCTTTGACATGGTTTTAGTCAATTTCCAAACTAGCTTGAAAGAAAAGAAGGTTAAGGAAGTGGCCACAAAAGAAAATATTATAATGAAGTGTAGAGAAGTGGTTGAAACTTCGGAAGTTTTGATGTATCACTCTTTCTGTCAACTTCTAAAGCTAGGTATCTTATGCACAGATTCCTTAACTTGAGGTGATGCGTAAGCCAAAGTTAAGGACATGAACAATACATTGATACCGGTAAAGATGGATTAAAAAAATAAAGATTAAGTAAAGAGCAATATGAAAATTGCCTACGTAATTTGTTATTTCCATGTTTTTTATATGTTGATGCATGATGTGATTATTATAAATGATATATTGACTGCTTTTGAATGCCGCTCTAGATCACTTAATTGAACTCATTTAGTACATGGAATTATAGTGTCGAGTAAAGAAGGTTGGCAAGAGTACACAAAGAGGTGGAGAGTCATGATTATTGTTGTATTTTGGTGTATAGTTTTGTGTTTTGTAAAAATATAGCGTTGCATTTTATTTTGTTGTATGTCTAAATATGATGTATATTTTAGTATATGCGATTTGTATGGAATAATGGTTGGACTTAGCTTAAATGATCAATTGAATAAAACATGTTAGAATTATGTCATGTATGATTAAAGTTAAGTATCTTGTGTTCATTACCTTTAGCATTGGATACTACATGTATTTCCTTCAAATAGGGGCATGACATATATTGTGTTCGATATATTTAATATCTACAATATATATTCGATGCGATTAATACATTAGTTATGAAACAATGAAGGATTTGTGAATAGACATTATTCATTTATGTTTGTTAATCTGCATTTATTGAATCAATAAAAAACATAAAATAAAATTTCCAATTACCAAATTTCTTTATTTCCGCAAATTCAAAACCAAAAACCAAGACAAACTAGATTCTATCTAATTTGAGTTCGGTTATATATAGGTATTCCTAAGCAAGTGAGATTCTTACCACATGTTTGTATTTCGTGTAGTGCACCAATTTCACCGTAATTGTAACATTATACAACCGTCACTCATATGTATTTGATTCGAAAACATAAAATTTTTTTTAGATATTGTTTACATTTATTATATTTAAAAATAATATATGTATAAAATTTTGATTCTATTATTGGACGGGTAAAAGTAAAAAGTCTATGGGTAAATAAAACGGTAAGAAGAAGAAAAGTATTGAGGCGTGAGAGTCTGAGTCTGTGAACTGTAAGCAATAATTGAAAGGTAAGTCAGCAGCAGCAAGGTCTTCTTCTTCTTGAGGTCCAGTCTAAGTCTAAGTTATATCTTGTATCGACTCTGACCCTCTGCAGCCCGTGACCAATCCTGTCATATTTCTGCTAACCATTTTTTTATACAATCACGGGAATCTTTTGAGGTTTTTATATATTGTAGTTTATCTTAATGTGAAGTTTTGAGGTTGGACTATAATTAAATCATTTTATATATGTAATTTTGTTGATTATATATAATGTGAAGTTTTTAGGTTGTATTGTAAATAAATATAAATAATTATAGACAACATACAAAAATGGTTTGTTGATTTAAAATTTTGATCCCAAATTTTATAATTTTGGACCCCAAATTATATTATGTGTAAATAAGATAATCATAATTTGTAATTTTGGACGGAATAAACACTCAAACTTCAATATAGATAAAAAAAATTGGAACAATCTCACACTTATATCCAATGTTTTAAATTCCCGCTATACCGACCCGGTATACCAGAAATTTCAGATTTATCTGATTCGGTCGGTATTTTGTCAAAATATCGGCCGGTACGAGTTTTTTCGGGTCGGATAGGGTTTGCGGGTCGAGCCAGATTTTTTGCGGGTTGGGTTGAGTTTTATATTAAAAATAAATAAAATATGAATATTTTATAATTTAATTTATTTTAATATTCAGGTACGAATCCGATACATATCCAGCATACCCGAAATATATCCAGTATACATATCCAATGAGTTTGTCCGGTATACTGACCGGTACCGATTTTTAAAACATTGCTTATATCTTATCGTTTACATCCTATGTTTCTTGTTGTTTTTATATAATACCAAATGTGTACAATCTCCATAGAAATTGGAAGAGTGAGGGTTAAAACTAATAAATAAACTTGACATACAATACATTAAAAAAATTGATAAATTCATTATAGCATGATCCCATATAATGTAATGCCCAAGTCAATATTTTAATACTGGGTTGTAACTAGTATTATATTATCTATTTAATATCAAGTCACTCGATAGAGCTTACGACCCATCATTCAAGGTTTTACTTTTTCTCAAAGACCGATTAGCTTCTCGGTCACCCACCATGGACTTTCTCCAGGCAATCACTTCTAACTTTTCGATTCCCATTGAATCCGATCACTATTGCTAGAGAAAATGTTTCATATTAATTTTTTACAACTCCTCTACTTGAATTCTAATCATTTTTCATATATTAATAATGTTATAATTTGCCAAAAGTGGTTCGTCATCCCATGAGAGGTCTTACACACGGGGATTTGCAGAATAGTTATTTTTAAATTATATTTATTTTGTAAAATAGTTCTTTATAAATAATACTTGGCTGAATACCCATTTTGGAAAATAATTTGCAAAATATTCCATGCTTGTAGAGTAATGACTAAATAACTTATATTGTTGAAGAGATAATGTTATATATAACATTTTATCAATTTTCCTTATCCAATGATATGTGAAATATCGGGTAATATCCGATTATATTGTCGGATATCGATTGATACATGAAATATAAGACGTTATGGTTGTCCGATAACTCTCGGTATCTTTTTATAGGGTTGGATCACTAGTTTTTTTTTATCCGTCCTTAAAATAAGAATAAATTTTTTTTTATTATTAATATAAATTTAGTATTGACCGATATATTGTCATTTCGTCATACGGCCTGAATGGGAGCATATGCTTTCATATCACTCGATACGTGAAGTGTATTGTGGTACCGAGTTATAGAGTACATAAATGCAAGGCTATACGGGATATTATGTAAAATGGGGTGGATTTTGAATTCATCTTGTTTTAAATGGTGATTCGTGTTTGGGAAACATGATCGTTGAATAACGCGTTGATTCGTGTTTCCCAAAGGCAAACCATTAATTTTTGCAATTAATGGGTCAATCGAGTTTGCCAAAAATTACTCACTTTTGGCCAACTCAATTGACATTAAATTTTAACAAATTTGTTATGATATTTTATTTTATTTAATTTCAATATTTATATTTATATTTTGTTTTAAAATTTTTAATTATGTTATTATTTTATTTATATATTCGTGTTATATATTGATTAATTTATGTTATCATTTAAATACATATCGATATTATATAATGTCAGTAGATTTAATACTTAATACTAATCAATTGATATAATTTATTGATTAATTTTATGTTATCATTTTATTTATATCTTGAAATTCAATATCTCATTTGACATATATTTTTATGTAATATATTAAAATCATATTTTTAAAACCGTAAACAAACTGTGTTTCCTTGACTCATCATCAATAAATTATATTAGTTGATTATTATTAAATGTATTAATATTATATAATATCGATATGTTATATCATCAATAAATTATATCAATTGATTACTATTAAATGTACTAAATTTATATAGTATCGATATGTAATTAAATAATAACATAAATTAATCAATATATAACACGAATATGTAAATAAAATAATTAAGAATTTTAAAACTAAATATAAATATAAATATTAAAATAAAATATCATAACAAATTTGTTAAAATTTAAAGTAAAATGTAAAGTAAAATGTTATGGTCCCTTTTTAGGAGTACCAACAGTCGTCCGGTTTGTTTAACAAACGAATTCAGTTTTGATTTGTTTTAGATGTGGAAGACGATTAAAAGCTGGAAATAAGTAAATGCACAGCGATGTATAGTGGAAACCCCAGAAATTGGGGTGAAACCACTTGACTAAGAGCAGATTATGCTCTTAGCCTGTTCACTAATCGAATAATTCATAATCAATACAGCAGAGACTTAATGAAAATGACAAGGAAAAGAAAGCAGTAAGAACTCCGGCAGGGTAACGGCATGTTCTTACGCGTCCAAAGAGTCCTCCTATTTCCGTCGTCTTGCCCTGTATTTATAGAGTTTATAGCGTGTGTAAATCACGCTCTGTAACCGTCTCTGACAGGTTTGTTAGAGGTTGTTATCGCGGGATGTAAAACGAGGTTGGGACCGAGGCGTGGTCTACGTGATCGGGCCCGAAGCATGGTAAACGTGGGAAGGCCCGAAGCGTGGAAAACGTGAGTTTGTAACCGTTCGGACCGAACCCAGGAGCCAGCTGGCAGAAAACGCTTTATTTCGTTAAGGTTATCTTCGGTCCTCTCGTTGAACATCGGGCCGCTCTTCCTTAAGTGTGTAAATGGGCTGTAGGAGTTCGTTTTCACTATTTGAATCGACCCAACGGTTGTTGGGTCTTACCCATCACAAGGTACCCGATCCTAAAGTTCTCATCACATAACAAATTTGTTAAAATTTAAAGTAAAATGTAAAATTTAATGTCAATTGAGTTTGCCAAAAGTGAGTCACTTTTGGCAAACTCGATTGATCCTTAACTTGCAAAAATTAATGACTCGAGTCAATGCGTTATTCAATGTTCACGTTTCCCAAAAACGAATCATCATAAAAAATAGAATGAATTTAAAATCCACCTCATTTTACACAATATCCCCTACGATACCACTAGTTATTTCATATATAGATATATATCCAACACTATAACCTGGTACTATCCGGTATTTCATATATAATCTCATATTTAAACATGGATATATATATGAATATAACTTTCTTTGTCTAACTACATTGATTATTTAGCCAATGGTTACAAACATAAGCCATTTAAATTCTTTTGCAGAATATATAATTTAACAAAATATATTTAAAAAAATGACCATTTTCAAAAATTGGCATAATCTTATATATTATATAGAGACTTCTTAAATGTATTTTCAAATGAGTTATAATTGCCCTCTGTTATCTTCTTAGAAGCTATTGGATATAAGTTAAAACAACTATCAAATTAAAAATAATATAATAGCACAATAAGATATTTGTAACACAAACAAAAAAATAATAGTGTGATAATCTCATCATCACAATGATTATAACGCAAGTCTCAATATTGTACATATGCATTATTTATTTATTTAAGAAATATATCTTATTTTGAATAGTAGAGTATATTTTTAATTTAAAAATTTTACTTATCATAATTTATTCGATAATTATATTATATGAAACACGACATAACGCGTAATATAAGAATAAAAACTAATCTAATTATAATAGTAGAACATTATATATTTACGTATATTTACCTTCTTAAGGTTATATGATCATTGAGCATTGCTACGTCATTTTCAAAATGGTCGTACGGAATTAACATCATTATTTCCACCGTGATCCCAACACATAGATTCAAATCGTATTTTTTACGGAAAAGGGGGTAATTTATAGACGAGAAAAATGTGAATTTTCCAAATAATATTAAGGTTTAAAGAGCTTAGTCCCACATTTGCATCTCCAAGTTAGAAGATAATAGCTGTCGTCTTCTCCATGTCTATTATTATCATGCTTTCTGATAATGTTCAGGGCTCCTTCCCAGTGGAATGGAATTACCAAAATAGCCTCGCATGGCCTGCAATTTAAGCATTTATTTGAACAAACTGGTGGCCTTGATCCCAATCCTACTTTCCTCAGCTCTGTTCTTGATGATGTGCGATCCTCCGGATCACCTTAAGAAGGGTAAATTAGTTATTTCATCTTTCATATTTTGGGTAAGTTATATATAACTCCAAAGAGGATACAAAAATATTATTTATTATTTATCCCTATTGAAATATCTATTATTAATTTTTTTACATTATTAATATAAACACAATTTACATATTTTTAATTATAAAAATAAATACTATTAATAAAACACCATAAGTTTTACTAAAATTATACTATAAAGCATGTGTATTATAAAATATTTTAAAGGGTTTAGGATTTAGAATTTCAGTAATCCTAAATAAACTTCATGGGAGATAACAAAGAGAATTTATGTGGCAATGCAAGCACAAGTAGGACAATGGATAAGAGATTAGAGTTTAAGATTTGAGGTTTGATCCTTTAAGCAACACTAATTGTCTCCAATACAATAAAACAAAGGCCAGGAAATACAGAGATAAAGTGGATAATTTAAAAATTGGCAATACAAGCACAAAAGCAAGAGATAAAGGTTTAAAGTTTAGATTTAGAATTTGAGATATGATTTATCTTCCAAACAGCAGTAATAAATCTCCAAAAATACGAAAACCTGGAAAATATAAAGAGATAACAACGAGACTTTACTTACTAGGCTCGAGGGAAAGCAAGCAGAAGTAGAAGCACGAGAAGGAAATGAGAAAGAGAAAGAAGGAAACTGATGAAACAGCAGCGGGAGCCATTGATTTGAGTGTAGTGAAGCCTTCACTTCTTTTTGTTCAGACAAAAAGAAATTAGAAGACGAGACTTTTAAACTGTAATATGTAATTAAATGACTTTCTTACCACTGAAAACGATGCCTTTGTCTCCTGTCCTTGTACAAACTGTTGGGGTTCCATTTGCTGTCTTTCTGGTTACTGAAACACAACCTCTTGTCATTCAACTCCCATAAATATATTTAATATACATTTAGTATGAGAAACAAAATTGTATTTGGCAATTTGGATTCCACAATAATAATTATGTTAATTGTATTTCTCAAAATATATTTTGGGCAAATTATGTCCCTATATGATGTTCGTACGAACCCCTAAATCAAAGGCCTCCCTCGACTGCGAAGCTAGTTAGGCCAGCCCATGAGCATGGGGCCAAAGGAGATTACAGTATGAGCTAAGCTACCCAGAAATTCGGGATCCCGAAAGAGAGGAAATAATACAGATCATCGGAAGCCGGGGTTATACACAATTAAAGAAGGAAGTAGGGGTCAGATTATAAATTAGGAAGTTAAAATACCTATAAATAGGGTAAGAATAGATCTAGGAGGAGTATTTTGACACTTATAGACGAAAAAAGGGCCGGAAAAGAACACCATAATGAAATCCACAATGAATTAGCACAATTAATTGAGGATCTCAAGGAGTAGGTCGCGAAAAATCCAAGTTGTAGAAATTTATCGCGAATTTGGTAGTTCATCGACACTTGCAAATTAATCGTGAAAACCTTCCCTATGCCAAATTCATCGCGAATATATGATGACCCATCGAAAAAATCTTCTACACAGCTTAGCGGTAAATTCATTCTTTCTGCCTAACACTGATAGTGCTTCAATTAGTGTTACCTCCATGACCGAAACTTTATAAAGATCTCTTATAAAGATGCCCTTCATGGAGAGCTTACCTCCATGACCGAAACTTTATCTTCCAAAGAAATTTCATGACAACCTCTTTTGTTGTCGTGGACACATCTTCTACTCTAATAGATTTCGATTAGTAATCCACCACTACGATGAAAAACTTCAGCTGACAGATAGAGTGGGAAACAGTCCCAAGATGTGATTCTTCGTCAGTCAAACATGAACGTCAATGGAGTGCCTGACAAGAGACAACACAGTTCCTGGGGACCGACACAAGAGTACACAATCCATTGCTCATCATCTTCATGCACATGAACATGGCGTCGAAAAGCTATACCATGTCAGCTCGACGAGGAAGTGGTGCTAATCTTGAAGCTCAGTTCGACAGTCTTCTCCCATCATCAACTTTATCAAAGACCGCTTTGAGGGATTGGTCCGTGTACACATGCACTTTGCGTCGCTCAAAGTAATGCCTCAACCTGGAGATAGTTTTCTTCAGAGTTAGGATAAACTTCTCCAAGTTAGTATAATTAAGTTCACAACGGTCATATTTTCAACGGTCATATCTGATGTTCTATAAATATGTATAAATTCAGGAACTCGTGTACCTTTTTTTGTAGTAAGCTTGCTTCAATATACTCTTAATTCCCATCTACAACAGACAACAAGTTTGGTTGTTACACAATTTCCTTTCATGGTGTTGAGAGAAGGATAAGAAGAAAGAATCAAGCCCAACAGCACTTGAAAATGCCTACTCTATTACCCCCGACAAACTTGAAAAACAGATAAACTTCCAATGGAGACGGTTGGACAGCCTAGAATTGAAACCAGGGGACTCCATAATGACACTCGCAGAATCACTAATTGAGACAGTCAATCAACTAAAAAAACTGGGGGAAACTGTGGATGAAAGAAGACTAAAAGAGAAGATTTTAGCTGCCTTACCAAGCTCTTACAACAGTTCTGTTATGGCTGTAGAATGCCTTCTCAAGAGCATGACAGTGGATCAACTAATCGACACTCTTCACGGACTTGAACTCAGAAAAAAATCCTGCGATGCAAAGGAGAGACGTGAAGGGGCTTTCAAAACAGATCACTACGAAAGTAAAGGAAAGGGAAGAGCTGAAAAAATAGGTCCATATCCTCCATGTCCCCACTGCAAGCAAAAGAACCATGAAGAGGCAAACTGTTTCTGGCACCCGGATAAACTTTGTTCCTACTGCAACAAGAAAGGACACATTGAAAGAGTGTGTCTCAAGAAACCTGGAAAAGAAAGTATGGGCAGAAATCAAACTGGACAAAGGATTGATTATGTAAATGATAAAGCTCTTTGTAGTGTAATCTATTCTAATGAGAAAGAAATAATTGACATTTACTCTATGCGTCAAGACACAATATTAGCCACTACAACTAGCTTAAAGACAAAAGACACCTGGTTTTTAGACAGTGGTTGCAGCAATCATATAACCAATGAATTCTCATCATTCATATCATATGCACCCTTATTTGGAAAAAGAATCGAAATAGCAGATGGGACATTCATCAAGATACATGGAATTGGCACAATAAGACTAGAAACAGAAAAACACTTGTTGGACATAAAAGAAACTTATTTTGTTCCTCAGGCCTCTCACAATCTATTAAGCGTCGGACAATTGATGGAAAATGGTCTCAAAATCAGGTTCCATAACAGTCTATGCGAAATTGCTACTGAAAATGGAAAAACTCTACTCAACATTTCCATGGAAAATCGGGTCTTTCCTTTCAAATCTCTCGAAATAAATGCAAAGAATTCAAGTGTATGCTTATCTGCAACTGAAACTACAGACATATGGCACAAGAGACTTGGACATCACAATTATGATTCACTAAGCAAATTGGAGAAAAATTCAATGGCAGAAGGATTACCGAACTTATCCTCAGTTCATGAAGTATGCAAAACATGCCAACTAGGAAAAATCTGCAGACTCCCATTCGGATCAAAAACCTGGACAACAACGAAGAGACTTGAATTAGTACACAGTGATATATGTGGACCTACGAATGTTGCTACTCCAGTTGGAAACAAGTATTATCTATTGTTCATAGACGATTATTCAAAGTACTGTTGGGTATATTTTCTCTCACAAAAATCTGAAACAACAAGTTATTTCAAAAAATTCAAGGCTCAAGCTGAAAATCAAAGTGGAGAAAAAATTCAAATATTAAGGACAGATAATGGTGGAGAATATACTACGCTAGAACTGAAACAAATATGTGAAGAAAATGGAATTGTACATCAGTTCACAACACCCTACACCCCTCAACAAAATGGTGTTAGTGAAAGGAAAAACAGAACAATCATGGATATGACAAGGTGCTTGATGATAGAAAAAAATGTGCCACTTATGTACTGGGGAGAGGCCGTGAACACCAGTGTATACATTCAAAACAGACTACCGTCTCAAGGTTCAGCGCTATACAAAACTCCTTTCAAACTATGGTATAACAGAATTCCAAATCTTGAACATCTCAAGATATTTGGAAGCGTGTGCTATGTACACATACCAAAAGAAAAAAGAACAAAACTAGAGGAAAAAGGGCAGATTGGTATACATATGGGGTACAGTGAAGTCTCAAAAGGATACCGGATACTAGATCTATCAACTTGTAAAATTACTATCAGCAGAGATGTTGTTTTTGATGAAACAAAGAGCTGGAATTGGAACAATGAAATAGGAAAACCGGGCAATGCACCAATAGAAAACAGCGAAGGTCTGTTAAATATGTTTCCCAACCTCAGTGCAACACAAGAACATTCAATTTCAAAAAATCCGAGTTCTAAAACAGCACACCCAAACAATGCTCAAGAAACTGTTCAAACAGAAGACTTAAGTGAAGAACACTCGATTGGAAATACCTTACAATCTGATTCAGAATCCGAGGATAACGCAGCCCTAAGCAGGTCATTAGAAATGCCATCTCCAACAGAATGTGGGATCCTAGCGGACAACCCGAGTATAACAGATGAAGAAAACAAAACCAACTCAAGTCAATATTCTGAAAAATCAAGTACTGAAGAAAATGAACAAGAAGACATAAGTGAAGAACAATCCACTGAAATTACCTTACAATCTGATTCAGAACCTGAGGACAACGCCGTCTTAAGCAGATATCTGGAAATACCCCCACCAACAGAATGTGACACCCCAAAAGACAACCCAATCATGACTGATGAAGAAAACAGAACAAATCCAAGTCAATATTCAGAAAAATCTAGCTCAGAAGAAAACGAACGGGATGAAAATTTAAATCAAAAGTTCAAACTGCTAACAGAGATATACGATCAGTGTCTGATGATCAAAGAACCAACCTCCTTGACAAATGCTTTGGAACATCCTGAGTGGAAAAAGCTATGATTGATGAACTAGAGATGATAACTAAAAATCAGACATGGAGCCTTGTAGAAAAACCTGTCGGAAGAAAATCCATTGGGGTAAAGTGGATATTTAGAACCAAATTGAACACCAATGGATCATTAAACAAACTGAAAGCTAGATTAGTGGTTAAGGGTTACTCACAAAGGGAAGGCATTGACTATTCAGAAACCTTTGCTCCAGTAGCTCGTCTGGACACTATCAAACTACTACTAGCTATCTCAGCCTGCAATAACTGGACAATATATCACCTGGATGTAAAATCTGCCTTTCTCAATGGCAACCTACAAGAAGAGATATATATTAATCAACCTCCGGGATTTGTTCAAGAAGGAGAAGAAAACAAAGTGCTATTACTACACAAAGCTCTCTACGGACTTAAACAAGCTCCTAGAGAATGATACAGCAGAATAGACTCATATTTTAAAGAATCAGGTTTTACAAGGAGTAAAAATGATCTGACGCTATACACAATGGACAGTATGGAACATGGAATTCTTATCATATCTCTATATGTAGATGACATATTAATCACTGGATGCAGCAAATCACTAGTGCAAGAGCAGAAACAAAAGCTCATGGCCACATTTGAAATGACCGACCTAGGAATCATGAGTCACTTCCTAGGTATGGAAATCAAACAGACAAACGACTACATTCTACTATCACAGTCAAGATACTCCAAAAACTTGATCAAAAGATTCAAATTGGAAAGAGGAAAAAATGCATCAGTACCGATTTCCCCCGATGCAAAACCTGTATCAATGACAAATGCAGAAAGTCAACAACCTATCAACCAATCAAACTCGGCAGCGGAAAAGGCTTATCGAAGTATCATAGGATCACTAATGTACTTGTGTGCAACAAGACCGGATATAACCTTTGCTGTGAGCCTTTTATCAAGGTTCATGACCAAGCCTCACCATAATCACCTTGATGCTGCAATGAGGATACTCAAATACATAAAAGGCACCCTGAATCTAGGACTGTTATTTAAAAAACATACTAACATCTCTCTTCAGTCTTTTGTTGATAGTGACTATGCAGGTGATAATTCGGATAGCAAATCAACTACGGGCTACCTGTTTACCATTGGAGGTACTGCCTTCGCCTGGAATAGCAAAAAACAAGACACTGTTGCTCAATCTTCTGCAGAGGCCGAATATGTCGCTGGAGCAGCAGCTGCAAATCACGCAATTTGGATAAAAAAAAAAATTGCCTATCTGAAAATTCCGTGTGAAGAGCCAGTTACCCTGCACATAGACAACAAATCAGCAATTTGTATGGCAAAGAATCCAAGTCAATTCAGCAGGTGCAAACATATAAAAGTCAAGTTTCATGCCCTAAGAGATTATGTTCATGATGGAGCTATAAAATTGGAGCATGTGCCCTCAGAGTTACAACCGGCGGACATTCTAACCAAGCTTCTATACCCAAAGAAATTTTGTAAATTCAGAAATCAATTAGGGCTAACTAAAGACCCATCAACGCACAACGACGAAGAAGGAGAGTTTAACTTATCTCATCGGGAGGGTGTGTTAAACCATGACGAGATAACTCTTCTCAATCTGATGGCTCCTGCAAACAACTCTGAAATTGACCTTCAACTGTGAAGAATGCCCTGGAAGAAGAAGCACACGGCACAAGCCTTGACTCTCGGTGAAAGTGTCCTCACCACTCTAAAGCCCAATGCTCCCAAGGAGTGAAAGTCCAACATTATAGTTAAAGCCCCAAGCCCAGTGGATCACTTAAGAAGTAATACACGGCCCAGATTAGAAGATCCACAACGATTAAGTTCACAACGGTCATATTTTCAACGGTCATATCTGCTGTTCTATAAATATGTATAAATTCAGGAACTCGTGTACCTTTTTTTGTAGTAAGCTTGCTTCAATATACTCTTAATTCCCATCTACAACAGATAACAAGTTTGGTTGTTACACAATTTCCTTTCAAGTATAACGGGTCTAGCTAAGACTTGAAATGACTTGCATAGTAAACTATGCGGCGCATTCAATCACATATTGTAACCAGTGCAGCAATGACCGTAGCCTCGGTAACAAACTAATGCAGCTACAAGAGTTCTTCCAGGGTTGGGTTCACAATCATCAGGGCTGAGCTCAAGTACTTTTCAATTGCTCAAACATGTGCGCATATACCTACGTCCACTCGAGTTGGTTGGCCTTTCAATATACCCCAAAGAATGGCAAGGTCCAGTCTGTAAACTTAGTGATAAATATGTACAATGGTGAAAGAAGCCCTATTATCCTTTGAAATTCCCGCTTATTCCTTGGTGTATGCAAATCAATGATAGCTTGAGAATTCTTAGGATTTATTGATTCCCCTCTTAGAGACACAATATCTTAAAAAATTTTGGCTTCGGATCCCAAAGGATGACACGTTCAAGATAGTTTAGCCCACGGTATAATGGACCCTTTTAGATGATTAAGGGGGTAGGGAAGATAGCCTATCAGCTAGAACGTCCATAGGAATTGGGCGCCATACACAATGTGGTTCGTGTATCGTAGCTGAGGTAAAGCTTAATAGAATGCACCCATGAACATGTAGTCGGACCACTAAAGCTAAGCCATGAATTAACTTACCACGAGGTACCAGGGAGAATTCTGCAGAGGGGTGAAATAAAATTGCAAAACAAGGTTGTCCCCATGGTAAAGGTGCAGTGGACGAACAACGGCGAAAGAGAGGCTACATGTCAACTAGAGCGAGATATCGTCGAAAACGCACCTCGCGTGATATACACAAGTTTAGCAATGAAACTCAAATTAAGTTGGAAAGGATGAAACAACCACAAATAATACACCAGGACCCGGAATACGACATGTTAGTATTTATGCCATTTCCAACAGAGTAAAATCATATTAGGGATTAAGGGGAAATTCCAATTAGGGGAAGGCGAAAGGGTCACTTACGCAAGTTAAAATGTCTACAAATAGGGATAGGATCCGCTAAGGGAAGTCATTTTCCACTTTGACACGATAAACACCTGAAAGAAAGGATCCATGACTAATGGTTTCATACCAGACAGTATACCGGCAGTCTACCATCTGCTACGTCAAATTTCGGGTAGAACCGGTATTTTTTGGTACCGTCCAATATCGGGTATTAGGTTAGATTTCTTGGTTTAGTCGGTTCCGACTCTAAAAAACTAATTAAATATTAATTTTTTAGAAAGTAAAATAAAATATGGTCTGGTATACCGGTCGTACTAGTCATACCGTTTTGGACCGGTAGGTAATTCCTAACCTGTATGAAACATTGTCCATGACATTTTTCATGATGAATTAGAGCAAATTTATCGCGAAAACTTAGAAAGCACCAATTCATTAAGAAAAGTGGAAATTCATCGCGGGATCTGGCGGATTGAGAGCATATTGAGACAACAATTCATCATGAAAAAATAAGAGATTCATCACGGATTTAGCCCAAGAACAATTCATCGCGAAAATAAGCGGATTCATCGTCAATTTAATGAAGAAGGGAGAGTCCGTCGCAAATAAACCCCTTAACGTGCCGAAAGTGGGTAAAAGGGAGGTACAATAAAGTAACAAGTAATTGAACCACGTTTTTAGTGTCACATGACAAGTGTAATAGGACATTTAGTGAATACATGAAGGCCAAGATAAACGTCGAAGAGTCGAGAATAACAAGGTAAGCGAAGTGAACACGATGGGTTTGTTTGGAACTCAAATTAAAAGGGTGGTGCAGTGCAATGCGATGTGAAGATACGATTTTTTATGGTACACAGAACAAAATCTTAATTACAATATAATTATCGTTAAAAAATCACGATATCACATGTATTAAAACTAGTTGTGTCATTATCGTGATTTTGGAAAAGACTAATTTACCTTACTTCTATTAAATATAATATGAATATATTTATTAATTTTTATATTTAAGAGTATATTAGTATTTTTACATAAATCACAATCATAGTACCACAACTTTACCAAACATATTTAAAATTCAAGATCATAATAGGTTTGTTTGGAACACCAATTTAACAGCGATGAGTTGTTGTGTGATGTCAAGATCGTGATTTTTTTATGTTACACAAAACATAAGCTTAATTGTGATGTGATAATCGTTAAAAAATCACGATTTAATCACAGCTGTTAAAAATAGATGTGGCATCATCGTGATTTTGGAAAAGACTCATTTACCCTTACATTTATTAATTATAATATAATTATATTTATTATTTGTTATTTGTTATATATAAGGGTATATTTGTATTTTTACATAAATCACGATCATAATACCACAATTTTACCAAAAAAATTTAAAAATTCACGATCATTATATCTCACCATATCTCACCACATCTCGCCACACCTCACTTTTAAAAAGCTAAACTAAACAAACTCAATATCTCATCACACATCACCACATCTTGTCACACCTCACTACACCTCAATTTTAAAAAGTTAAACCAAACTAACTCAATAGATTATACAAGGATTAGGTGTAGGGAAAAGAGTAAAATATCATTGTAAGAAATGAAAGGAATAAGAAAACTAGGGTAAGGTGGAAGCACCAAACCCGACATAGTGGCAAGTGCACGGTCAACTACATATAAGGCATGCCTCAGGGATTGATATCCAGGTTCTCAGAAATGAGATGTACATACTACAAGGCCGCACAGAACCAGATTAGAATAGGGTAGCTTCTGAGTATCTACTCGGGGAAGGGAAGCATACAGGCTCACATGCCTACTCAAAGCTGACGGCGCTTAGGGCGGGACATGTGATCAGCCATGTAAAATCTTGCCACAGTACTGAACGAAGAAATAAAAGAAGAGAAGATAATGAAAGAATGATAAGAATGTAATAAGAGAAATTAAATGAAGAAAATGTTTTAACGGTGAACGTAATGAAGTTTTCTTTAATAAATTGAACACGCTTTACAAATTTTGTAGGTGATGAGGTTGAGGAGAGAGGTGGGGAACGTGAAGGTCGTCGGTTGTCTGCAGTCATATGTCACATCGTTTTAAATTGAACTAGTAAACTTTGTTTTGTTTAAATGCATGTTTATCTAGTGTTGAACTTCTTAACCTTGTTTTTAATTCTTTTTCCTTGTTAATTATGTTCCATATCATGATCCGTCTAGGCTAGGTTTATGGGCATTACAAACTGTGAGCCGATCTTGACATTAAACCGGTGTCGAGACAGTCTGGATTAGGGACCACGACCACCCATTAGTATAAAGGTGACTGACAGTAGGAATGGGTAGGAATAGGGGTTTGTGTGGAAAGGGAAACTAATGATGGTCTTGTAGGAATGTCACCAAGGACTAGATGTCACGCAAACCTAGACAAAGACTACGAGTCAAGAGATCCAGCACCGACCCCGAAAACACCAATCATTTGTCAATCCCAGTAGCCCTCAGCCGGGAGAACCTAAGGGATATATTCCAAACCATTGTAAGCACACTGGTGACAACAATGTTGCATGGAAAACGTGAGGAGCAGACGATCAAAATAAGAACCTTCAACCCAGCTAGTAGAGGGGTCGCATGTATTACAACGTGGCCCTAAAAAGGTATGGAATGATCAGTTTCTTCGAAGGAAAGGCCGAGGACGAGTAAGCATGGATAATACGTGTTGGGAAAATTACCTCATTTAAACAAGAAAAGAATTTCCGTTATCTGGGGTTGGATCGAATTAATGCGATGAGAGTAAATGTAAATAAATAAAAGTAGAAGACACAAAATTTAGCGTGGAAACCCAAAACAGAGAAAACCACATTATCGATAAACCTCGATCGTGAACTCACTATCACAAGAATAATATGGAACAATATGCTACGCTATTGTTTGATTGATTGATACATTTGTGTTAATGAAACTCACTATTTATAGAGTCTAGACTAGGATGTAATCTAGAAAATATTCTACCGAATATTCTCTTCTCATATCTTTGACTACATCTTCTATATATCTAGTTACCAAGATATATTTTCATATCTTCTTTCATATATATATAAATAACAAAATACATCTCAATATTTTCTTGTGTATATGCAACCAACAAGATATATCTCAATATCTTATTCCATTTATTTCATGGGTCAATTAAAGAAATAAATTTCCCATTCGATAATCTTGAATTCCGATCCAAGTCTAATCTCACTGCTATCAAATAGACTCATCATAATCGTTCGATCGGTATTCTAGATCGGTCGATGAGACCGATCAAGCCGATCAACATCACTGTTTCTTGTTATGTTTCCCCCAGTTGGTAATACTCGCCATCGATCTCTTCGACTATCACCCGACCTTCATTCTTAACAATACGTCTGGAAAAAAAGTTCGAGAGAATTGAAGCACCCACACATATGAGAGTGGGACCTGAACCACTCTGGTTTGATGTTTGAACCATCCAGTTGTGAGGAAGTGTGTCCCTGTCGATGGTGAACGATGCCCCCTTCCTTAGGAGAAACTAGAGAAAGCTTTCTTAGACTACTACATCCTTGATATTGCATAAGGATACCCTTGGAAGCTTTTGATACATTTTCTGAGATATGTTGAGTTTTTCGAGTTATAATGATATTAGGGGTATTTTCGTAATTTGGACCCCAAGTTAGTCTAACACATCTTCAATGGTATTTTTAATTTTCTTATATGATTTCGAGATGAAGGGACTTCGAGGGTATTTTCGTAATATGGGAATCTCAGGGTCGCATGGAAGGATTTCTAATGGTGGTTTGAGTTTTTTCAGATAATTCCGGGTTGAAATGGCTTTAGAGATATTTTCAAAATTTGGCACCCAGAAGACGTTACGACGAGTATTCGGTGGTAGTTTGGATATACATTAAACATTGTTAAAATGGAATCATGTCGAGAGTATTTTTGCGTATTTTCGCAGGTCATGGGTCGATTGATAGGTGTACCAAGTAACCCGAGATATTACAATAGATATCCTAGTGAAATATGTGTTTTTGAAAAAATGGGCCAAACCGAGCAGAATTGGATAAGACTGGCTTATTACCTAGAGTTGAACTAATAAGTCTTGTTTTTCTATTAATAGAGGTCCATGAGTACTGGAAAAGGGTTTTGAATCTCAACATATGTCTCAAAAAAAGTTCTATGTTTGAAAATCTACCGTAAAAAGTGTTTTCTTGCATGAATAGTTATAATCCGTGGTGAATAGTATTTTTTGGCATTAATAATAAATCTGTGGTGAATAATGTTTCCAACGTGAATAGTGAAATCCGTGTAAAATAGTGTTTTCCCGGCATATATAGTGAAATCTGTGGTGAATAGTATTCCGATGTGAATAGTGTTTTGCGGTAAGAACCGTGGTTCTGGAGATTTCATCCTATCCTTTTGATATTCGTATTTATTCAGTTGTTCGGGCTTTCGATAGATCATTTATTTTGATCTCTTTGACAATTTGTTGTATCATTTGTACTTTATTTTAGTAAAACACCAAGATAGATATTTGCTCTCCCAATGACGTAAGCTCACACATTGTGAGTACAACTTAGTAATTCTTCATGTCTTAAACAACAACAAAAATTAAAATTTTAAAAAATTAAACTGAATAATTGATTCATTAAAAAAACAAGAAAATATTTTAAGATAAGATCAATCCACAAAAGGATGAAGAAGGAAAAAAATAGCGGAATTCGACAAATGAGTATAAGGTAATAGTACAATCATGGAGTACATGCAAGAGTTCTTTGAAATGAGGAGATATGCTCCTGAGGTAATGGGCAACAAGGAGGAGAAGATGCACCGATTATGCAAGGGCTAAACATGAGATTCGTCTTACCATTTATGGTAGGTGGATGAGGAATTCTCGGAGTTTTGTGCAAAATAAGGTCGATTTTGAAGGAAGCATGGTTTTTGGGGTGATTCGATTTTGGGAAAGTCGAGCGTTGAATATAGCGTTGACTCGTGTTTCCGAAAAGCGATTCAATAATTATTGAAATTATTCTAATAATCGAATTTCGTAAAATCGATTAGAATTAATTAGCCGCTCGACTTTGCGAAAGTTGATTATCGGGACGGTCGACTTTCCCAAAGTCGAACGCAATCGATTAAGGGTTACGCGACTCGCCTTTTCTCTTCTTCTCTTCTCTTTTCTTCCTCCGCTGCCGCTGCCGCTGTCCGCCTTCCGTGCGCGATTTCGTTGCCTTGGAGCTTGCTTTTCAGTCGATTATTTGTAGGTTTAGCCCTCGGTAATGTTTGGTTTCGAATATTTACCGTTTAGTTTATGTTTTCGGTTTGTACGTATGTTTTCGGATTTTTGATTTCGTTTGTTGATATTGAATTGTGTTTTAATTATGTATATGATTTTAGTTGAAATTGTGTTGTGCTTGTAATTATGTTATGTGTTATGGAATTGTGATTGAAATGTATATTTGATTTGTATTGTATAATTATGTTTATGGAATTGTTATTTAATTTTGTATTTTATTTTAATTTAAAACTATTAGTGTAGGTTTGTGTGTATAGAGATTATTATATTGTTTAAGGAATTGTGATTTCATGATTGTGTATTTGATTGTAGTTGAAATTGATGAATTTAGTATATGTTTGTGTTTATANATTATCTATTTAAATAATGAATTAAACTTTATAGAAATTAAATGTACTAACATTATATAATAACATTATGAAATTAAATAATAACATAAATTAATCCATAAGATATATAAATATAATAATAACAACAAATTAAAATCCTAAATATAAAACATTAAAATTAAATAAAAAAAATACTTACAAAATTATGGATGATTTGAATGAATTGGTAGTGGTGTGAAAATAATAGGGGAGAAGAGTTATATTTATAGAGGGAAAAAGACGGTCAATTTTGGCAAAGTAGAACGTCAATCGATTTTGCCAAAGTCGACCGCCCTTTCAATCAACTTTGGCAAAATCGATTGGGTTCGAAATTAAACGCTCGACTTTCGGAAAAGCGATTGATATCTTTTTTCCCTGATCGACTTTCCCAAAATCGAATCACCCCAAAAACCATGCCTCCTTCAAAATCGACCCTATTTTGCACAATACCCCAGGAATTCTCTAGGTTACTGGCTGTATGAGTTAGGGTGGATGGGGGCTGCCGAAGGATGGACCGTGAGAGAACAGAATGTTATGTTAGAACAAACCATGGGACACAGTGATTGGAAGGAGAAGAGTAACATAAAGAGTATGGGTCACTTCTGGGTCCTCCACCCGGCCAACTTGTACCAAGTGTGGGAGGAATTACGATAGAGAAAGCACAATGGGGACCGACGCATGCTACATTTTCGGGAAGAAGTGCCATTTCGCTCATACTCGATGATTGCTTCACTCTGCCCGTGTCGATTTTTATTTTGATGCACTCTTTGGATGCTTTCTTGCGTTTGTCTCTGTGGGCCTCACTGCTTGTCCCTTCCTTTTGTTGGAGAGCTAATCTCACTCGAAAACAGCTTGCTGATTCTTAACTTTCAGATTAGAATCCTCCAGATAAGTGCTTCACCTTCCTTCTTTATTTCGTTGTTGTTAGTAGTATGAACACCAATATTTTACGAGGAAACCGGAGTAAACCCGGAGAAAAACCTCGGGATCGTGATACGATCCAATTCACTAACCGTGTTCTTGATTTACAGATACAATTGAAGCTGAAAAATTACAGTCTTGCTATCATGAAATCAGCTCACTAAACTTCAGGTTTCCGGATGTCCAGATCAGTCGTCTTGGGCGCCCTCCTCCTTTTTTTCACGTCTTCTAGAGATGATCAGCTGTTTTGTCTCTGAAAGTTTACACGCTTGTATTCTTCTTCTTGATGAAACTGCCGCAACTCTTTATACAGCTAAGTTAACTGCCTTCATCTTCTTTTAAAACGCATTTACGTCTTTTATTTCTTTTAAGCACTTTAGACCCATTGGATATGGACCAATGCTTGTGGCCCATTCCTAATTTCTTCATCAACGGCCCAGGCTGCAAAAGAGAGTAAACCAGGAGCCCAAAAATAAACGCAAGTTATTACCTTTCGTTTCCAAACCCTACACCTTTATCATTGTAGTAACGAAAGGAGCAGCACTTCAGTGTAGTGTTGTCGGTACTGTGATGTTGCTCACAATACACACCCCTTTCTTGTTTGGCTCCTTTTGTGGCAGTTCTTCGTTAACAGCATCAACCTCTAAGGTTTGTTTCTTGTGGCGTAGAAAACCTAGTACAACACCATGAATTTGGCCCCTGAAGGTCAAGTTGCTCCCTAGAGACTTTCGATACGCTACCGAAAGGTCTCATCCACGTTTATGTACATATTTATTTTTTGAAGCAACATTTTCAAGGTGAGGGGAGGGATGTAACGCCCGTAAACCCGACCTAGCAGTTACGAGATATCAACATAATTAAAGGAAATAACTCACTTTAAAACGAAGTTCGAAAGCTTAACAACGGACAAAAACAATGTGGTTGATCGTGTCCTTAGCACGATACCAGCTCGGTATTTCCACCTTACCCCGAGTCTTTGCTTTTATTCGTATACTACCTACTTAGTGTTTTGCTTCTGTTTCCCATATGTGAATATGCATTTAATTTATTGTGTTCACTCCATTTATCTTAGTGATCTCGATGTTCTATCATCCCCTTGGTTTTCCAACATCCATGTTGCGGAGAGTGGTATTGTCTGATAGGTCCACATAATATTATGCAACTTAGCGATACAAGAAGGTTTTGACATGTCAATTGTTACCTTTAGTTCCTTAAGAATGATGCGATTAATAAATTCATTTAAACCATTTGTTTCCGGATGTGCCACTGATGTGAAACGCTATTGAATTCAATATTATCCATACCACTTCGTGTCATTACTCTTGCTCCTATACATGCAAATCCCATTGTTAATCGTTCTAAATGTATTCTAGAGAGTGCCAAAATGAAAAGATTACTAAATACCATAAAATCTTGACATAAGTATATATTATATCGTTCTCTAATTATTAATGACATGGATAACTCCTAATATTATAAAAGTACATATCATTGTCCATAGGATAGTGAAATACAACATAAAGATTGACTGCCATCTTCCATAACGTAGAACGATACATCAAAAACCATTTACAAGAATTTCATATCAATCCAAAGGTGCAACCATAATATCCTAATAGAATGCAAGAATTGCGTATGATAAAAAAATGTACATAAAGTCTGTTCGGCCTACACTAATGTAAAAACGAAACAACATTAAGAATCGATCTGAATTGCTCTTGACGTATACCAATACGTCTAGAATAATGTACTAAATTTCAGAATGATCCAATGGCGCAACAATAGATTAGAATATGAACACCAAATAATAGAAATACATCTACACCTTCAAGAATGCAGAACAATACATCATTAACAATTTATGTAAATTGTATAATGAACTGACGTTGAAAATGTCGGTAATTGACCAATTACCAAAGGTTCATAGATCCGTGAAACGTATCCCCTAAAGAACTTAATGGAATAAAAAACATCCCCAAGAATGGCATAACTATTATTGTCGGGAAAAATCGGCAACGAAAAAATTTAGACTCCTTTTCTGAGTATCTATCCAAAAAATTGTAAAAATAGATGATTGATATTCAATGACTCACCAACTATTTTGTCCTATTTGAATCTAGAAAACGGCAAAACTCTTGAAATGGAGATACTCCTAGAGAGAGATTTTAGGAATATCTCAATTTGATGAATTTTATTAATCACCTTCATTCACAAGGCATAATATATTTCTATTTGAGGAGTTTAAGTATATAGACTTAATGAAGAGAAATGCAAACTTGGAGTAAAATTGTCAGTTTATTGTTGATCTCTTCTAGATGCTGCATTTTCGAATTAATGGGAGTTCATTGCCATTAATTCACATTTTGATGGGAGTAAAATCTTTTAGATAAGATTTTGAGTTGTAAATCTTGTGTGTTACATATACAATTCACATTTAGTTGATACATGTTTGATGGGGAGTAACAAAATATGAGATACTCCTACACGGAGATTCTCAATTATCAAAGGGAGGAATGTTAAATGATACTATATTCATTTATTAAAAACTGTCTTGGTTTCACACGAGTGACCCATTTTAATTACTACGTGGGCCACGGAAGACAAATATGGTATGTTGGCTTCTAAGTTCAAACCCTAGCCCTACTTATGATGTACGTGTAATCTATGCGGCACCAACTTTTCAATTATTCACATTTTCCCGTGTCGAGTTGAATCTGACTCTTCGACTCGTTCCGACACTTGACATAAAATGACGTCGTTTTGATTTCTTCCTTAATTTGATTTTTTTATTCATCGGAAACATATCTTATGTGCTTTCACGACTTTTTAATGTTCTCGATCTACTTGTGAATTCTTTGTACAAGCGATGATAGATCAAAAAGTGGTTGTTTTTGGGGAGATGGTAAAATCGACGAACGGTATTCGTTTTTTATAAGTTAAATCTTCTTATATAATGAATTGATAAATATTTGTAATTTTAAACTTGAATTTATGCAATTTTTTACAAATTCTAACAATTATTTTTTAAAATTTTGCTTTTATTTAATATTATTTTATTTAATAATCCAAGCCGAGTCGAAAATCTTACTCTTATACTCTTGCCGAGTCGTGTCGAGTCGCACCGAGTCGGTCGGACAAGTCGATGCCGCATAGCGTGTAATTATGTGATTCTTGAGCAATTTGGTTACACTTCTCTAGCTACTGGATCTAAACTTGGAAACATTCTATTTCAAACTGTGGTTTGAAAGACTCGGTAACTTAAAGTTACATGGTGTTTACCTTATTGTTATTGATGGTATTGTTGTGATTCATTTTGAACGGTACAAATAGTAATCGACTTCTAACCAAGATATCGACTAGAATCGGATTTTAGATTAATAGTTGTTGTAGAGACATGCGGAGAAAGCAAACAAGAACGCAAGGATTTAACTTGGAAAATCTCAAAGATTGGGAAAAAACCAAGGGGTCGAGGAGAAAAATCTCATCGACCATTACACTATCACGATGAATCTAGGTACATAGTACTCGAAGAAACACGATGGAAACAACGCACAAACATGATCAAAATATGCTCTCACGCTCCTGAAAAGTTCGATCCAAAGAAGTGCTGTGATTTTAATCCTTTTAGTTCTAGATTCTGAAAGTAATAAAAATGACACACGATTTTAAATTGCTATCCAATCCTGATTCTTATTTTACAATCGATAGTCTCGGCAATCCACTAAGATACCTTGTGTTATTTTCAATAATCAACAAAAAAAGTAATGTTCTTTCACAAAGAAATTTCACTACAGCGAATCATGCATTAACAATAACGCATAAATATAAACACGTAAGAGAGTAAGGTCAGGAATGCTTAGTATTTAGTATTCAGTCCCTTAGACATTGAAGACTCTTAGATTAGTGTGTTCTTAGGATGGATCTGAATATTGCCCAGTCAGATATGAACTTAAAGAACAACTCATGTTCATAGATATATGTGTTCTACAGAACAAAAAATCTCTAAATCGTTCTAGGTTCACCCTGTACACTTAGAACACAAATTAGTAGATAAGAAAGAAAACTGAAGTCAAGTTTAACGAACACTTCAGATTTGGAGTCCGTTCAACATATCTAGTAGCCCACAGGTCACATACACCCTGTACACTTAGAACACTTAGAACACCCTGTACACTTAGAACACTTAGCCAACAGATCTCTAAATCGTTCTAGGTTCACACTGTACACTTAGAACACAAATTAGTAGATAAGAAAGAAAGATGAAGTCAAGTTTAACGAACACTTCAGATTTGGAGTCCGTTCAACAGATCTAATAGCCCACAGATCTAGAGCCTATAAAAAAACATAGATAGTAACCTAACTATATATAGACAACGACTATGCTGGCTATGTATATATAGGCTACTATGTGCTTAAGGATTCGCCTAAGGTGCCCTCTCTCTCGCACCCCCGAGGGGACCTCACATTCACCCCTCCTTATGGACTCAGCGTCCTCGCTGAGGTTTGCCCCAACACACCGACTATAACCCGGGTTCTGCTCTGATACCAAATGTAACGACCCACCTTTCCGCTTGCACGATATTGTCCGCTTTGGACTAGGCTGACCCTAATGACACCCACCTAGTCCTCACGGTTTTACTTTTTCCCTAGCTCCCACACTTCCCAGTGGGTCACCCATCCGTGAATTGCTCCAGGGTGAGCACGCTTAACTTTTCAGTTCTAACGTTCCGCTTGCCACTTTGCTAGGGAAAAGGCCTCATGCAATGGAAGACGAATCACTATACTTAANCTTAAAAGATTTTGTTTCCAGTTTGGGACATAGAGGACATCCCTTATTTCTATTGATCCATTGTTTCCTTTCAAAAAGATTGATCATATTCCTTTCACATACGCAGTATGCCCAGCAGCTGATTTCACTTCCTTCTTTTGTGTAGGGCTGAGTTCTTTGAAAATGTGTTTATCCATGCACATGTGTTTGGAGCATCCGCTATCAAGTATACATTCATGATGAGTTTCAAAATTAGAGAGTAGATTGATCTCAAAGTCACACATGTCCTCAAACAAAGAGAGTTCTGATGTATTGGCTTGTTCTGTGATGTTTTTCTTGACTTGACATACCCACTCAATATGACCAAGATTGCAGCAGTGAGTACATTTAGCATCAGATCTCCACCAACAATTTTCTTGTTTGTGATTCATCTTTGCACAATATGAGCATGCTCCACTTGACTCTCGTTTATCCTTCCAGTTTTGCATTTGCTGATTTTTTCCGAGGTTTTGAGTTTGTGATATTCCTTTTCCTTTATTCATAGACATTGCAGCCGCTTCAAAGGTCTCGTGGCTGACAAGTGCTAATTCATTTTTTGGGGAAGTATCATCATTTTCAGTGGCTCTGAGGGACATCCTCTTCTCCGATGACTATAGTGAGCTTATAAATTCTATGAAGGTAATCTTCTCTTCTTTCATTTTCATTTGTTTTCTAAGTTTTTCACATTCTTCCATCGTTGACAGCTTCGGTTCAAACTTGTTTGGTAGGCTAATGGTGGCTTTTTCTATTATATTTTTGTCCGTAAGGTCTCCTCCAAGGGCTCTAATTTCGTTTACTATCTTCACGGTTCGGTCATAGTATTCTTGTAGTGTCTCCTTGTTGCTCATTTTGTTTGCCTCAAAATCTGTCATGCGATTTCTGATGTGTATTTTCCTTATTTGGTCACCTCCTTCGTATTGTTCTTTGAGGAGATCACATATCTCTTTCGGGATGTTACAGCTTGCTATTTTGTCGAACATTGTATCGATGACCGTATCATGAAGTATAGTCATTGCCCTGTATTTGAGTAAATCATATTCTGTTTGAGCATTTTTTTCTTCTTCTGTAGGAGTGTCTGACAGAGGTCCTGGAGTTTCTTTCTCAACAACTTGCCATTGTCCCTTTGACTTGAGTATCGTGGTAAGTTTTATGGACCAGTAGAAATAGTTGGTTCCATCCAACAAGGGAGGAACCTGAGCTATGTGTGTACTGGTCATATTCTTACGTTTTCAGTAAACAGAGGATGATAGTATTAAGCTTGTGGTAGCTCCGATACCATGATGATTCTGGTAGTGCAATTGGTTTATGGAGGGCATGAATAGGCTTAATAAAACAGGGATGAAGAACAAAGGCTGCGTATGAAAATGCAATGCAAAACTAGGGTTCACATATTGTTATTTATAGTGGTACATTTCCACTATTACAAAAACGTAAACGCTAGTATTCAATTTGGAGGAAATAAGATAGCCATCCTTATCCAGCGAATTCTCTCCAAGCCCTTCTTTTGTGTCTTCAACAGCCCCCGTACAACAGAGGGCTTGATTTCTTTCAGCGAAACTTCAGGTATGACTCCAATCTTTTCTCTGAGACGCTCGAATGAAATTCTCCCTAGTCCCTTTGTAAGTATGTCGGCAATTTGATCTTCTGACCGCACATATTTGAGTTTGATTTCTCCTTCTTTAACTGCTTCCCTGAGAGCATGATATCTAACCTTGATGTGTTTAGCTTTTCCGAAATGTGTAGGGTCTTTTCCTATTGCAATAGCCGCTTGATTGTCGAGGTGGAGTGTAGTGGGTTGATCTTGTTCAAAACCAATATCCATCAGGACTTGTCGAAGCCAGGAGCAATGATTCGAGGCAAGTGTTGCTGAGATGTATTCCGCTTCGGTTGTGGATTGCGCAACGACATTCTGTTTCTTAGTACACCAAGAGAAAGGATTGTTATTTAGAAAGAAAATAAAACTTGAAGTGCTTTTGGCATCCTCCGAGTTGGCATAATCACTGTCGGCAAATGAGGTAAGCTTCATCACTTTTTGACTTCTGGAGTAAGGAAAGAACAATCCATAATCCATGGTTCCCTTTATATAACGTAGAACTCTTTTGGCCAATTTCCAGTGAGTAGTCTTCGGCTTGTGCATATACCTTGATAACAAGTTAACTATAAAGTTTATGTCAAGTCTTGTGTTTGACAAATACAGGAGGCTTCCAATCAGTCCTCTGTACAAGTTTGCATCCACATTATCTTCCGCTTCAAATGAAGAAATTTGCAATTTTTGCTCTACCGGATTTTTAATTGGCTTTGCATCCATCATTTTGAATTTTTCCAATATGTCAGTGCAGTATCTTTGTTGAGAGATCATGATTCCTTTGTCTTTTTCTTGAATAATTTCCAACCCTAAGAAATAAGACATTTCACCAAGATCCGTCATTTCATAAATTGCACACATTTCCTGCTTGAAATTCATTATCTGACTTTCATCTTTTGTTGTTATGAGTAGGTCGTCAACATAAAAAGACACAATAATGGTGTCGGTATCTCCTTGATTCTTGATAAATATGGAGTGATCTGCTGCAGACTTTCTGAAACCAAGGTTGGTGAGTGTTCAGTTAATCTTTTCGTTCTATGCTCGAGGTGCCTGCTTGAGGCCGTAAAGAGCTTTCTTTAATTTATACACTTTCAGTTCCTTTCCAAGTTAAATAAAACCTTCAGGTTGCTGAACAAATACTTCATCCTCAAGTGTGCCATGAAGAAATGATGTTTTTACATCCATATGGTGAACTTTCCATCCTTGATTTGCAACTACAACTAAAATTAATTTGATTGAATCAAGTCTTGCGACGGGAGCAAACACTTCATTGTAGTTGATTCCTTTTATTTGAGAATACCCCTTTGCCACTAATCTTGCTTTGAATTTATTGACAGTTCCGTCAGGGTTCATCTTGGTCTTGAAGATCCATTTGACACCAATAGCCTTCTTTCCATATGGTAGATCAACTAAAGTCAAAGTATCATTCTTTTCAATTGAAGATAATTCAACCTTCATTGCAGAGATCCACTTTGAATCTTGAGAGGCTTCAGTGAAGGTTTTGGTATCTGATACTCCAAGGCAAAAATCAGCACTGAAATCATATATTGGTAGAGTTTGTTCATAGATGTCTGATAATTTTCTTGTTTTCGTATGATGATTTCTTCTTCCATTTGTATGTAGATTTGCTTGTTGAGTATCCATTCTAGCAGGACTATTTTCAACATCAGCAGTTTCATCAGGAAAATCTTCTATATCATAATTTTCACTTTGCTCTTGTGTTTCTTCATCAAATAAATTTTCAATTTCAGATTCAGAGATATGTCCAGTTTCAGCATCTTGTAGATCATTAATCTGCTGAATTCCAGTAAGTATTTGTGTCGGAACAGATTCAAGTTGTTTTTCATCATAAAGTTCTTGTGTTGCATTTTGGGTAGGTTAAGGCCCTAGCTGCTGTTCATCATCTGTAATATAAACAGAATTTTTAATTCGATGATTTGTCCAGTCACATTCTTTGTTTTCTTCAAAGAAAACATCCCTACTAATGCAAATGTTTTTTGTTTAAGGGAATATTATACGATATCCTTTAATTCCGAAGCAATATCCAATGAATACTCCAGTTTTACTCTTCTCATCTAGTTTAGTTATTCTTTCATCAGGTATGTGCACATGACACACACTCCCAAAGACTTTAAGATGGTTTATGGATAATTTTTCCCCATGCCACATTTCATATGATGTTTTTCCACATAGGCTTCTAGAATTTTTTAAAGATGTCAAAAGTTTCGGATTTGTTCTTCATGAAATAAATCCAACAATATCTACTGAAATCATCTATAAAGATGATAAAATATTTGTTGTCATTCCATGACTCCTACTTCAAGGGGCCACACAGGTCAGTATGAATAAGATCTAGTTCATCCTAAGATCGATGTGTACTGACTGGAAAAGACAATCTAGTTTGCTTTTCCTTTTTGCATATATAGTGATGAGAACTCTAGGACCAGACATCCTGTGACGGATAAAACCCATTAACAATTGAGTTGATTCAAATGGTATAAACGAACCCTTGCAGCCCACTTGTACACTTAACGAAGAGAGGCCCGATGTTCCACATGAGGACCGAAGATAACCTTGGCGAAATAAAGCGTTTTCTGGAAACTGGCTCCACGGTTCGGTCAGAACGGTTACAAACCCACGTTTTCCACGCTTCGGGCCTTCACACGTTTACCACGCCTCGGGCCCGATCACGCAGACCACGCCTCGGTCCCAACCTCGTTTTACATCGCGCGACAACAACCTCTAACAAACCTGTCAGAGGCGGTTACAGAGCGTGATTTACACACGCCACTAACTCTATAAATACAGAGTGCGACGACGGAAATAGGAAGACCTTTTGGACGCGTAAGAACAGACCGTTACCCTGCCGGAATTCTTATTGCTTTCTATTCCCTTGTCATTTTCATTAAGCCTCTGCTGTATTTTGTATAAATTATTTGATTAGTGAATAGGCTATGAGCGTAATTCGCTCTAAGTCAAGTGGTTTTCTCCCCAATTCCTGGGGTTTCCACTATAAATCGCCGTGTCCATTTATTGTTTCCAGTTCTAATCGTATTCCACATAAAAAACAAATCAAAACCGAGTTCGTCTGCTGATGAACCGGACAACTGTTGGTACCCCCTAAAAAGGGACCATAACAGTTTGGCGCCGTCCGTGGGGACGATTCTCTAATCCCATTCGAGTTTTCTACCAGGGATAGGACAATCAAAGGCATGGCGACTGGAACTTCGACAAATGATAGTGACGTGCTTCCCGACAGTCTCCCGGCACCAACATTCACTTTGCAGGATCTGGAAATTGTCGTCAGGAAGGTGGTACTAGAAATTACGTCGGAGAGAAGTGGAATAGAACCATCAACTGTTTCAAGCTCTGTTCCCAAAAGCAGAGGATACGAGAGTGATCCTAATGAGCGCAGCACTGATGATGAAGAAATCATCAAGCGTGGTGTAACAACGAGGAGGCCTAGATATCGGTCTACTCCTCCCCCCGGCCAGAGCTCTAACTCTCGCTCCTGGAAATGATCATGAGCATATGCAACGACGAATTGATGAGCTCACCAGGGAGTTGGAGAGCATGCGTGCGTTGAAGGATTGCGAACCTAATATGGGACACAATCTTGGTTTATTCAACAGGGCCATGGAGGCCCCAATTAGGCGAAATAATGATGATGACTGGTGGCATAATTTGCATGCGGTCGAGACATCGTCCCAACAATCTGAAGGCTTATCAGCCGTCTTGGGAGATTTGATGCTCCCCAATTCTGAAGAGATCTGGGCAGCAGTCCCAGATCGGCATTATCGCAACCCCGAGGGGTTGCCGACATTTTGTGGTGATGGTGATCCGATCGATCACGTTGCCGATTTCGAGTTACACATGGGAACGGTTCGGGCCTCAGATTCACTAAAGTGCCGCATCTTCGCGGCAGGATTGCAAGGCGACGCCCGAACGTGGTTCAAAAATTTGCCGTCCCGATCCATATAGTCGTATGGCGGATTTATCCTGGCTTTCTCTGAGCAGTTCGCTCCAAATATAGGACCGTCTCGAAGCAGGCAGGAACTATATCAGCTGAAGTACATCCCGACAAAAATGAGTCTTCTGTCCTTCATGGAGAAATTCAATAGGACCGCCCGGGGTATCAAACTTGAGCTCCGGAATAAGATTGATATTTTACAGCAGGTCTTGGGACCGTGCGGCCTTTCGGCCAGCTTAGTAAAGAGCCCACCATCCACCTTGGGGAAGCTTCTTCAGAAAATCAACAAGTATATTAAGGTGAATGAAGCGCTGGGGCTAGGCTATCGGAAACCTAGCGGGAATTCTGAGCCCGCAGGTGATCATAGGGTTTCCTACCCTAAGAAGCAGTCGCGAGAAGTAGCGGCTGTGGGAGAGAAAGATGTCCCCCCGAAGTAGGAGGACAATCGGGTATATTGCGAGCTGCATCATAATCGCGATCACCCGACCCTGAAGTGTCCGCTATTGAAAGAGACAGTAGCGGCAATGAATTAAGAAAAGCCCGATCGGAATGGTCAGAAAGGCAAGCAAGCAGAATCCCCCCGAAAGGGCCACCAAGGTGACGATCGTCACAGGCCACGGGGAAGGGATAATCGGGGACAACCCCGAAATTTTAATGATCGGACGGAGGACCGACGGTCTCCTCCTCCAGAGCAAGATAGAGGCCAACACGGTAGAGAGAACCGTGGTCAGGGCCGAAGAAGAAGATGGCGGGGCCGTGGCGGCAGAGCCCCGCAAAACGAGGGTGGAAGACAGGAGCAGGTTGCTCCTCCACCCGCTGAAACAGGTGCCCAACCTCCTCAAAATGAGGCGGCACCCCGAGAAGTAGCCGGGGATATTTATGTTATCTCCGGTGGTTTGAGGATAAACGAATCGGTCCGGGACCGAAAGAGAACCACGCGCGGAGACTCCGCTGAGAGCTCTGAATCTGTAGCGCTGGTTAAATATGATTCAGCTGAACGGTCCCCTCCCTTCGGGGAGGATATCATTTTCACCATGGCCGATCGGGAAGGGATCATCGATCCATGCGATGATCCCCTTACCATCACTGGAATCATCGGGAATCTTCTTGTCCACAGGGTTTTAGTAGGCACCGGAGCTTCGTGCAATCTAATGAAGCGCGAGGTCGCTGAAAGGTTGGGAGCTGCTGCTCATGACCTCTCGATCGCTAATATTACTCTTTGGTCGTTCTACCAAAGGAGCGTCATTCCGTGCGGGAAGATTTTATTCCAGTCACCATTGGAGAACCATCCAAGGACCGATCGGAGGATCTGGAATTCATTGTCGTTGAAGTCGACTTGGCTTACAACGCCATTATTGGACGGATCGGCCTTAGTAAGTTCGAGGCGGTCTTATCTACTTACCATATGATGCTCAAATTCCCCTCCATTCATGGAGTTATCTCTGTTAAAGGGGATCAGAAAGTAGCTAGGCAATGCTACATGAGCTCGTGCCGAACATTGACACCTATCAAAAAGGCTCGGGTGGATCTGCTGGAAGAGCTGCCGCACCCGAGGCAAGCAATGGAACCCGTAGGGTTTAAGTTTATTAACCTGGTTGAGGATGACCCAACCAAAACAACTAGCATCGGGGCACACTTCGCCCCTGCTTTTGAAAAAGAATTGATCCACCTACTGAGAAGCCACGTGGATATATTCGCATGGACCCCGGACGATGTTCCGGGGATTGACCGATCCGATAGTGAACATCGGATCAACACCGAGCCTGAAACGAAGCCTGTTAGGCAGAAAAGAAGACGATATTCTCCCGAAAAAATCGAGATTATCCGGGCTGAGGTGAATAAATTGCTACGGTCGGGATTCATCAGAGAAATCCACTATACTGAATGGGTTGCAATCCCAGTAGTGGCCTCCAAACCAGATGGGAAAAGGCGAATGTGCATCGACTTTACCGATGTTAACAAAAGCTGTGAATCGGACCCTTTCCCTTTGCCGCATATCGACCGACTGGAAGACGATGTGTCTGGTAGCACCATGATGAGTACCATGGATGCTTACTCTGGGTACCATCATATCTTCATTGCTGAAGAAGATCAGAAGAAGTCATCATTCATGACCGAAGATGGCGTTTACTGTTATGTGGTTATGCCATTCGGTCTCAAAAATGCTGGTACAACATATCAAAGGTTGGTCAACAGGATTTTTAGTGAATTGATCGGCCATATGATGGAAGTTTTTGTTGGCTGAAGACCACCTTTCTTATTTGTCTCGTTGTTTCGAAGTATGCCGAAAATATAAGCTTAAACTAAATCCAAACAAATGCTGCTTCGGGATCCGAAGTGGAAAATCTCTAGGATATTACGTTTCAGAGAAAGACATAGAGGTTAACCCTGAAAAGGTGCAGACTATCATTGATATGCAACCTCTAAGAAACAAAAGAGAGTTTCAAAGGCTTACTGGCCGACTCGCCGCACTAAGCAGGTTTATTTCGAAATCCACAGACCGAACCTTACATTTTTTCAGAGTGCTAAGAAAAGCAAGCCATCTAGATTGGACCGAAGAATACTATCGGGTCTTCTCTGAGCTGAAGACTTATTTAAGCACTCCCCCGGTGATGGTAAGTCCAACTTGTGATGAACCTTTGGGGTTGTATCTTGCTGTATCTGAAGTTGCCGTCAGCGCAGCTCTAGTAACCATCCGAGACGACATTCATAGACATGTTTATTATGTCATTCATTCTCTGGTATCTGTTGAAACCAGATATTTCACCTTGGAGAAATTCATGCTAGCTTTGAAAAAAGCTGTATCCAAGCTGAAACATTATTTTGAAGGGCGAACGGTCTATGTTTATACGGATCAACCTATGAAGGTGGTCCTTAAACAGAAGGATTTGAATGAGAGATTGGCAAAATGGGCTATCAAACTCAGCGCTATATATCTGGAATTCCTGCCCCGAAGGGCGATCAAAGCTCAGGTCTTAGCCGACTTTGTGGTTGAAATGACCCGATCGGCCATATATCTTAACCAAGAGGATGATCGATAGACAATCCATGTAGATGGGTCGACCTTCGGGGGAAGAGGAGCGGGCATTACCCTAACAACGGTACAAGGTGACCTTATTCATTCCGCAATCAAATTTTCCATTGCTGGAACAAATAATGTGGTAGAATATGAAGCCGTGTTATCAGGAATGACATTGGCCCGAAAAATGGGAGATAGCAGAGTGCGAATGTTCTCAGACTTGAAATTAGTAGTAGAACAGTTCGCAGAGAGATTTGAAACTCATGACCCGATGATGAGGTTATATTGTGCCAAAGTTCTGGAATTATCCAAGAAATTCAGTGAGTTTTCTCTTGACCACGTGCCACGAGAGCAAAATGAGGTTGCCGATGCACTCACCAGATTGGCCGCAGGCATACCTAACATAGAGTCAAGCACTATTTCGGTCCACATTCAGGACCGACCTTCGGTCGAGATATCAGTGACCGAATAGTCTATTGAAGAGATCGGGACTCTATGCCATGAACTCCATGACTTGAATATTAACGCTACTGAATCTCCAGGGGAAGCCAATTGGATGAATCCCTTTATTAAATACATTTCAAACGGCTATCTCCCTGAAGACAAGTCCGAAGCCAGAAAGATAGAAGTCCGGGCTAAGAGATTTATCTTGATTGATGGACGCTTGTTTAAAAAGAGTTTTGAGGGCCCGTTTCTGCGCTGCTTATCCCCCATTGAGGCTGAAGCCGTTATGATTTATGTTCACGAAGGGATATGCGGCATTCATTCAGGGGCTCGATCTTTGTACCACCGCATCCTTAGAGCTAGATATCTTTGGCCAACGTTGCTTGCAGATGCCAAGAAATACACCAAACGTTGTGCCATATGTCAATACCATGCTCCTATTCCGCAATTGCCTGGGGCTCCCTTATCGGTTACCCCACTGCCTTGTCCGTTTGACAGGTGGGGGATTGATATCCTCGGACCTTTTCCTGGTCAATAGGGCAAAGAAAATTTTATATTGTAGCGGTGGAGTATTACTCGAAATGGATTGAAGTAGAAGCAGTAGTCATCATCTCAGAGAAGGTGGTCAAACACTTCTTATGGAGAAATATCGTGAGCCGCTTCGGGGTTCCCCGAGCGCTCATATCGGATAATGGGACTCAGTTCCGCGAAAAGAGCATACGGGATCTATGCACCAAGTTGGGCATCATCCAACATTTCTCATCAGTAGCCCACCCCCAAACTAATAAACTTACGGAGGTATCTAATAAGGTTATCCTGAAAAGATTGAAGACCAAGTTAGAAGATTTCGGAGGTAAATGACCTGAATACATCTACGAGGTCTTATAGGCATACCGAACTACACCTCGCTCAACAACCCAGGAATCACCGTTCTTATTGGTGTATGGGACCGAAGCTGTTAGCCCGGTGGAGGTTGCTATCCGATCACCTCGGATATCTCAGTATGATGAGCATATGAATTGTGAAAGGAGATTATTGGACCTCGAGATGATCGAAGAAAAGAGAGATGCAATTTACACACGGATGCGTGCTTATCAGCGAACTATGGAACGGGTCCATAACAAGCGAGTCCTCCCAAGAGAATTCTTTGAAGGCGATCTCGTCCTCAGAAACATTAAAGTGCAGAGGAACGTTGGAAAGCTAGACAGAAATTGGGAAGGACCGTATCAAATATCAAAGAAATTGGAATCAGGTGCGTATAAACTTGAGACATTGGATGGTATAGAGGCCCCCCGAACTTGGAACGCCATGAACTTAAGGCGATATTTCTTATGAATCTTCGATTAATATGTTTGACTCAATAAAATACATTCCTTTAAACGTAAGCAGAAAACAAGTAAGTACAAAACAAACTATTTCTAATGGAATGATGGATCGATCTTGAAGTTGGGTGACTTAGGACGAATCTGGACTGGTGACCGAAGNTTGGAGATTTCCGCGATAATTTCCTTCTTTGCGGGAGTTTTCGAATTTTCGGGTCTTAATGATGATTAGCTCGTTTTTGGGCCTCCTCACCCCTATTTATAGACATCCTAACTTTTCTAATTCACACTTTGACCCCTCCTTCCTTCACACTTTGACCCCTCTTTTATCTATTTCTTTACTTTTCTATTCTTCATTCCCTTTTACGTTCTTTCGTTCCCGTATCTCTCATTATCTCTCGTCTAGACTTTACAGTTACATTCTCTACTATTTGTTTCGACATACCTTTTTCTCGGCTATTACAAAGGGTCAGCGTGCCCGCGCCCGTTGTTTGGATCGGGGGGTCCCCGGACCCCGAAGGGACCAGCGTACCCCCCTTTGCTGATTCACTTCCTTCAGCGCTGCCCGATGCTTCCCTTTGTCCCTCAGAAGGATGCACCGAAGCAGCTGCCATGCGTTTAAAGCGCGAGCTCGGCATTGTCTCAGTTGTATCTGCAAAACAAATACATAAGGATCAGGAAAGATTAAAATATAAACACTATGTCATACCCGATCCTTTTGAAGGATCCGAACTAGAAAAAACCCCCTTCGGGGCTAGGGCTCTTGTCCTACCCACAACATCTATTTCTATTAATCTTCTCTCCCGAAGCAGATCTATTCACCTAAGGAATGCTTCGGGAGGGGGGAACATCGCAAGCGTGTTTGCGGTGTCCGTGGGGGAGGGGTTGATCCTACTTCGGACCAACTGACCTATGCGTGGGTGGGTGAGGCGCGGCCATACTTTCAACAGATCCTCTTGGGGGATTGTTATCCAAACATAGCAGGCCTCCCACGCATGGAGAGAGTCCTCTTTATCTACAATTGCGCACACTTTGGTGCGCACAGCTATATGGTATAACTTGCGGCAACCCAACAGACCCTTCCCCTTTTGGGATCCCACCTAGAACGGATTAAAGAAGTGTTCTAGGGTCGGGGCCCGATTCTGTTGGTAACAATAAAAAATAAACGCTACTATATACACATAACTGCCCGGGAACAGCGCAAAAGTGGGGCAGTGAATCTCCTTAAGCACGGCTGCTACACAGGGATGTAGCGGAAAACAAAGACCGCACTTTAAAGAGGCGTAACTGACCGGAATGCCCGATGCCGGCACATTCATCTCCGCCGGAAAGAAACAGGGAATATCTTCCCGTCCCTTCCAGATGGAGTAATGTGCCGGAATTGAAAACCTAGACCTAAACTCCTCAATGTCCAACTCAGACATAGAAGGATAGCGCGTTTTGTGAGGAGCCATGAGCATATACCTTAGGAAAAAATGATTGAAAGAGGATTGGTTGTAAAGTCGATTGAGGGCATAGAACAGAGAGCTTGCTGCAATTTCTCCTTCGCGATAATGATGGTGAGGAGAAATAGTGCCCATAATCCTGATTTAAATATTAATCTCCCAGCCAATGGTGTGCCGCCACGTAATACTGCCCAAGACAGCGACAGTACGAAGCACACTCATCACGCGTCTTGAACTGTCAAATGTGAAGAGGCGCGGGTCGAGATATTAATATTTAAAGAATAACGAACTAAAAATATAACTTAAATAACGTTATTAAGTTTAAAGCATAATTGGCTCATACACTAAGGGAAAGATGGGTCCCCTGGACTCTCACTGTCTACAGGTACGGTCCCTTGTTCTCATGAATGTGCAAACATCATGTGATCGGCCTTGTATCACCTCTACGATTGGCAATCAAGCCCGAGGGGCTAGTGATGAGAACTTTAGGATCAGGTACCTTGTGGTGGGTAAGGCCTAGCAATCGTTGGGCCGATTCAAATAGTGAAAACGAATTCCTACAACCCATTTACACACTTAAGTAAGAGCGGCCCGACGTTCAACGAGAGAACCGAAGATAACCTTAACGAAATAAAGCGTTTTCTGCCAGCTGGCTCCTAGGTTTGGTCCTAACGGTTACAGAACGGTTACAACTCACGTTTTCCACGCTTCGGGCCTTCCCACGTTTACCACGCTTCGGGCCCGATCACGCATACCACGCCTCGGTCCCAACCTTGTTTTACATCCCGCGATAACAACCTCTAACAAACCTGTCAGAGGCGGTTACAGAGCGTGATTTACACACGCTATGAACTCTATAAATACAGGGCAAGACGACGGAAATAGCAGGACCCTTTGGACGCGTAAGAACAGGCCGTTATCTTGCAGGAGTTCTTACTGCTTTCTTTTCCTTGTCATTTTCATTTAGCCTCTGCTGTATTGATTATGAATTATTCGATTAGTGAACAGGCTAAGAGCATAATCTGCTCTTAGTCGAGTGGTTTTCACCCCAATTCCTGGGGTTTCCACTGTACATCGTTTTGCATTTACTTATTTCCCGCTTTTAATCGTCTTCCACATCTAAAACAAATCAGAACCGAGTTCATTTGCTAAACGAACCGGAAGACTGTTGGTACCCCATAAAAAGGGACCATAACAGCAGTCTTGACAGATCAGCCTATTCGAAGTACCATAGTTCCCAGCGTGAACTTCTTCTATAACGACCTTTGTATGTACTGGGGACAAACATCGAAGATATGGGCCTCCGAAATTCTTCTTATACAGCTTATCATCTACATAGACAAAATTTGTAGCTCTTTTCATAGTTCTTTGGGCCTCGCCTTCGTCGGTCTCCAATTCACTCTTGATTAGATAATTTACAATAGCATCATTCCAAGATGGCTCGTCGGTTATGGCATCCAATAAAAACTATGTCTCATTCGAAAGTTCCAAATTAGCCACCTCGGCTGTCTGTTTCTCCACATGACTGATAGAGGGCTGGTAGTGGATCATTGTTGTTATCTTTGACTCATCCGAGAGTTCCATAATCGTCGCCGCCTTTGTAAGACCGTCTGCATGCGTGTTTTCCTCCCATGGGATATATGTAAGCGTGAATATTTTAAGATTCTTAGCCGCCTCTTTGAGCTTTTCTAAATACCTCCACAAATGGTTCCCATTCGTGGCGTAAGTATCTGCAAATTGGTTCACCACTAACTGCGAATCAGAATGAGCATGCAAACGAACGATTCCAATTTCCACTGCCAAATTAATACCAAATATCAAGGCTTCATACTCGGCGACGTTGTTAGTTGCGGGGAAGCGCAACTTTACAACATATTCATGTTCTTCACCAGACTTCCTTTCTTTAAAATAAACACCGATACCGGCTCACCCGGCCGACACCGATCCATCTACAAAGGCGTCCCAGTACTCCTGAATACCCAACTCTTCCGACCGAGTCATCTCTACTATGAAATCCACTAACACCTGGGCCTTTAACGCTCGCCTGAAGTTATACTCTATCTGATACTGGCCCAATTCGATAATCCACTTTGCTAGCCTGCCAGAGGTATCATTCTTTGATAACACTGATCATTCAGCAGGTCGATCCTTAGCAAACAAGGTTAAGAGGGCCGGTTATTTTTCGCCAACGCTGGTAAAAGATTGTGTGAATTTTGTTAGGGCATGTCCTGCTTGTCAGTTCCATTCGAACGTACATCATGTACCAAGAGCTAGTATGAGGCCTCTACCGACAACATGTCCTTTCGATATGTGGGGCATCAATATTTTAGGACCATTTCCGAAGGCACCTAGCCTAAAGAAGTTTTGCATCGTGGCTGTGGAGCATTTCTATAAGTGGATAGAGGTTGAAGCTGTATCGCGAGTTCGGGAACAGGAAGTTATCAGTTTCCTTTGGAGATATATTGTATGTCGATTCGGAATTCCCAGGATTTTGGTATCAGATAACGGAACGCAATTTGCTGGAAAGACGGTTAGTGAATGGTGTGAGAATTATGGAATTGAACAGCGGTTTACCTCCGTGGCACACCCAGAAACAAGCGGGCTTACAGAGGTTATCAACAGTATTATCCTACAACAGCTAAAAACACGAATAGATGAATCCAAAGGCTCTTGGGTGGATGAATTGCATAATGTGATGTGGGCATATCGGACATCACCGAGGTCCACTACCGGATTCAGCACCTTCTCTTTAGTATATGGCTCTGAGGCCGTGTCTCCGGTAGAAGTGACTATTTCATCAGAAAGAGTTATCGCTTATGATGAGGTGTTGAATGAGGATATGAGAAAGTTGGACCTTCTTTGTATTGATGATATCCGTGATAGAGCCGAAATACGAATGGAGGTATGTAAAAGGCGGATGGCAAAGAAGCACGACAAAGGCGTTCGACCTATGTTGTTAAAAGTTGGAGACTTGATTATTAAGAAAGTGGAAGTCTCGAAGCATGTTGGCAAGTTGGATCGAAAGTGGGATGGACCGTACAAAGTAACGGCCGTAGTGAGGGAAGGAACGTACAAAATCGCAAATATGAGCGGGGAGGAGCTGCCACGGACTTGGCATATTTCCAATTTGCGCAAGTATTATTAATAGACGTGACTCATCGATCTTTTTGAAAATAAAAATTTCCCATCTTTTTTGTGGTCATATTCTAATTTTTTAAGTATCTTTTTTGACGACATGAATTCAATCGACTAGGGGACTGGTAATGTAGGAGTAGGTCCATTGCGTTTTAGTACGAAGGAGGATGGAATAAATTAAATAAGTTAGACTAGAAACGCAATGTACCACTTGTCTTATAGTCGCTCATTTTCAAACTCGTCAAATTAAATACTGTGTCAAAATATTTTTAACGTGATGAGTCTTCCTAACCGCGGCAGAACCGTCTGTAAATAATTAATGTTGGAATATGTTAAGAGGCATGTTTGTTGTGATGTATATTTCCGTGGCAAATCAGGGTGCAAGTATATACATGACTCCTCCATGACACGCCGACGAGGGTCGCGCCCTCGCCGGAGGTTGGTCCATTTCCGCATGGCACCGTCTTATTTACGGGCCGAATGACACCGTTTTATGAACGGGTCGAGAGTGCGATGGCACCGTCTTATGGACGGGCCGAATGACACCGTTTTATGAACGGGTCGAGGGTTAGATGGCGCCGTCTTATGGACTGGCCGAGTAAGTGGCGACGCCGTCTTATGGACGGGTCGAGAATGTGATGGCACCGTCTTATGGACGGGCCGAGAAATTGGTGACGCCGTCTTATGGACGGGTCGAGAGTGTGATGGCCCCGGGTGAAAGTATATACCGGTGGCGAGAGTGTGATGGCCCCGGGTGCAAGTATATACCGGCGGCGAGTGTGTGATGGCCCCGGGTGCTTGTATATACCGGTGGCGAGTGTGTGATGGCCCCGGGTGTAAGTATATAGCGGCAGCGAGTATGTGATGGCCCCGGGTGCAAGTATAAACCGGTGGCGAGTGTGTTATCGCCCCGGGTGTAAGTATATACCGGTGGCGAAGATATATTGGTGAAGGTAGAGCGGTGGACTTATTTTAAATACTACTCATTTTAAAGAGGAGTTCGCCTTAGAGTTATCGCGCACTCATTCAAGCCCCGCTACACTGGGGACTCTTATGCATTACTATTCGTATTATGGGCGTTATTAGTGAGCACCCCAACTTGTGTAAGGGAATACCTAAGATTCAGGTAGATTCTAAATTTCTCGTGGATTGCATTATTCGGAGTTATATATTCCTTGAAGAATGTGGCGAGAAAAGAAAGTTGAGAAGACGAGAAGTTATATTATTCAGAGTGTGGTTCCTTGTTAAAACTACATTGGAGAAATTGAAAGGAAAACAAAATCAAATTTATACATATGGGGAATTCAAAATGGGGAGAGAATACAAAAGTGAAGAAATCATATATAGAAGTTTATTTCTTCTTCTTCTGAGAGCCTGAGCCTTCACCAGGCCCACTGGGGCGATTTTTCACCAGCTTTATTTTTTGGGAGGATGGAGGGTTGACGCCTTTTTCTTGAGGCCCCGCGGTGGCCAACTTCTTGGAGGCGAACCTCGCCATTTCATCTTCGTGGCGCTCCCGAGCTCCAGTCACACTAGCGGGAGTATATATCTGAGGATCATACGCCGCCATCACATCATCATCTTTCAGGAGCTCCGCCATGAGGGGGCCCACTGGCTCCGGAAATAAAGTAGCCAACCTCCTAAATGCATCCGGAGATGGGCCCTCCTCTGTTTCGACATCCTCCGAGTAGAGTTGCTGGTGAAGATCTTCATCCAAGTTAAAATATAGCGCCCCGAACGGATTCTGTGAACAATCCAACATGTCCTCACCGGGTATAGGCTCGAACTTCCCGGTGAGTTTGGGGTCGAGTTTATTTTTCTCCTCAGCTGTCAGGGATATTCCCAGGATTCTCTGCGTCTGGACACTCCCTCGTTAGAAGTACTAGACATTCGACTTGGCATTAGCTAACACCCCCAGATTCCGGAAAGTAGGGGAGTGTACTGTGTACTCCCATATTAACTTTCGGAAGCAGTCGTTAATCTGGGACGGCAGCTTGGTGATTCGTGCCCGGAGTCAATCGTTGATGGATTGGAGGCCTTCAGTCCTTGTTTTTAGCTCTTTGGCCTCCTCTGTGGCTTTCCCGAGAGCTTTCTTATCGGCCGCATTGTCCTCTTTGGCCGTCCTCAGCTTGTCCTCAGTTTGCTCTTGGATCTCCTTCAACTTGTCATGTGCGTACTTCTCACTGACCTTGAGGGTATCTATTGATTGCTCTAGGGCGTGCCTTTGCCCGATATGAAAAGCTGAATTTTCCGTCAGATCACTGCGGTGAGCTCGAAGCAAAGATTCAATTGACTTGCTATGCTCTTCTCGGAGTGCTGCCATCTCCTGGGCATGCTTATCTCGCTGATTCTGTATCAGCTTCTCCGCCGCCTTCTTCGTCTGCTCCCCAATAATATCCGGAGAGTCGAGCTCCGAGTGTCTAAGCATACAGTATTCCCCTACTGCAGCTGCGGTGCCCAACTCGATTATCGTCCGCTCCATCTGAAATGAAAACAAGAATGGTTAGTTCATATGACGTAAAAGATAAAGTTATAGGGAAGTAATTGCTAGTGTCGCAACGAACCTCCCCAATGGCGCGACGCATCGTCGCGGTCTGACTCATTAACCGACCAACGTCGGTAAACACTGTGTGGTCATCCCGACCACGAGGCGGCAACTCTGGGTTCCGCACCAAATATGCCAGGGCCAGCCGATTCGATACATTGTCACCTCTCGGAATTCGAAAGGTGAGTGCGTCCTTTATCAACACGAAGCCGGCCCGGCATCCCATATCGAGCCATTCCTTAACCGTTAGTTTATGGATGTCATGTATACGGAAGGCGTCGATGAATTCGGCGGTTAACCCACTCTTTCTGATGGGTTCCGCGATCTCCAAAATGGTGGGACTCTCCGCCGGTCTCTTCCCCTTGTGCGGACGGGTGCCTCGGCTGGTCTCTCCCTCCGGATGGGTTTCTTGGCATATTCCCTCCACCACCGGGTCCATCTGCTTGTCCTCGCTAATCTCGCCCTCCTCGTCGTCCCCGATGATATCCACTAATGTTTCGCAAAGTCGTACATGTCTTCATCGAGGGAGGGCTCCTCAACAGCGTACTTTAATCGCCGAGATAAGGGGATTAGATCTTTGGGACTCTCAGTAATTGCGTCACCCGGCTCCTCATTTACCAGCTCGGGATTGGCCACCGTTGCAGCAGATTGTGGTGGTGGAGGAGTGTCGCGTCTTATTTCCCCAGTCGGGGATGCCACCTCTTGTAGACTTGACGCCAGCTCGGCCGCGACAGTTCGTTTCGAGTCCCCGGTGGCCCCTCGAAGATGAGCTCATCATCCTCCGCAAGTAGGTCACGGAGGAAATTCAGCCGGTCCCCCTTCTTTGTTGGGTCCTTAGCTGGAGCCATTATTTTATCTGCAAGACAAGTAAGTTAAGTGAGAAACGCGAAGTGGAAATTTGAAACAAGTTAAATCAAGTTCCTAAGGTTCTTTCCTATCAAAGAAGAGTAATCAAGTTTAGCCCCGATATGAATATACGGTTCAGATACTTAGTAGTTCTCTACTAAAATGGGGAGGGACCGGAAGAAGGTTGAAAGCAACCAGGATCGGGGCGTAGAATAAGGACTTCATGGTCCAGTCAGCGCCGTCCGACCTAGCGCAATAGAGGAGTGCCTTCCTCAGAGGTCTCGGAAGGGTCGTCCAAGGAATAGGGCCGTAGGCTTCAGGGAAAAATGGTTCCCCTTCAACGGGGAAACGCCAAGGAAAACTTAGAGGAGACAGCCTCGTATCCCCCACACCACAAACAAAAAGAAGTGTTTCTTCCAGTCGTGATTGGAGTGGGGGGATAGAAAAAGGGAACGGGCTTGTCTTGTGCCTCGGGCGGAAAAAAATACAACCTTGGGCACCAAAATTGGCGGCAGTACTAATGTGGAAGATTTGAAAGAAAAGGTCTATGGTCAAAGGAATGCAATTCACCTCCATGAATATTATGAAGGCGACGACAAAAGAGACTGAATTAGGGTTTAGTTGGAAAAGATGAATTTGTAGATGCAAGAGCATTTCTACGATCAAATGATGAAGAGGGAAACGAAGGCCACATTCTAAATATTCAAGAGAAATAGTGTGGGTGACGATAAGAGTTGTCAAAAGACAGTCGGTAGGTTCAGGTTGGTATAAGATACAGTCGGAAGGGAGATAATACTGTTCAAGAATCGATACCCACTTCCGAGCATGCATGCTATAAGGTTGGTTAAAGGATTTGAGGGCTTTAACCGCAGAGCTTTGAGGGCTGAGGGTGTTTTCAAGGCGAGCGATCCTCTCGAAAAAATGAGAATTTATTGTGGAAAGGCAAGGAGGAAAAAGGGTTGTGATCGAATCGAAACTCCCAAAACTGGATGAGGAGTCCGAATGATCTGAGGATGAAGTAGTGGCGGAGCCCGCGGATTCGGTGCGATCGGAAGTCATTGGTAAAATTTAATTCAAATTTATTTTTTGAAAATATTTTTACAAATTTTACTAAGTGTCTCGTGAGTTATTGTGGAAAAGTCGCGAGAATTACTGTTTAAGTCCTTAGTCGCGAGATGTGGTAGATATGTCGCGAGAAGCACAGTGCTCGCGAGTTATGGTTATTGATCTGGTCCACCGCAGTCGCGTGTTATGGTCGCGACTGGCACAGTACTCGCGAGTTGTTGAAGTTATGAGAAGTCGCGAGTCGCGATAAGTCGCGGATAGCACAGTGTTACGATAAGTCACGGGTTACGATAAGTCACGAGTGCAAGGGATTCCGCGCGAGAAAGTGCGTTATGAAGGGCGTACATGGTATTTATAGGGGTGATATCCCAAGTCGAAAAATCCCGAAATTTTCACCCGAGTTCAGAATCTGACGTTCTTAGTGTCAAAATGATCGTATTGACGAGAGAATTTCAACCGTACTAAAGATTTTTTTAGCGGGGCTCCCGAACGATAATCCGCTTTCGGGACGAACTAGTGATATATGGTTTACGACTCATAATCTGAATCTGAAAACCAGGGGACTATTGATATCACACGGGTATATTCTCTTGTATTTATCCTTACCCGGGGGCTCGTCCGACGTGGTTATGTAGTATTTTTGGTATTTTCATATTTTATCACAAGGCATTCCCAGGGGGGTATTCTCGTAATTCAGGCTCGCTGGGCCACGTATAAAGTTTTTGTAGGTGTTTTGGGATGTTTTGAGTTATCCCGGCCCCGGACGGGGCCAGTGGTATTTTCGTAATTTGCCACCCAAGAGCACATCGGTCGGGTGCAACGATGTTATGTGGCTGCGTATTCACTGCATGGAGGCAAAGAACTAATTTGCGAGGTTTTCCTGTATTTTCTCATCGTGTTTCCGACTAATATCTCGACCGGGATAGGTTCCCGAAACTTCGGGATCAGCATGACATTTATTATATTATAATTGGAGGTTATGTAAGTGTTTTGGGCTAAGTGAAGTAAACTGGGCTTATGGGATCAAGTAAGTGAAGTTGGGCTGGATTTCTCTATAAATACAAGCCCGAGTGCATTTGGATGGGGGCAGACTGTTATCACACTTTCCAAGGCAAAGTACTATTCTGCATACTTTTCGTCCGTAGCCGCGACTTGTAGCCTGCCTCCTAGCCTGAGTCATGACTTATTGATCTTCATCCCGCATCCGCGACTTGTTGCTGGAACAGTATATCTCGTGAGTTATTGCTCTGCTGCACGCAGTCGCGACTTGTTGCTGACCAGCCTGTCTCGCGAGTTGTTGCTGATACAGTGTTTTTCGCAAGTTGTTGACCACAACTCGCGGCTGCCAACCTTTTGAGCCCGACTGAGTGTTTTCGATCGTTTTTCGAGCCGTTTTTGCCCGTGTTATTATTATCACTTCATTGTACTTGTATCCTTTGATTATTATAGTGGAAACCAAGGTAGAGCTTCGCTCTCCCGAGGACGTAACTCACACATTGTGGGCCCAACCTCGTATATCGCTCGTGTCCTCATAACAAAATAATTTCGAGTAATTAAAAATTGACTGATCTAAAAACAAACACTCTAAAACATTTTTAGACGAGATCAGACTCATAACAACGTACTAAGCATACTGGTTTTATCATGTGTAATCCCACTACTAGGTTCAATAGTAGAGGTCTTTGCTTTCCCGGTCATCGAAACATGTATATTACCAAGAGATGATATTGTAATCGTGACAACATCACATCACTATTCTCTTCAACGTTTCTTTCATAAGATTTTAAATCTCCTCTCTAAATAGGATTAATGTCGGTTCATCGAAATTCGACCTTTGGTATTTTCCTACTAACATGATTATTGACCAATATTTCTCGTCATTGCATCCAACTAAGGCATCATTTACGGCTTCTTTAAATGCGCAAGATATGAAACCCAAGGTTTTACGAATGGAAATTGGAGACATAAACAAATCTTTTCTCATATAATGCTTCAAACTTTCAAAAACCAATCGACTCTATTCATTCAATTCTGAAAAGTTTACCTACTCGCAGTGCTAGAAGGAATATCTAATTTTCCTTGATTGATAACTTATCAACTTTTGTTCATCAAACGTCATACGACCAAGCAAATTTTCTGCTTTCACATAGAACGCACCTCTAGGAGGGTTCCACTTCATTGAATAGATCATCAATATACTGAATCATTCGCTCAAATATTGGTTATATTAGTTCCATACTGGTTTTATCTATATGCCATCAATATTGAATTCCACACATTCACCCTAGCATATCTTTAAATATTGACTTAATCGAATGTTGGTACGTTGCACCTGCTTTCTTCAAACAAACCAAATGCACAATTGGGAAACCTTATACCGACACACTTAAACAATATGTCAGTGGCGGCGGTAAATATAGGTCCTCCAACCATGCTTCACTCAATTATGTGAAATCAATTCAAACTCTGCAGCTATTGTTCAACATTGAGACCACCGATAGGTCCGTGACTATATATGTGTATCTCACATGCTCGACGAGTCCTGCTTGCAATGAACTATCCACATATTCATTAATTCTCTTTTCCTTTCAAGCGACAATTTTCGGTTCTTTAAGTAATTCATTTTCATTCTTTAAAACTACCTTAATACCATAGGTTTCATCTTTATATCATTCTCCTTATCCTTCTAGAGCAAAAACACATCATTTTAATAAAGTTGTTCTTTCTGATTAGAATCTCACCATGTAAGCATCTTTCTTGGTACTAGAGACCTTGAAATCGCTTCGACACACGATATTATGAAAAGAACATAGCAACACCAAATTTGTTTTTTTTTTTTTTTTTTTCGAGAGTTAGGATACTTCATAATCAAATGGGTTAGGGATACGATGGCTCCGAATACATTGAAGGAACCTTTTCCAAGAGCAACATTATAAGCGAGGATAGGAAGATCAACCACTACAAGTTCCATTGATAAAGTACTCAATATTTCCTGATATCCCAATGTGACTGGAAGAATCATAGATCGTTTGCAAGCAACATAACTGTTGTATAACTAGACTAACTAGTTCTATACCAAGACATCTGCTAGAAAGCATATATATCAAGATATTCGTCAGCTCGATAAAGTCACAGATGAATTAAGAAAGCATGCTCAATAACCATATATTTCCGGACGATTACCATTTCGGGTGATCCATAAAATAACACCAATTTAACGTCTCTTTCGTTATCAACAATTGAACTTCAATAGACATAGTTTGATAGTGCTTGATACTTCTGAATGCCCAACAACCATAATTCTCTGATCAAATTAAATAACTCAAGTATAAACCCTGATAACCTCGTAGAGGCATTTGAAAAGATCGACAAATCACCATTGGAAGACACGATGATATGACCGCTAATAATAACGTCCAGATGCATACCGTTCCAGAGGAAAACCATTTTGGATAGTGAAGTAAATCAAATAGATGAATCATTCATGATTGATTCAGAATATTCCAAACGAATACCATTTCCGATGGCTAAGAAAGACTATTAGATGCCATCTTCGAGATAGGCTCTGTAACGATCGTAAACCGGCCCTAACAATGTCTATGCACAAGTAAAGTGAAATAAAACATTTTAACAAAACGTGATTTGAATCCGAGGAAATGTCATCGTTTTTTCAAAATCCAAAGGGGTGACTCGTATAGTGGACGATCGACGACCTTAGCTCCAATGTCACCTAAGCCTCCGGTCCTCCCCCTACAAAATCTGTAAAACGGTCATAGTCTATTAAAAGAAACTTCTGTAAAGTGTATTTAATTGGCAAGATTTTATCCCTCTCTCTCGCCTAATATTAGCTTACATATTCTCTTATCTTTTTCTGTCTTTTTATATTTCCTCTCCTTATCCTTGCTGGTGTCCTACTATGATGGCCCAGAATCCGCGACAATTTGCTTCATGGTACAGAATCCACGATAATTTGCTCTTTGGCCCTGATTTCCGCTATAATATTGCAGTAGCCCCGATATCCGCGATAATCTTTGCCTTTACCCCAGTTTTCGCGATAATCCTCTTCTTACCCCCAATTTCAGCAACCCTGATTTCCGCGATAATCTTTGCCTTTACCCCGGTTTTCGCGATAATTTAAATTCCTCTCAAATTTCTCACGTTTTTTGTGCCAAATGACCCCTTCTTTTCCCATTCCACTCCTATTTATAGGTTCTTAACTTGTCTAAATGATCCTTTAACCCCTCCTTCTAAAAATCCCTCTTCTTATATTAAATTACTAAACTACCCCTCATTTCATGTTTTTAACAAGAATTATACGATTCTAACCTGTCCGAATTCTGTTTGAGCCGCCTTCCTGGGTCGTTACATCCTTCCCACCTTAATTGGAGTTTCGTCTCGAAACTCGTGCGTACCACTCTTCCATCACCTCGGGTGTAATAGCCGAGAAAAAGGTATGTCGAAACAAATAGTAGGGAATGTAACGGTAAAGTCTAGACGAGAGATAATGAGAGATACGGGAACGAAAGAACGTAAAAGGGAACGAAGAATAGAAAAGTAAAGAAAAAGATAAAAGAGGGGTCAAAAGTAAAGGAAGGAGGGGTCAAAGTGTGAATTAGAAAAGTTAGGATGTCTATAAATAGGAGTGAGGAGGCCCAAAAAAGGGTTAATCATCATTAAGACCCGAAAATCCGAAAATTTCCGCAAAGAAGGAGAATTATCGCGAAAATCTCCAAGGCACAAAATTATCGCGAAAAAGTTGAAGGCAAGAATTGTCGCGAAAATTTTGAAGAAGGAAAATTATCGCGAAAATCTCCAAGGCACAAAATTATCGCGAAAATCCACGAAGAGTAAAATTGTCGCGGATTTCCAGTAAGGCATAAATTATCGCGGATTTCAGCCCAGTGCAATATTGTCGCGAATTTTAATCCTAGGGTATTATTATCGCGAATTTCAGGGCAGAAGTAGAATTGTCGCGAAAATACTAAGTTCGAGTGTTTTCGTTACGTCCCGAAGTCGGATCGTGGGAGGAAAAGTACACGTGAGGTCTACGGTAACCACATAGTTAACAATAAGATGATAACGTCAGAATTCGAATAATTAAGACCTGTTATGAAATGCAGGGGAAGCACGGGAAGATTATAATACGCTAAAGCAAACGGTAAGCGGAGTGAACACAATATAGTAAGGGAAGGTTCAGACTTAAGGAATGGGATTGGGTTAATAAAGAAGGAAGAAATGATACGAATGAACGAGATAAATGATAATAAGACTCGGGGTGAGGAAGGATGGACCGTCCGACCGAACCCGGCATCGTGCCTAGTACACGATTCGCCAAAGGAAGGGCATGCCTGATGAAGGGAACGATAAGTTCCAAAGAGGAAAAGATACGTACGAAGAGGGCGGAACGGATCCGGGTGGAAAAAGGGGTAGCGCCTAAGTACCCACCCGGGGAAGGGATGCATATGGCCCGTCGAGTCATCCAACAGCTAACGGTTGGCTTGGGCGGGACATGCACCGAGCATGTTAATCTCGGCAACAGAAAAGTTAATGAATGATGGAAATGATAAGGGTAAAAGAAGAGGGAATAAGAAAACGGTTAAGTGAAATGGTTCATGTGTGTGTGTAAGATGTAACTAAGAAGTAAGAAAGATAATGTGTAGTGTGTGTGAAGTTTCCTTTAATAGATTGTGACCGCTTTACAGATTTTGTAGGTGACGCAGGTGAGATATGATAGGGACGGGGAAGGAGGTCGTCGGTTGTCCGGTGATAGAGTCCGGTCCTTCGGAGAAAACTCTAAATTACGCAGTCGTACTTTAATATTTCGAACTATGTTTTAAATTGTTTTGGATTATTTCCGTTTTAATTATCATGTTTTAACAAAACAACTAGGCCCAAATTACGGTCGTTACATCGGGTGCTGTCGCAACTATTTCGTGCTCGGTTTCCCAGGTAGCCTCCACTTCTCCTTGGTTTGACCATTGTACTTTTACCATGGGAATCACTTTGTTGCGTAGTCTCCTCTCCATTTTGTCCAATATTCTTATTGGCCTCTCCTCATATGTTAGTTCCGGAGTCAGCGTTACTTGTTCCACATCGCGTTCTTGTTTGCCCTCAGTTAAGCTTTTCCTCAGTTGAGAGATGTGGAATACATCATGTATGTTGCTCATCTCATCGGGAAGTTTAAGTTTGTAGGCCAGCTTCCCAATTCTCTTCAACACCTCGAAGGGTCCTATATATCGTGGGCCTAACATTCCAGAACGTGTTACTCTTAGGACCCCCTTCATGGGTGACACTTTCAGGTACGCTCTATCGCCGACTTCCAGCTCCATTGGTCGTCTCTTCAAATCTGCCCAGCTTTTGTATCGGTCCTGTGCAATTTTCATGTTTTTCCTCACAATGGCGACCTTCTCACATGATATTTTCACCAATTCCGTCCCTGTAAGTCTCCTTTCCCCGATTTCGTCCCAGCACAGAGGCGTCCTACATTTCCTTCCACACAGCGCTTCGTAGGGTGCCATTGCAATGCTACTTTGGTAACTGTTATTGTACGCGAATTCTGCCAATGGTAGGAATTCTTCCCAGCTTCCGCTAAACTCCGTCACACATGCCCTAAGCATATCCTCTAAGATCTGGTTGGTCCTCTATGTTTGTCCGTCCATTTGGAGGTGATATGCGGTGCTCATCGTAATTCTGGTTCCAAGTGACTGTTGCAAACTTTGCCAGAATCTGGAGGTAAACCTTGGATCTCTGTCCGACACAATGCTTACAGGGATCCCATGAAGTTTGACAATGTTATCGATATATATCTTGGATAACAGATCAATCCCATCTGTAACTTTGATTGCTATAAAGTGTGCAGCTTTCGTTAGTCTATCGACTATCACCCAAATCGCATCGTTGTTCCGCGGGCTTCTCGGTAATCCCACCACAAAATCTATTCCGATGTGATCCCATTTCCATTCCGGAATGTCCAGGGGTTGTAGCTCTCCACCCGGTCTTTGATGTTCCGCCTTTACTCTCTGACACGTATCACATCGTGCCACATAATTTGCTATGTCGTTTTTCATACAGTTCCACCACCATTGTGTCTTCATGTTGCTGTACATTTTCGTGCTTCCCGGGTGGATAGAGAACGGCGAGCAGTGTGCTTCATCCATGATTTTCTCCCTTAGTTTTGGGTCGTTTGGTACGCAGATTCGCCCCTATATACGGACGCTTCCATCCGTAGCGATTGCCATCCTATGGTCGTTGTTCTGGGATATCTCGTTTCTCCATTTGGCTGTCTCGGTGTCCAATCCCTACGCGTCCCTGACTTCGTCGAGTATGTGAGGTCTAACGGTTATGTTATTTATCACTGCTTCTGTCGATTCCACTATATCCAGCTGCAACTCTTCCATCTGTTTTGTCAATGGTTTAGATAGTAGACCTTGAGTCTTTCGACTTAGTGCATCCGCTACTTGATTCATCTTTCCCGGGTGATACTGGATTGTGACGTCGTAGTCCTTGATCAGTTCCAACCATCGCCTCTGCCTCATATTCAATTCTTTCTGGGTAAACAGATATTTCAAGCTTTTGTGATCGGTATGCACCTCGCATTTCGCCCCGTACAGGTAATGTCTCCATAATTTTAGGGCGAACACCACCGCCGCCAGCTCTAGGTCGTGTGTTGGGTAGTTGGCCTCATGTTCTTTTAACTGCCGCGACGCATACGGAATGACCTTTTCCTCCTGCATTAGGACACACCCTAGTCCTTCCTTTGATGCATCACTGAATACGGTGAACTCTTGACCTTGTTTAGGCAACACCAGCACCGGTGTAGAGGTCAATCTCCTTTTTAATTCTTCGAAGCTTTCCTCGCACTTGCTGTCCCACAAATATTTAATGCCTTTTTGGTGAGGTTAGTCAGGGGTTTTGCTATCCGGGAGAATCCCTCGATAAACCTTCGATAGTAACCAGCTAAACCTAGAAAACTCCTGATTTCCTTTGCGTTCCTAGGTCGTGACCATCCTATGATTGCTTCCACTTTCGAGAGGTCTACCCTTACCCCTTCTCCGGATATGACATGCCCAAGGAACGAGATGCTGGTCATCCAAAATTCGCATTTACTGTATTTCGCATACAATTCATCTCTTCTCAATGTTTGTAATACCAATCTCAAGTGTTGTTTGTGTTGTTCCTTGTCCTTCGAATACACCAATATGTCGTCAATGAAAACCACCACGAATTTGTCCAAGTATTGTCGAAAGACTCTATTCATCAGATCCATGAAAATAGCTGGTGTGTTGGTCAATCCGAATGGAACGACCATACACTCGTAGTGGCCGTATCTTGTTCGTATGGCTGTTTTTGGAATTTCGGTCTCTCTTACTCTGACTTGGTGGTATCCTGATCTTAGATCCAGCTTCGAAAAAACTGTAGCTCCTTGTAGCTGATCAAATAAGTCGTTGATTCGAGGAAGCGGGTATCGATTCTTGATGGTCACCTTGTTTAGTTCACGATAGTCGTAACATAGCCTTAGCTCCCCATCTTTCTTCTTCACGAATAGGACCGGTGCGCCCCAAGGGGAGCTGCTCGGTCGTAGATATCCCTTCCCCAATAGGGCTTCTATATGTTTCTTTAGTTCCAACATCTCCTTTGGCGCTAACCGATACGGGGCCTTCGAGATTGGCTGGGTACCTGGAAGGAGCTCAATCTCCAATTCAACCTGTCTTGCTGGGGGTTGGCCTGGCAGTTCTTCTGGGAATACGTCCCCGAACTCACAAACCACCGGAATGTGGCTCAAATCGATTTTCTCTATCTCCATTGTAACTGAAGCGAAATATCCTGCACACATCCAATGCTCGTCTCTCCCATCTTCGATTGGCTTGCCGGTCATGTCGAAAACTTCCTCCTCTGGTCCTTTAAATGAGATCTTTCGCTCCTTGCACTTCACCTGCGCGTCGTATTTAGAGAGTCAGTCCATTCCCAGTATGACATCGAAACCCATGCACCCTAACTCAATCAAATCGGCTCTCGTCCTCACGGTTCCTATCTCTATTGTACATCCCTTGTGGACCCTTTTTGCTTTTAGGGTTTGCGGTCCAGGCGTTTTAACCATTATTTTAGCGTTGTTCCCTTGGGTTCCGAATTGCCGCGCTAATCTCTCCGAAACGAACGAATGTGTCGCTCCGCAGTCAAATAGTACATAAGCGGTAAAGCCATTAATTAATAATGTACCTGCCACGACGTCCTCAGCTTCTGACGCTTGTTCCCTGCTCATCGCAAATACTCGGGCGTTTCCAGTAGCTCTCTCTCTTGTTGCCGTTCCTGTTTTCCTCTTCTTGGGGCAGTCCCGCGCATAATGTCCCTCGTTCCCGCACATATAGCACACGTTGCTTCCGACGCGGCATTCCCCATAGTGGCCCCTCTGACACTTAGGACAGGTCGGCCTTGTGGGAGGTCCCAGTGCTGGTCCTACACTCTCTGTGTTGCTCTTCCCCTTCCATGCCCCTCGGTCGCGAAAATCCGTTTTAGCTCCTCCCTTGGTTCGCTCGTTGTCTAACCTTCTGAATCCCCCATCCACTCGCACTGCGGCTGCTACTAGACTTGAGAATTCTTCATCGTCCCTACTGTACATGGCTAGTCTGATCTTTTCATTCAGCCCCTCCGTGAAACGGTGCATCTTTTCCTGTTCGCTCCCCATAACCTCGGGGGCGTATCTACCCAGTTCGACAAACTCCTGCATGTAATCCATGACCGTGCGGTTTCCTTGTGTCAGCCTGTCGAATTCTGCTCTCTTGTCCTTTTTTAGTCCTTTCGGAATATAATAGTCCATGAATGCCTCCCTAAACTTCGTCCATGGAATCGGGCCTCCCTTCAACAAAGATGCCGAGACACTTCCCCACCAGCGGGCGGCACTCCCGTCGAACCATAACGGCGCCAGTCCCGATCTCATCTCAGCCGGTGCTTCCACCAGGTCGAATTTCTCCTCCAGTCGGATCATCCATGCTTCCGCATCTTCCGCCTTACCCCCTGAGAAGCTGCTCATTCCCGCTTTCTTCAATGCTTCGTTATAGTACATGCGACTTTTCTCCCTTGCGTATCCCCGGGTGTCGTCTAAGTTGTTCGTCCCCCTTCCCTGGCCTTGCATCACAGTGTTCACCAACGTTGTAGCCATGGTTTGGAATATGTTCCTCAAGTTATTCTGGCTGATGATAGTAGGGGTGGTCGAGTCCACGACAGGGGTTTCCGGTGTCGGTGCTTGCTCTGACCCCTCACTTGGTGTCCCTTGGTTGACGCGTGCTCTTGTTCTTGGCCCCATCCTGAAAATTGCCTAGTAGTTCATACCCATCTATTAGCGCTCTTCTACGTCTAGTTATCTTTCTATTGCTATGGTCGATCGTCCTCTACGGCCTAGGTCACGTTCCTATGCTAGCCTTGGATCGTCTCAACACCGATTTAGTGTCGAGAAATGGCTCTGATACCATTTGTAACGATCATAAACCAGCCCTAACAATGTCTATGCGCAAGTAAGGTGGAACCAAACATTTTAACAAAACGAAATTCGAATCCGGGGAAATGTCATCGTCTTTCAAAATACAACTAGATAACAAAAGAAGCAAAACAACAAAATTCAAAAGGGGTGACTCGTACAGTGGACGATCGACGACCTTAGCTCCAATGTCACCTAAGCCTCCGGTCCTCCCCCTACAAAATCTGTAAAACGGTCATGGTCTATTAAAAGAAACTTCTGTAAAATGTATTTAATAGCAAGACTTTATCCCTCTCTTTCTCCTTATTTTAGCCTACATACTCTCTTATCTTTTCCTGTCTTTTTATATTTTCTCTCCTTATCCTTGTTAGTTTCCTACATGATCAGTTTTTACATGCCCGATGACATGTCTCGCCCAAACCAACCGTTAGCTGTTAGTTGGCTCGACGAGAATATATGCTTCCCTTCTCCGGTCAGGACTCGGGCGCTACACCGTTCCAATCCGGTTCTGTTCGGCCCTGTAGTGCGCACAGTTCAGTTCTGGTGAACTCACGTATTCCCTCCTCGGACATGTCCTACCTGTGGCTGATCGTGCTCATGAACACTGATATTGCCGGGTTCGGTGTTCCCACCTCGCCCCGAGATTTCTTTTTCCCTTTTTCCTTAGTTCACACCCTTTCGATTCGATTTAATATTCATTTAAATTCCTAACCGTGAACCTTCTTTTAATTTACTATGTTTGCTCCGCTTACCTGGTCGTTCTATCGCCTGGTGCTTCCTTGTTCCCTACTCCCTGCATATACGTATTAACATGTTATACCGTTGTGTAGCCCTATGACTTACTCTCGTTAATTAGTCGAATTATGCGTCAATTGGCGGTCTTACCCTAGGATNTGCAGTCACTATTCGCGAGAACTCTAACCAGTTCGCGTGACTACCCCTGTTCTGGTCACTATTCGCGAGAACTCATACCTGCAGTCACTATTCGCGAGAACTCCAACCTGTTCGCGTGACTGCGCTCAGCGTACAGTGTTTTCTGCACTATCGTACAATACCGGTCGCGCTCAGCGTACAGTGTTTTCTGCACTATCGTGCAGTATTTTCGATTATTTCACGAGCCGGTTTCGTCTATGTTATTGCCGTCACCTCATTGTATTTGTATCGCTCGATTATTATAGTGAAAACCCAGGTAGAGCTTCGCTCTCCCGAGGACGTAAGCCCACACATTGTGGGCCCAACCTCGTATATTGGTCGTGTCCCCACAACAACACATTTTACGAATTAATCATAAAATTGACTGATCTAAAAATAAATACCCAAAACATTTTTAGATAAGATCAAACACGATGCCGGGTTCGGTGTTCCCACCTCGCCCCGAGATTTCTTTTTCCCTTTTTCCTTAGTTCACACCCTTTCGATTCGATTTAATATTCATTTAAATTCCTAACTGTGAACCTTCTTTTAATTTACTATGTTTGCTCCGCTTACCTGGTGGTTCTATCGCCTGGTGCTTCCTTGTTCCCTACTCCCTGCATATACGTATTAACATGTTATACCGTTGTGTAGCCCTATGACTTACTCTCGTTAATTAGTCGAATTATGCGTCAATTGTCGGTCTTACCCTAGGATTTGCGATGAACTACGCAATGGTCCACAATTTGCAGCCAAGTCGGATGTCGCTCTTTGTATTCACGATAAATTGCGTTTCGGTCCTTAATTTCCGCGACAATTTGCATTCAGATTCATTTCCGCGATAATTTGCACTACAGCCCTCAAATCCGCGACAATTTACACGTAAGCCTTGAAATTCGCGATAATTCTACGCTTTAGTCCATTTTCGCGACAATTTGCAAACAGATCCCAGAATCGCGACATTTTACTTCTTGGCCCCTGATTTCCGCGATAATATTGCAGCAGCCCCGATTTCCGCGATAATATTTGCCTTACCCCAGTTTTCGTGATAATCCTCTTCTTACTCCCAATTTCCGCGATAATATTACAGCAACCCTGATTTCCGCGATAATCTCTGCCTTTACCCCGGTTTTTGCGTTAATTTCAATTCCTCTCGAATTTCTTACGTTTTTGTGACAAATGACCCATTCTTTTCCCATTCCACTCCTATTTATAGATTTCTTAACTTGTCTAAATGACCCTTTAGCCCCTCCTTCTAAATTTCCCTCTTCTTATATTAAATTACTAAATTACCCCTCATTTCATGTTTTTAACAAGAATTTATGCGATTCTAACCTGTCCGACTTCCGTTTGTGCCGCCTTCCTGGGTCGTTACACCAATTGTCGTTGGCTGGACATGTCATGGATGATGATACGCAGACCGTTGTCGTTCTTGGTACCATGCCCGAAAGCTGGTCAACGACGGTTGATATTATCAGTAGTCAACCTTGGAAACTCAATTTCGATGATGTGCGGGCTCGACTCATCAGTGAAGAATTGAGACGGAAGCATAAGGGAGATACCAAAAGTAATGCATTGGTGGCAGATTCTTCTTCGGGTCGGAAAAATAACCCAGGGCAGAATGGCGAGAGCAGGACCCGATCGAGGAATCGGGGAAAGTCAAAGAATCGGGGGGATCCCGATTGCTGGAATTGCGGGAAGATGAGACACTTCCGAAGGGAATGCAAAGAGCCGAAGAAGGAGGAGAATTCAGCATCGGTAGCGGCTGAATCTGACGATGCACTTGTACTCTGTCTCGAGAGTCTAGTGGAGTCATTGGTGGTTGATGTGACCCCCGAAATTAATCAACCCGTAACCCACACCTTGATGTGACCCCCAAAGTTAGATAACCCGTAACCCACAAAATATATGGAATAAAAGTAAGAAACATAAAATTGTACTCAAATAAAAAGAAGGATAAAGGTGCCACACTCAGAGAACATAGAAGGAATTGTGAGTGATAAACCAGGTGAACGCCACAAGATAAATCTTGATAAGTTCGGAATAGTTCATCAAAGAACCTAAGGGGAACCCTCACACATAATCAATCAAAAGTCCTCTAATTAGAGTCTTAGAGGCTTATTTATAACAAAACCTAATAAAAGAAACTAATTTGACCTAATGGGTCTTATTGACGGCCCAACTTTAGACCTTATATAAATTGGGCCTTAATTGAACTAAGCTTAATAAAATTAACCATCTTGATAGGCTCCATTAATCCATCATCATTTAGGCATCCAATTTCTTCACTCCAAGTATAACTAACTAAGTCTCCGATTGTCTCTTGCATATTGTTACTCCTGGAACGTGTCATGGGGCCGCTTGAAATACGGAGTGGTTCAGTTGGTTTCAGATATGTGGTCGAATCCTTATTGCTTGTTTCATCATTCTCCCTCTCCTCGAAAGGATTCGTCCTCGAATCTAAATCATTATGAAAAGGGGACAAGTCAGATACATTGAATGTGGGACTCACGTTATACTCATCTGGGAGTTCCAATTTCTAGGCATTGTCGTTTATTCGAGCAACAACTTGGAAAGGACCATCTCCTCTAGGTTGTAACTTCGATTTACGTTGCGCTGGAAAGCGTTCCTTTCGCATATGTACCCAAACCCAATCTCCGGGTTTGAAAACAACTTTTTTTCGTCCTTTGTTTGCAGCTCTTGCATATTGCTTGTTCCTCTCCTCAATTTGATGTCGAATTTTCTCATGAATGTGACGGACATCCTCTGCTCTTTTTTCCCCATCAAAGCTAAGTAATTCCTCAACAGGCAAAGGCAATAGATCCATAGGGGTCAAAGGATTAAACCCATAAACAATTTGAAACGGTGACAATTTAGTAGTAGAATGAATAGTCCTATTATAAGCAATCTTCCCATGCTTTAATATTTTGCTTAATCATAACACGCAACAAGGAGGATAGTGTTGGATTAGTTACCTCAGTTTTTCCATCTGTTTGTGGATGACATGTGGTGGAGAAAAGAAGCTTTGTGCCTAACTTACCCCAAAGTGTCCTCCAAAAGTGATTGAGGAATTTTGTATCCCGATTTGATACAATGCTTTTGGGCATTCCATGGAGCCGGACGACTTCACGAAAGAATAGATCAGCGATATGTATAGCATCATCAGTCTTGTGGCACGGAATGAAGTGTGCCATCTTGGAGAACCTATCAACAACAACAAAAATAGAGTCTCGACCCTTGCGGGTTCGAGGTAAGCCTAGCACAAAATCCATAGATATATCAATCCAAGGGTGATTAGGTACTGGTAGAGGTGTGTACAAACCATGGGTTAAAACATGAGATTTCGCCTTTTTACAAGTAATGCATCTCTCACAAATCCGTTCCACATCTCTCTTCATGTGAGGCCAAAATAAGTGTTGAGTCAAAATATCTAATGTTTTCTTAACTCCAAAATGACCCATTAATCCACCTCCATGAGCCTCTCTCAAAAACAACTCTCTTAAAGAACACATAGGAACACACAGTCTATTTTCTCTAAACAGAAATCCTTCATGCAGATAAAATTTTCCAAAAGATGACTTCTCACAAGAGATATAAATATCAATGAAATCCGGGTCATTGGAATATAGTGTTTTAATTTGTTCAAAACCCAAAAGCTTAGCATCAAGACATGAAAGTAAATTGTACCTACGAGAGAGTGCATCTGCCACAACATTCTCTTTAGCTCGCTTATACTTAATGACATACGGAAATGTCTCAATGAATTCAACCCAGTTAGCATGTCGACGATTCAGTTTACCTTGTCCCTTTATATGTTTCAACGACTCGTGATCGGTATGAATGACGAATTCCCTTGGCCATAGATAGTGTTGCCGTGTTTCCAAAGCTCGAACTAAGGCGTACATCTCTTTATCATAAGTTGGGTAGTTAAGCGATGCACCACTTAGTTTCTCGCTGAAAAATGCCAATGGACGCCCGTTTTGCATTAGGACGGCACCAATTCCATATCCTGAAGCATCACATTCAATTTCAAATGTATTAGAAAAATCGGGCAAAGCAAGTAATGGAGCTGAACATAATTTATCTTTTAATAAGATAAAAGCATTCTCTTGATCTTCTCCCCATGTGAAACCCACACTTTTTTTGACGACTTCAGTAAGTGGTGCGGCAATGGTGCTAAAATCCTTAACAAATCTTCGGTAGAAACTAGCTAACCCATGGATGCTTCTCACATCAGTAACAGATTTAGGTGTGGGCCACTCTCGAATTGCTCTAATCTTCTCTTGATCAACTTCTATTCCTTAGTCACTCACAACATAACCCAAAAAAGTTACTTTATTTGAGCAAAATAAACATTTCTTTAAATTAGCATACAATTCTTCACGGCGCAAAATAGAAAGAATATCATGTAAGTGCTCAACATGCGCTTCCAATGATTTGCTATAGACAAGAATATCATCAAAGTAAACGACTACAAACTTTCCAATGAATGCACGCAAAACATGGTTCATTAGTCGCATGAAAGTACTAGGGGCATTAGTTAGACCAAATGGCATAACTAACCATTCATACAAACCTAATTTCGTTTTAAAAGCAGTTTTCCATTCATCACCCTTTTTCATCCTAATCTGATGGTATCCACTTCTCAAATCAATTTTAGAAAACACACACGAACCATGCAATTCATCTAGCATGTCATCTAAACGAGGTATGGGATAGCGATACTTTACAGTGATTTTGTTTATAGCTCGGCAATCTGTACACATTCGCCACGATCCATCGGCCTTAGGTACTAGAAGAACTGGTACAGCGCACGGGCTCAAGCCCTCTCGCACTAATCCCTTTGAGAGTAAGTCCTTTACTTGTCTCTCAATTTCCTTTGATTCATTAGGATTGCAACGATACGCTGGTCTATTTGGAATTGTCGAACCTGGTATGAAGTCAATCTGATGTTCGATCCCTCTTATTGGTTGTAGTCCCGCAAGGTCTTCTGGGAACACATCCGCGTATTCCTGCAACAAGGAAACAACAACACTAGGTAGATTTGAGGTCGGATTATGACTATTAAGGTATACATCTTTATACATTAGTATAAAGATTGAGCGTCTCGCATTTTAGGCTCTCCTCACATCACTACTTTTGGTATACACACACTTTTTTTTTTCATGTCTCTCATTTTGATAGACTACTTTTTCTTCATCCCTAGAGAAGAACTCTCACTCTCACTCTCTCCCTTTCTTTTTTCTCCCCCATCGACAACTCTCTCTTTTTTTTCATCGACTTGACATTTTAAGCTCAATTGATCTTCATAAGCTTGTTGAGGTGACAAAGGAAGAAGGGTAATCTTCTGAGTGTTCATGACAAATGAATATTTGTTGTGAAATCCGTCATGTGTGACTTTTCGATCGTATTGCCATGGTCTGCCCAATAAGATATGACCCGCATGCATTGGAACAACATCACACAAGACTTCATCTGCATATCTTCCAATAGAGAATGGAACTGATACTTGTTTTGTTACCTTAACTTCACTACCTTCATTCAACCATTGTAACTTGTAAGGGTGCGGATGTTTCTGAGTTGGTAATGCCAACTTTTCAACCAAAATGTTGCTTGCAACATTTGTGCAACTTCCACCATCAACAATAACGGTGCATACTTTTCCATTCACAAGACAACGTGTATGAAATATGTTTTCTCGTTGTTGATCATCATCTTTCATATTCATATTCAAGGCTCTTCTTGCTACCAAGAATTCACCAANAAGTCACTACTGTGTTGTGGCGATCAACCAGGGAGAGTAGATCACCTGATCGATATACTCCTGCAATGTTTCATACATTGCTGACTGAAGATGGCGAGCTACAGAATTTCCGAGAGGCTGTTGAGCCTCTTGAGCAGGAAAAGTGGGAGCTTGACATGGAGGACGAAATGGCGTCCTTGTCGAAGAACAAGACTTGGGTCTTGTTAACTGCCGAAGGAACATCGGGCCTTCCTTAATTGGGTCTTCAGAGGTCGATGGGTCCAAGAGTTACGAGGTAAGATTTGTAGTCGAAGGATTCTTGCAGAATGGAACTGACTATTCCAAGGTACTCTCACCGGTCGAGAATTTGGGTGATGGAGTAAAGTGGCTGCAGAGAATCTCCATCCTTGGCGGATGGATGGGAAGACTGTCTTCTTCTATGGGATTTAGAGGAAGAAATGCACACCCGAGTGGTTTTAAGGTGCATGGAAATCTTGTGGTGACTGGAAAGAGCTTGTATTGAAACAAGTTTATCGGCAGTGGTTCTGACTCCCTAATGACCGAACGGGGACTCAAGAGAAATGAATCGGACATTAGTTGTTATCTCCGAATGGGCAAAGGTACATACATAATCCTTCTAATGTATGTCGGTGACATGTTGTTCACAGAGGGTGACATGGAGGAGATAAAACAAGTCAAGTGGGAGTTGTCCGAAGCATTGGAGATGAAGGATTTGGGACCTGTCAATACTCTCGGAATGAGGTTCGCGAGAGAAGGGTACACTTCCCTTGTCCCAGGATAATAAAAGTGATTGATCGTTATCAAGTGGGAGACTTGAAGGTTACTAAAACACCTTTGGGAGCACACATGAAACTTTCAAAGGAGCAGGCGCCGATGACCGACTAGGAGGCCGAAGAGATGAAGAATGTGCCCTACTCTTCAGCGGTCGGGAGTTTGATGTATACAATGGTGTGTACAAGACCTGATATTGCACATGGAGTGGGAGTCGTGAGCATGTTCATGTCGAACCCTGGGAAAGAGCATTGGGAAGCAGTGCTGCAGTTGCTCCGATACCTCAAAGGGACATCAGGGCGGGAGCTGTGTTTTAGAAGGGGACCGATCGAACTAACAGGGTACGTGAACGCCGACCTTGGAGGAGATCTGGACGATCGGAAGAGTACATCGGGGTATGTATTTACTGTTTGCGGTACAACTGTTAGTTGGAAGTCGAAGTTGCAAAAGTGTGCCTCACTTTCCTCCACTGAGGCAGAGTATGTTGCAATTTCGGAAGCAGGAAAGGAGATAGTGTGGCTCCAGAATTTCCTGATGGAGATCGGTAAAGGGACCGATCTGCGGACTTTGTACACAGTAAGAGTGCCATTTGTTTGGCGAAGAACCCTGTATTTCATGCTAGGACGAAGCACATTGAGTTGAAGTATCACTATATTAGGGATTTGCTCAAGAGAAAGGCGCTTCAGTTGATGAAAATCAAAGGTACTGAAAATCCGGCAGACATGTTGACGAAGGGAGTCACTGTGGCGAAGCTAGAGCTGTGCGTTGCTCTACTTGGTCTCACCAAGTGAGTTGGTGAGGGTGAACTATCAAGAGAAGATGCATTATCGATCTCCAAGTGGGAGATTGTTAAGTGTGGAGATCGGTATTGGTATCGATCGGTAACACTTGGATGACGATCGACAATGTGGTCGATCGGGGCACACATGGAAGACGGAATGGTCGGTATTGGTACGGATCGGTCGAGGACCGAAGTACGCAATACTGAATGTAACAAAGAGGACCGAAGCAATCGGTAGAGTACCGATGGTACGTGACCCGAAGATATGAGATGTAGGCAATCGGTCGAAAACCGAACTGAGATATGGTGGGGCTCATTAGTCAAAGATATCGGCAGTTATGGAAAGAGATATTGAAAGAAATAATATCATATCAAATCAGTATATATGGACGCATATATATGATTTGATTATGGATAATCATATATGGAGATATGTTCAAATATTAGGAATATTTGTTTGTTACCTTAATATCTCAACCACCTCATCTATATAAAGGGGTCTTAGAGTTCATTGTTATGTACTTCAATACTCTTGTATTCCGAGTCTTCTTCTTCGTGTGTGTGTTGTAATCTTCTCAAGTGATAGTGAATTTGGCCGTTTCCGCCGGTCACGTGGTGTTTTCCCTTTCCGGGTTTCCACGTTAATTTCTTGTGTCGTTGTTTTCTCTTCGCTTTAATTCTCGGGTTCTACTTAATCTATCGAGATTGTTCGCACACGTGTTCAATCCCCAACACCCCAATCAGGCCTGTGTGCGCCAAATGCGAGAAAAGCCATTTTGGAGAATGTCGGGGAGGAACTAATAGTTGTTTTAAGTGCTGCCAGGAAGGACACTTTGCTCGCGAATGCACAAAGAAGAGAAAGATCGAAACCGGGATGTCTAGTTTCTTTCTGTAGATATAATTATGCATGAGTTGTTCCTCCTGTTTCATTGTTATTTGTGTTTACTACTGTCAGATCCTCAATTGTCTTTTCTTCTTCGAAGACCACATCCCTTGATCTTGTAATTCTTTTTGTCTTCATATTCCAACATCTGTATACAAAGTTTCTTTCTAGTTTCTTTCTCAATTCATCAAAGAACCATTGGTAATTCTTGGGTGTGGCTGTCTAGTTTCTTTCTCAATTCTCATGGAACATGAACCATCACCTTGCATCCGAATGTTCTCAAATGTTTATAGGTAGGCTTCAATTTTGTCCACTTTTCTTCAGGTACTGGTTAATGGTTGTAATTTGTTGTAATTTGTTTCTTAAGTAATTTGTTGTAATTTGTTCTCAATATATAGTAATGGTTAATAGTACTAGTAATATGTTGTAATTTGGTTCATCAACATGAACCATCACCTTGCATTATTGAGGGCTAATGGTTGTAATTTGTTTCTTAAGTAGCATGCTATCCACAGAGTCTCTCCCAAAATTCCTTGTGTAGTTTTGAGTTCTTTAGCATGCAACTCACCTTGTATAGTAGGGTCCGATTAAACCTTTTAGCGGTCCCATTGTGTTGTGGTGTTCTTGGAATAGTGTTCTCATGTATAATTCAGAAGGATTTGAAGTAGGTCACGAATTCTGAGGATGTATATTTCCCACCATTGTATGTTCTTAAGCATCTCAATTTCCTCCCTAATTGTCTCTCAGCCTGTAAGTTCCAATCTTTAAAAAACTTTAGGGCTTCATCCTTGCTTTTCATGGGATATACCCATGATTTCTTAGATGAGTCATCTATTAAAGATATGAAGTATTTATTTCCACTTAGTGATTCCGTATTTAGGCTACATACATTAGAGAAGACTAACTCCATGTGATCTTACTTATTTTCCAGTGTAGTAGAGAATTCACCATGTGTTGCTTGCCAAACAAACATGTGTCATAGAGTTCCGATAGATGCTGATCCTTAGAATCAATCAATCCAAATTTTTTTAAGTGCATTAGTCCATCTTCAGATAGGTGTCCAAGACTTTTATGCAATAGATCCAAATCTGTTTTCTTAGTCACTGCATTCAGTTAAGATACTTTGCTTAGGAGTTTAGTCATGTATAGGATGTTCTTTAGTTCTCCAATAATTACCACTGATTCTTTGATCAATTTCCATACCCCATTTCCAAAGTAGCTATGGAAACCTTCTTTATCAAACACATGTGTTGATAACAGGTTTAGTCTTAAGTTTGGGATATGTCTGACTTCTCTTAATGTTACTTCTGTTCCAGAGGTTGTCTTGGTCCGAATTTCTCCAATTCACACGATATTAGCCATAATGACATCTCACATTCTTACTTTTCCTTGAAAACCAGCTGTATATGCAGTAAACAGATCCTTTCTTAGAGTGCAGTTGTACGATGCAGCCGTGTCCACTATCCACTCATCTTCTAAGTGATTTGTGTATTTACCATCCTTAGTTGATAGTACTGCAAGGGTTTCTTCATCTTGTTTAGTAGTTGTCATACTTTTAGTGTTTGTCCAACTGTTTTGGGTCTTTAACGAGTACATGCACTTCTTTTTGAGATGTCATATTTTCTTGCAATAGAAGCATGCTCTTGTTTCCTTCTTGTTGTCTCCATACTTTTCTTGTGATTTCTCCCTCAATTTTCCTCTCTTCTAATTATACGTTCTTTGTTTTGATCTGCTTCTGTTTGCTGTGGTAGCTGCAATAGTCTCCTTTTCAAAATCAAATCCTTTCAAGTATTTTATTCTAATTTCTTCATTGATGAGGTAATCTTTCACTACCTCTATTTTTTGTCTATCTTTAGGGGAACTGTTATGTAGCATCATGACTAGGGGCTCCAAGATTTAGGTAGAGAGTATAATAGCAGCAGACAACTGAATTTTTCCTCTAGCGTGAGCCTTGCTTTATTCAAATGGTTAGTAAACTCCCTCTTTGTATCTCATCCCGAGTAGCCAATGAAGCAGTGACCCTTGATTTTGTGTTGTCTTGGGTTCAAATATTTGAGATAGCTTTTCGCATGCCTTCTTGGCATCAGTCTCTTCCGATACATGATGATAGTATGTAGAGTCTACCCATTGCCTAATGAATCCTAGAATTTGTCTATGCATTAGCTTTTACTTGGCGTATGTATAATCAGCTAGCTTTTAGTCTCCTAGTTCCACTGGTTCATGCAGCGTACGGCCATAAAGGTGATCTTCCATCATTCCCCGCACTCTGAATAATTGGTGGAGGTAAGGCGAGTCATCGAGTATAGTTCGAATGACATGTTTCTTGGTCACAATCTTTGTATAATCTTCTTGATTTTCCAGTCTTTGTTTCCTCTGTTGCTTTTCTTCTTCTCTTTTTCAGGTGAGAACTTGCATGTGCCAACAGTTGGTGACCTAATCAACTAGTTTGTTCGTCGTTTAGACGTTTCTCGTTTCTCAGACTTCAACCTAGGTGCTAAGCAATTTTACTAATTGTGTCCCTTTGATTTCTGTAAAGAAGAAGTAGTATCTAAAGAGGTCGTCATTGCCGCCTTAGTCAAACTTAACAACAAGGAACATCAGCTAGTATATTACGTTAGTAAGAAATTGCGAGGTGTGAAGTCTTGCTACACAGACTTGGAGAAATTTTTTCTAGCTTTATAGGTGCCTCTTGAAAGTAAAGGCATTACTTTTAGGGTCATCATATTGCAATATTAACAGATCAACCTATCAGAATTGTATTATCGAAAGTTGATGCCTCGGGCAGATTGGCCAAGTGGAATATTGAATTGGGGCAGTATAAAATTGATTATATTTCGCTACAAACACTAAGGTCTCAAGTCCTAGTGGATTTCATAGTAGAAATTACTCAGCATAAGAGTTAGTTAATGAAGAATATTGGGATGTATTTGTCGATGGGTCAGTTTTTGCAGAACGATCCGACCTTGGAATTTATATTAAAGAAAGCAAGTTTGGAGAAGAACATGAGTATGCTATGGAGCTATGTTTTTCTGCAACTAACAATGTTGCAGAGTATGAGGCATTGATATTCGCTATCATCTGCACGTCGAGATTAGAATTGTTCGTTTACAGGCTCATTCGGATTCACATTTAGTAGTGATTAAATTTTCTACACTTTTATTATAAAGGATGAGCACATGGTGTTATACATAGAAAAATTGAAAGAAGTTGTGAAAAGCCTTAAGACTTTCGTTCATACTTACATTCCGAGAGAGGAAAATACTCGTGCAGATGGTCTTGTGAAGTTAGCCACAATCTTAGAACTTTCAGATCAGTCGAGGATTATAATTATGATCCATTATTAGGGGCCTATCAGTCTAATAGAGAGGTTGGCATCTGAAGTTGTGAACTTGGAACTTTTGAATAGTACTTGGTTTTTATTGGATGCAGTAACTGATGAACTGTATTGGAAGGCCTGCAGGACAATGCAAAGAGCTACTAATTTTTAATACGTAGATAAGAAGATGAATAAGAAGAATTTTGGTGGACCTTATCTTTGATGTTTGTCCTCAATTCATGCAAGAGCTGTTATGGAAGAAGTTAAGAGGGCTGGATATTTTTCTCCAACAATAATAAAAGATTGTGTGAATTTAGTTCTAACCTGCTCCGCTTGCTAGTTCCATTCGAACGAACATCATGTATCGAGGGCGACTATGAAGCCTTTACGAACAGTTCATGCAAAAACGGTTTCCTACCTGCGGCAGCTGCACTTGTGTTGTACTTGACGAATTTTCTGAAAGATTGAGAAATCCGAATGATATGATTCTTTTTGCATATTGTAGCCTTATGTGTTAGATTTCACTGAGAATTTTGGTGTGATTTTAAGATATCATTTCGGCTCTCAAATTTTATTTGGTGAGAAGAAAGATCATGCTGCACTTTCAATTTTTACATGCTGAAATTATATGTTATATGAAAATTCGAGAGGCTGTGGATGCACACTTCTAGAAACATGGTTTTACCATGGAAATGGCTAAAGAACATGCATCCTTGTAGAGAAAAGAGAAAGAAAAGTGTGGGGTTACATGGTCTACACTTGTGAGTGCTCACTATATGAGAAAAAGTGGATCCAAGAGAAAAATGAGCTGGTAGCGCTTCTTGTTTCTCTTGAGGTGAAGCATGGGGAAATATTGATCTTTGGGACTATGGTGATGCTTAAACCACAGGTCTTGGAAGGGTTACCAGACCTTTTCTGGCAACGAAAGAAAAGAAAGTGATGTTAATTACATGTGAATTATTGATTGTTATAATTACTTGTTTTATTGGTATATGACATCATGTGCATTTATTTTCTTACTTGTTTAAGACTCATGACCGTTACCCTCTCAGGTAAATCGTCGAAGCTATAGATCGGTTGATCGGCTATCATTAGGAAAGAGAAACACCGTGGAGGTGAATTTTGAATGAAAACACTATGTTGTTGTTTTTAGTTTAGACATGTCAAGTATGTAGATGTCTAGAAATGTGTTGTTTTGAATGTTGTGTGAGATGGTGACTTATGTTATGTTAAATAGACATGTTTTGACATTTATGTATTTTATAAGAAATGTTTAAATTACGATTTCATATGGTGATGTGTAAGAGAGTTAGAATGAGATAAATATAGCCTTGTATTTCTTCGGAAAGGCATGGCTTGTTATACTTCAATTTTAGATTGGAAAATTTGGTCTACATGAATTGGTATAATCGTGTTAAATAAAACCTAATGTTCAAAACGTAGTTCAAAACATAGTTCGACATGGATCAATAGTTCAACGACATAATTTAAAGCGTTCCGAAAGACCGGACTCTAGCACCGTACATCTGACGACCTCCTTCCTTTTATTAAAGGAACTTTTATTAAAAGTATTCCATGCCCTCCTTATACCTCGTCCTCGTGACTTACAAAATCTGTAAAGCAGTCAAAATCTGTTAAATGAAACTTCACACACTCTACTTACCATTTCATTTCTTAAAGACAAAATATAAACGCACGCATAAACCATTCCTTTTATTTATGAGCATATTTTCTTCTATTTTTAACTTTGCTTCTTATCTTCATTCTTCCTTTCATTTAAACCTTACTGTGGCAGAGTGTAACCTACTCGATACATGTCCCGTCCTGTTAGCTGTTGGTTGACTCAACGGGCCGTATGCTTCCCTTCCCCGAGTGAGTACTTAGGTGGTACCCCTTTTCTCATTCGGGTTCGTTCCGCCCTTTTCATACGTATCATTCCATTCTGGAACTTACCGTTGCCTTCATCAGCCATTCCCTTCCTTTGGGGAATCGTGTGATAGCTACGTTGCTGGGTTCGGTCAAACGATCCATCCTCCCTCATCCCGAGTCTTATTAACATTCATCTCTTTCATTTGTATCTTTTACTTTCCTTCATATTAACCCTTCCTGTTTCCTATGTCGAAACCTTACTTACTACATTGTGTTAATTCCGCTTACATGTTGCTTTCATGTGTTATCATCTCTTCGTTGATTCCATGCATTCGTAACACATCTTAGTACCCTGTTTTCGATGTGATTATCTTATTATGATCTATTTGGCTACCATAGACACTATGTATCCTTCATCGTTCACGATTCCACTTTGAAACGTGACGAGAACACCCTAAACTCACGTTTTCACTGTGAATTTTTAAGTTTCTTGAAATCCACGGCAAATTGGGGTTTGGGGTTTAGGTTTTCACGTTGATATACACACTTCTGCAAATACGTGGTGAATTTGTGATTTAGGGTAATTCCGCGGTGAGTTTTTGCTTCAGAAATCAGTAGTGAATTTGGGGTTTGGGGTTTATGCAGTGAATTTGGGGTTTAGGTTTTCCACGATGTTTTCCTTGCCGAATTTCCGCGGTGAATTTCCACGGTGAATTTCCTTGCCAAATTTCCACGGTGAATTTGGGTGCTAAAAATCCTTGATGAATTCGTGTTTTAGGGTATTCCGTATGTTTTCCTTACCAAGGTGAAATATCCTCGATGATTTCGTGTTTTAGGGTTTTCCGCGATGTTTTAGGGTTCATGTGTGTTCATATTTTTATTCGAACTTGTTCATGTTCGTTCATATTTTAATCAAACATAAAAAATTTTTCGAACATTGTTCAAATAATTAAGTGAATGTTCATGTTCGTTCGAATAGCTTGTAAGAACATTTGTTCGAACATGTTTGTACTATTTGTGCGAAATTCATCCAAAGATTTCTTTATGTTCTAACTCATCCCCATTTTATGTAAAATTTGGTTATTTGACAAAAACAATAATTTCATCCAAAGAATTCACTAACGGTGATGAACATTGTCTTGTTCAATATTTGACATTTTGAGATTTTTGTAGAATATAAAATGTCTTATCTTTTTAGCATTTTGAATCCAATGAAGTGTTTCCAAGCCGCCGTTAGAGTCAAGCAGTTAAAATTAAAGTTTTGTAAAGGTTTTTAAATATAAATACTATAATAATCTATTATAATAAAAATTTAAATAATGTATTTGTTCATGAATGATGAGAACTCTGGAGCCTGGTATTCCGAAAAGGACGAGGCCCAAGTAATGGAAGCCGAACCTCAAGTCCCCTGATCTAACTTCCAACAGTGATTCAGCGCAATAAGGATAGCTGGAGTCGAAGGCCACTTAGGCTAATCCCATTAATTAATAGCTAGGACCGAAGGATAGCGCCACACGTTATCCATCATATCGGGGACCCATCCATTGGATCGGTCAAGACGGTTACAGCCAACGTGTCTTGCACACCGGACTTGATCAAGCCGACTGCACTTCGGGCTCATCCACGTTTTCCGCCTTGGAAAAACGACCTTGTCAGAGGCAGTTACAAGGCGTGATCCCCACGCTTTATCTTCTCTATAAATACAGGGCTCGATAGCAAACTTATACATGACCTTTTGGACGCGCAAATCGGCCGATACTATGTTGGTTTTACCCTTGTGCTTTCTATATACCTTAGTAATTTTTCATAAGCCCTCTTTATTTTATAGAATGAAGTGTTTCATTAATATACCGGCTAAGAACGTTTTCAACTCTTATTCGNATGTAATATATGTACCAAAAATCGTTTCCATAAGGTACCAGCAAAATCAACAAGCCAGGTAATCACATATATGCTAAAACAGTTTGTATTACGTATCTTATACTCAATCATACCGTTTACCTTTAATATGCTTTCTGTTTTTCCTTACGAAACTTGTTCTTAAACCCCTGATATCTCTTATCCCGATGTATCACACTTAGTGAGCTCCAAAAAACCAAGTTTAAAGCTTAAAATGAAGCAAATTATCTTGGATTCTTTCCTTGGTTCCTTGCTGCGTTTTTCTTCCTTTTTTGTGTATTTGTTATTATCTCTTCCCAACCAAACGACCAAAATGCAAGATAAACCGACTTAGCTCCTATTTATACCCCTATGCACGTATTTTTGCAATTTTATAAGAATTAGATGGTTAACCAATCATAATTTGTTACTAAAACATCATACTTAAGAGCCAAGTTACCTTACTTCTTGTCTCTTGTCTTTCTATGCTTTATTCACATTTTCCTTGCCAAAACTTACTCATTTAAGCGTATAATTATGTATCCTGATAAGAATTATCTTATTAAAAATCATTTTTAACACCTGTCTAAGTTTCGTAAATTTTGGGTCTCACATCGATTTACTCCACCTCCTCTAACCAAAGCTCCATCCGTGAAGTGACGGATTACCTTGACTCTTTTATTTCTCATTTGTTACAAATTTTATTTAAAAATGGGAACTGCGTTTAATTTTGACATCATATATGCGGCCATTTAGGTAAGAATTATTATTGGTATATGATAATTTAAATACAAATAATAAATTTAATGTAATATTTAATAAGAAATTGAATAATGAATAGATAAATTGATAAGATAGAAAAATAAATTTTAATTTGAATAGATGAGATGATGTGAATGAAAGAGAAATAAAAATGATATGAATGAGTGATAATTTTTAGAAGTTGAAAGAGAATGTGATGTGAATTTGAGAGAATAATGATGTGTAGAGAGATTTTATAGCGGAAATGATTTTGGCCATGGATAAGATTATAGATAACTTAAGTATGAGGTGTATTTATACATGTCAACAAAAAGGATGTCAATTTAGATGTCTCCACAAAAGAATACTTTTGCGAAGGTAAAAACTTTCATTTTTTAGAAAATGAAGCTGTTTATATTTTTATATAAAATGATCCATTCAACTTTCCTAAAATTGAGCATAATATTTATTTTAAAATTAATGATTGGGCTTCGAAAAAACAAAGTCTACATATAGTATGCTAAAAGTGGCTGTAAATTTTTTTTTTATTTAATGTTACCGATTTTTTAAATAACATTATTATAATATTACCAAAATTCATGTAAATAGCAATGATTGACATTTTGAATTGATTGAATATTGCGAGATAAGCACATTTATCTTCTTCATAACAATAATGTATATGATGACTTCATTTCCTTCCTATTTCTCTATAATAATGACAATGATAGTTTCTTCTTCTTCATGTTGATTATATATGATTTTTTGTGTAATGATTTCGTGTTGTCTAAACTTCTACCCACTTGGTTTATATATAATTATTTAAATAAGTAGAGAGATGTGATGTTGTTTGTAGGCGAGGCGTGGTGTTTTTTCGTGTTTAGATAATAGTGTTGTTTGGAAACTAAATAAACCTCACGGTGCGGTGAACGTACCACAGTTGTATTCTATTTTTACCAAACATCATTAATAATTGTGTTCTTGCGACCGCAGAAAACAGCTATGAGTTCACAGTTGGTCAAACCCAATTGCCACCATAACGCACTTGTCAAATGTCAATTTATCCTTAGTAAATTATAGTTTATTTTTTTAAAAAAAATAATTTTCATCAATAACTTGTTATATTCTATCAATTACATGTTTAAACTATAACAATAAATATATAAATTTTAAAATGTAGTTTTGACATAACAAATTTATTATAAAATTATATGAAATATAATTTTTAAGTTATAAAAAATTATTTAAAAATAAGGGTGATGGGGGCTCGAGGACCGGGTACCCATAATGGGTAAGGCCCAATCCAGAAGACCAAAGACGAACTCGTGTGGCCCATGATCCTTAGTCTGGCCTATTTGAAATAACCGGCCCGAAGGCCCACTTGTATTTTTAGGACCGAAGCTGGAGTTATATATAATCGAGAATATACAAGGACTGACTCTTCAGATCGGTCCAAAAAGGTTACGTCTTACGCATTCCACGCTCCGGGTATCTACACGCATTCCATGCTTCGGGAATATTTACGCAGTTAGCACATCGGGCCCGACAACGTTTTCTAGCATGGAAAAACAGCCTTGTCAGCGCTAAAAGATAAGCTCAGGAGAACCTTTTGGACACGCAATAATAGGCTGTTACTCTGCCGGTTAATTCTCTACACTTTGTTTTCCCAAGTGATTTTCATAAGCCTACTGTTTGTAATATGAACAGTTCTATCAATGAATCGGCTAAGAGCGTTTCCTGATCTTAGTCAGGTGTTTTTTCCCTTCATCCGAAGGGTTTCCCACTATAAAACTCGTTGTGTCGATTAGTCATTTTCTGCTTTAATCGTTTTCCCATTCTAAATAAATTCAAACCGAGTTCACCTACTCGTGAACCGAACGACTGTTGGTACCCCCAAAAAATGAAAAACAACAGTTTGGCGCCGTCTGTGGGGAAGATTCTCTAATCCCCATTTGAGGTTTCTCCCAGGGATAGTATAATCAAAGGCATTGCGAACGGAACTTCGAAGAATAACAGTGACGTGCTTCCCAACAGTCTTCCAGCCCCAACATTCTCCGTGTAGGATTAGAAGTTGTTGTCCATAAGGTGGTATTGAAGATTACGTCGGAGAAATGTGGAATAGAGGGTGCGAGAGTGACCCTGAAGGGCACAGCTCCGAAGAAGAGGAGATTTTAAGGCGCGGAGTAACTTTGAGAAGACCGAGGAATCATTATACTCTGCCTCCCCCAACTAGAGTTCTAACTCCCGCTTCTGGGACTAACTTGGAGCATATGCAACATCGTATTCATGAGCTCACCAAAGAGTTGGAAGCTCTACGTGCGCTGAGGGATTTTGAGACCGACCATGGGCGAAATCCCGGTTTATTTTATAGGGTCATGGAGGCCCCTATTAGAAGGAATAAGGATGACGACTGGTGGTATAATCTGCATGCCGCCCAGACGTCATCCCAGCAGTCTCGCATTGTTTCAGCCGTCTTGGGAGATTTGATGCTCCCTTTCTTAGAAGGGATATGAGCGGCAGTACCAAATCGACATTATCGCAACCCTGAGGGCTTGCCGACGTTCAGATGCGACGGTGATCCTATTGATCATGTTTCGGATTTCGAGTTACGCATGGGGATGGTGCAGGCCTCGGATTCACTCAAGTATCGTATCTTCGCGGCAGGTTTACAAGGCGACTCCCGAACCATATAGTCGTATGGAGGCTTTATATTGGCTTTCTCTGAGGAATTCGCACCAAATGTAGGACCGCCCCGAAGCAGACATGAACTCTATCAATTGAAGTATGTCCCGGCGAAAATAAGTCTCCGATCCTTCATGAAGAAGTTCAATCGAACAGCCCGGGGTATCAATTTGGAGCTCGGAGATAAAATCGATATCTTACAGCAAGTTCTGTGACCATGCGTCTTATCATCCAGTTTCGTGAAAAGTCCCCCATCCACCTTGGATATGCTTCTTCAGAAAATTAATAAATATATTAAAGTGGATGAGGCTCTAGGACCGAACTTCAGAAACCCAGTGGGGAATTTTGAACCCACAGGTGATCACATGGCTTTGTACCAAAAGAAGCAACCACGAGAAGTAGGGGTTGTAATAGAGAAGAATTGTGAGGTCCCCTCGGGGGTGCGAGAGAGAGGGCACCTTAGGCGAATCCCTACATCGGCTATAGACGGGGAACGATCGTATGTTAAGTATAATGATTCGTCTCCCATTGCACGAGACCTTTTCCCTAGTAAAGTGGCAAGCAGAACGTTAGAACTGGAAAGTTAAGCGTGCTCACCCTGGAGCAATTCAGGGATGGGTGACCCACTGGGAAGTGTGGGGGCTAGGGAAAAAGTAAAACCGTGAGTACTAGGTGAGTGTCATTAGGGTCAGCCTAGTCCAAAGCGGATAATATCGTGCAAGCGGAAAGGCGGGTCGTTACATTTGGTATCAGAGCAGGACCCGGGTTATAGTCGGTGTGTTGGGGTAAACCTCAGCGAGGGCGCTGAGTCCATAAGGAGGGGTGAATGTGAGGTCCCCTCGGGGGTGCGAGAGAGAGGGCACCTTCCCTACATCGGCTATAGATGGGGAACGATCGTATGTTAAGTATAATGATTCGTCTCCCATTGCACGAGACCTTTTCCCTAGTAAAGTGGCAAGCAGAACGTTAGAACAGGAAAGTTAAGCATACTCACCCTGGAGAAATTCAGGGATGGGTGACCCACTGGGAAGTGTGGGGGCTAGGGAAAAAGTAAAACCGTGAGGACTAGGTGGGTGTCATTAGGGTCAGCCTAGTCCAAAGCGGACAATATCGTGCAAGCGGAAAGGCGGGTCGTTACAAGAATGTTCACCCAAAGTGGGAAGAGAAATGGGTATATTGCGAGTTGCATCATAACCGCGATCACCCGACGCTGAAGTGTCTGCTGTTACAAGAGACAGTATCGCCAATGAATAAGGAAAGGCCCGATGAGAGTGATCATAAGCCATCCACAACCATGTCCGCCCGAAAACTTCAGTTTCTCATCCACATGAGTTGTCTCTGTACACATCATCATTCTTTAATTTTAAAAATAACTTTCCTCTTATCTCTAAAACAATGTCCGGATACTTATAATTTTTTAAATTTTTTTTACACATCAAATACATAAAAATTATAATATTATTTATAAAATAATTATATAAAATTATTATAATTTTTTATATTTTATAATACTTTAAATTTAATTTTTTAAAATTTTTTAAAATTTTTTTAAAAATAAAATTTGAGGAGAGAGTGTCCCATATGGGACACTCTCTCTCCTCTAGATGGACATCATTTTGCCACGTTAGCGGCCAACGTTTTGGAAGGCCTAAGGGCAAGTGAGTTGAATCTCCCCGAAGGGGCCATAAAGGTGACTATCGTCACATGACGCAAGGGAGGGATGATCGGGACAGCCCAGAAATTACAATAATAGGATGGAGGACCGAAGGTCTCCTCCGCTAGAACAAGAATGAGGTCACCACGGTTGAGAGAACCGTGGCCATGGTCGAAGAAGAAGATAGCGGGGTTGTGGCGGCCGAGCCCCGCAGAACGAGTGAGGGAGGCAAGAGGATCCACCTCCCCCCCGCTCCGTTGGAATCACAACCTCCGCAAAATGAGGCTGCCCCACCAGAACGAGCTGTAACAGGGGATATTTTTGTTATCTCCGGGGGAATACTGATTAATGAATCGGTCCGGGATAGAAAGAGATCAATGCGCGGAGACTTTGTGAAGAGCTCTGAATCTGTAGCACTAGTGAAATCTTATGTGGCTGAACGGTCTTCCTTCTACTAAGATTCTGTTATCACCTTCACCACTGCTGATCGTGAAGGAATTATTGACCCGGTGGATGACACTCTTATCATCACAGGGAATATTGCTAATCATCGGGTCCAAAGGATTTTGGTGGATATCGGGCTTCGTGCAATTTCACCAAGCACGAAGTAGTTGAGATGCTGGGAGCCGCTGCTCATAATCTCCCCACTAATATTACCCTCTGGGCATTCGATCAGAGGAGTGTCATTCATTGTGGGAAAATTCTGTTTCCGGTCACTTTGGGAAATCAGACCAAGGACCGAACTGAAATTCGGAATTCATTGTTGTGGAGTGGATTTGGGTTATAATGCCATCATTGGATGGATCGGTCTCAACATGTTCGAGCAGGTCCCTTCTACGCACCAAATGATGCTCAAGTTCCCTTCCGCTCATGGAGTTATTTCAATAAAAGTGGACCAAAAAGTAGCAAGACAATGTTTCATGAGCTCGTGTCGAACGTTGGCACCCGCGAAGAGGGCCCGGGTGAATTTGCTTGAAGTGCCACCGCATCCGAGGCAAGCTATAGAACCTCTTAGGTTCAAATTAATTTATTTGGCGGAAGAGGATTCCACCAAGACTACACGCATAGGGGCACATCTGTCCCCGGCTTTTGAAGAAGAACTTGTTCGCCTGCTGAGAAGCCACGTGGACATATTCACTTGGACCCCGGACGATGTCCCTGGGATTGAGCGATCCGAGAGTGAACATCGGATCAACACTGATGGTTATCTTCCCGAAGACAAGTCGTAGGCTAGAAAAATTGAATTCCGAGTCGAAAGATACGTCTTGAGTGACAGGTGACTATTCAAAAAGATTTTCGAGGGGCAACTGTTACAATACTTATCCCCAATTGAGGCTGAGGCGTCATGATTTATGTTCATGAATGGGATATGCGGTATTCATTCATGGGCTCGATCTTTATATCATCGCATTATCAGAGCCTAGAATTTTTGGCGACACTACAAGAAGATGCCAAGAAGTATACCAAACGATGTACTTGATATCACCATGAGATATTTATTATTCGATGACACATATATATCTATATAGTAATTCCCAAGTCGAGAAATAAAGCAGATCAAGATATTTTGATGATTGACATTGTTTATAGCTTATCGTGGTATTTGGATCGGGTAACTAATTTATTGGACCATTGTGCCTAATTTAGAGATTAATGGGTCATAATTTATTGGACTCCATTATTGGTGGGCATAGTGAGTTATAATTGGGCTGGAAAAATCACCTATATAAACATGATTAAAGTGTTAAAGTGGGGAGTTTGGATTCTTGACCTAAGGAGGAGGCCGCTATTCTTTTCTTTTTCGCCCGGGAAACCTACGACTACGGCCATCAAAACACGATCTTTTTTCTTTGGATTTCTACCTCATGTTCTCCTATTGTAAATCTACGAACTTGACATTTGTAGTGGATTCAAAGGCTACGGCCGGGGTGGTTTTTTATCCTTTCTTTTACATAAAGGTTTTCCACCTACAAAAATCATGTCTTTTTACTTCTTGCTTTCGTATTACTTTTTCGTTCGACCCCTATCCGTAAAAGGGGTTTGATATTACCCGGGGATATTTTAGTAATTCACATACCCCGGGAACCTTTTGGCACGTTCCCCAAGGTATTCCAATTTTATTTCGGGTTGAAACGGCGTCCGGGGTATTTTCGTAATTTGGACATCCCCGGGTCCAATCGGTACGCCCACTGGTATTTTCGGTATTCTTATTATATTTCGGGTTGAAATGGTGTCGGGGGTATTTTCGTAATTTGGACACCCCCGGGTCCAATCGGTACGCCCACTGGTATTTTCGGTATTCTAATTATATTTCGGGTTGAAATGGTGTCGGGGGTATTTTCGTAATTTGGACACCCCCGGGTCCAATCGGTACGCCCACTGGTATTTTCGGTAATTTATANCAAAGGCTACGGCCGGGGTGGTTTTTTATCCTTTCTTTTACATAAAGGTTTTCCACCTACAAAAATCATGTCTTTTTACTTCTTGCTTTCGTATTACTTTTTCGTTCGACCCCTATCCGTAAAAGGGGTCTAAATTTTGTTATTGCAGATTTTTAACAGCGATAACAGTGTTGTATGCCAGTATCATGGTTCGCTGCCACAACTGCATGGGGCTCCCTTATAGGTGACCCCGTTACCTTGTCCGTTTGACATATGGGGAATTGATATCCTCGTACAGTCCCCTCAATCAGTAGGACAATAAAAATTTTGCATTGTGGCGGTGGAGTATTATACTAAGTGGATCGAAGCATACGCAGTGGCCATTATTTCTAAGAATTTCGTAAAGCACTTCTTATGGAGGGCTATTGTCAGTTTCTTCGGGGTACCCTAAGCATTGGTATAAGACAATAGGACCCAGTTTCACGGAAAGACAGTTCGGGATTTCTGTATCAAGTTGGGTATACCCAACATTTCTCATCACTAGCTCATCCCCAGACTAATGGACTCATAGAAGTATCTAACAAGGTCATCGTGAAATGATTGAAAACCAAGTTGGAGGATTTTGGGGGAAAATGCCCGAACATATCTACGAGGTTCTATGGGATTATCGAACTACACCCAGCTCAACGACCATGGAATCATGGTTCTCACTGGTATATGGGTCCGAAGAAGTCAGCCCGGTGGAGGTGGCCATCCGATCGCCTCGAATAACTCAATACAATGAGCATATGCATGGCGAGAGGAGATTATTAGATCTCGATACGATTGAGGAAAAGAGAAGTGCGATTTTCGCGCGGATGTGTTCTTTTGAGCATCTATGGAACGAGCCCATAAAATATAGGTCCTATCAAGGGAGTTTTCTGAGGGTTTCCTCGTCCTTAGAAATATAAGGATTCAGAGGAATGTCGAAAAGCTGGACAAAAACTGGAAAGGATCGTACGGGTTCTTAAGAAATTGGAAACTGGGGCTTACAAATTGGAAATATGGGACGGTGACGAGATCCCCCGAACTTGGATCATCATGAATCTCAGGTGGTATTTCTTGTAAATCCTTGATCATTAATGATAGCTCTAGCCCAAAAACATATTCTTCTAAATATAGACATAACACATATAGGTATAACACAAACTGTTTCTAATTAAATGTCATCCGTAAGGCTGAGTGCCTACCTGCCTAGTCCCGAGGATGATTGCTAAACTCCAAAAACTCACTACGAACTAAACATCCGCTTCAATGGCTTTCATACTTCGGAAAAAACCCTTATACCTCTGAAACCTTCTACAAAAGAATGAATAAGGGCCACAACATCAAAATACAAGTCTAGGACCGACTTGTGACATATGTAGAATTGAAGCTTGGCCAATGCAGTTCACGGGACTTTAATAGAACCCGGGCTCGGCCGAAGCTTGCCATGGGACTAATAGCAGTGTTGTAATCTCAGATCACCGGAATTTTGGTTAAACGATATAATGCCGGTATATCGACGTTATAACGGTGTACCGGCCAAGACCTGTACTAGACTGGTAAGCCGGTATTCAAACATTGACTCATAGTGAACCGGGACCACGCCTTTCCAATTAGATCATGATCCCAAGGACGGGATAAGAGTGGTCCGTACATGCATCATAAGTTCAATAAAGTTGACCCAATCAAATCTAAACCAAAGGTAAGATTGGTGACCGAAGAGTCTACTCTCACCAATCAACCCCGATCTTATACTTAGCTAAAATTAAGCACGAAGAGCTCGCATCGAACGAGTTTAACCATTTATAAAAATTAAGTTTAGTTCTGATAATCCTATTCTAACTCTGAATAGAGGAAATGAAAAGGGAAGAACTTCATATTGAGAATAAGGAACAACAACGGGGTACAAATACATAAACAACCCTAATCAATCTACCCCTCCTCCTTATCCTCAGTCTCTTTCTCCTTCGGTTCGGTCAGGGTTGCTTCAGCTCTTCTTACTGCTCAGCAACCTTCTGGTTGACTGCCCTTTCCATTTCATCAAAAAGGGGGAAGAAGAGATCGTCCTCCAAAATAGGTTCTTCCATAGAAGCGATTGCTTGGAAATTTCCATCCTTCACCAAAAGATCGATCAGCTTCCAAATCTCATCTTCGGGGGATAGCCGAACTACTTCGTAATATGGTCTCGCATGTTGCCCAGGTACTTAGCGATATACGCCCCATGGATGTTATCTCCCAAAGCAAATAACAGCAGGGATCGGCTGATCTCGTGTTTTCTTCTTGGGCCCGAAGGAGAATCTCATTGAGTTTATTCCTCTTCTCCTGGGTCCGAACTTGGACTTGACCCATCTCCTCATCTTTTTCTTGCAACCTCGCCTCTAAATCCGTGACCCGGGACCTTTCGGAATCAGCGTCCTCATGAGATGCTTTATACTTTTTATCTAGCTCAGAGACATGATCTGTTAGGAGGGAGACTTGCGTCCCCACCCTAGCGTTTCGTTGTTCAGCCGGTCTCGCTCCTCCAGGATTGCCACCAACTCCCCATGTTTTATTCCAAATTACCTCTTAGCCAGGTCAAGTTGATCTTGGACTGCTTGGGAGACCATTTGATCACCTTGATTCTTATGAACGGTGATAGCGGCCGTGAAGCCCATCCTCAACTTCTGCATATAAGGATAAGGTTAGAACCTACACCTTCGGGCCTTATAATCTGGAAAACTTACTCTCGTTGCGTGGTCGAGGAATGCCTCAATCATTTCTTCCCCGGACATGTCTGTTTGAACGTTGTATAGGCTCTGCTCCCCGTAAAGGCGGAATTCTTCCACGAAGGCACTCCTATAGGAGGCTATCCTCTTCCCCTTCTTGACCCTGTCCAGCAGGTCCAAGGCAATATCCCAATCAGAATTTGTCTTGGGGTTTGAGGCAGGGTCCTTCAAAACAATCCCCTTGTTTGGGGCCGGGATTGGAGCACCCCCTGCTTTCCTGAGTCTTTTAAGACTCTTCCTGCTTTGGCTTCTGCAACCCTTTTTCCTTGCCCAAGGGGGCCGGCGGCAAGGGGACGTTCTCCTCGAGATTCGGGCACGAGAGAACCTTCTCCATGGGAAGGACTCCTTACAGCAACAAACTAACCATATTAGGACTGATGGGGGAGTAATTCCCGATTTGAAATAGACTCAATAAGCTCAAGGAGCGGATCCTAGCCGTTATCACCTCCTCAACCACTCATATACCCCGCAGCACGGGCCCTTTGCTGGTAGAGGGATGCCATGTGAAGCGCAAGGATTGTGCATGCATAAGTAGTTGCAATCGTGGTATTCTATCCCGACGACAACCCCGAAGGAACCAACGTGACCCAGTCACTAATTCCGTAGGCCCAGCGTTGCCCGCTGCTCCCTGATGAACTCCGGTAGCACGTGCCGAAGCCGCTTCCATGCACTTGAACCTCGAGCTAGGCATTGTCTCTGCGAACCTACAAAAGAAATACATAAGGATCAGGGAATGAGACCTAAGTTAAAACTAACTCAGTTCCCGATCCTTAAGATAGATCTGAACAAGAAAATACCCCCCTCGGGGCTGGGGCTCCGATCATACCGGCGACCATTATCTTTACCAATCTCTTCTCCCGAAACTAAGGAAGTTAAACCAGCGGTACCGTTCGTACCGATCATAACCGGTATGAGAGATTTTTCCAATATATCGGTGGTATACCGATGATATATCGGAATATCGGTGTACCGGTGATAACCGATATTTATCGGTATAATCGGTATACCGGGTGGTATACCACCGGTATGACTACCATGCCCGAAACGTAGCTACCCGGGAACAAGGCATAAGTAGGACAATGAATCTCCCGAAGTACGGCCGCTACGTATGGGTGTAGCAGAAAGCCCAACCCGTACTTCAGGGAAGCGTAACAAACCGGAATGGCGCTCTCCAACATTCATATGCGCTGCAAGGAAACAAGGAACATCTTCCTTTCCCTTCCAGATTGAATAATGAGCGGGAATCGAAACCCTACACCTAAGTTCTTCGATATCCAGTTCGGACATGGCTGGGTATCTAACTTTACGAGGAGACATGGCTATTACCTTAAGAAAAATTTGTTGAAAGGGTAGAAACGTGAGTAAGAATGAAGACGCAGAGCGTTGTTTCCGTAACTTATTTTTCGTGAATGGCGGTGGGGATGAACAATCACCGTGTGCTTTTTGCTATTTGGGCTCCAAATCGCATGTTTTTGCTTCGAAACTCCCGTGTTTTTTGCTATTTGGGCTCCAACTCGCATGTTTTTGCTTCCAAACTAGCATGTTTTTTTATCTTGGTGCTCCGAATAGCGTGTTTTGATTTTCAAACTCGAGTGAACTAGCTCTTTGTGCTTTAAATCCGTGGTTTTGCTTCGAAACTCGCGTGTTTTTGCTATTTCGGCTCCCACTCGCATGTTTTCGCCCGACCAATTGTGATTTCGCACGTAGGATAACCGCATGCGGTTGCATCCCGTATGCACTCATCACGCTTGTGAGGTAACAGAATGTGGAAAGGTGGAGGTCTAGATATTAATGTTTAGATAAAAGTAATGCGAAAATAACCATTACGTTGTTTTAAAATTGAAAATATGTGTTTCAAATTAGCTAAGTATACGATCGGTCCCTTGGACGCTAGTCATAATCCGGCTTGGTCCAAAGATCACCCGAACGTAATTAACATCATATAATCTGCCTTGCATCACCTCTACGATGGCGATCAAGCCCAATGGGCTAGTGATTGGAATCATTCTTTCATTGAATTATTAAGTTCGATACAATTGCGATTGCAAGTAATATTTAGGCTTGATAGTAGGATCAATAACAGTTTTGGACTCGATTTTGCTAACGTTGAAATTATGAGGTAAAGTATACGATTTCGATATGATTAGTGAGAGTTTCCAATAATGTGATTATTTATGAGTAATAGTTATTTCAGGATTATGGAATAGAGTGGGGTACAACGTATGAAGTAAATGTAATCGGGATGATCAGTCAAATAATGGATCGTTTATATTCAAAGTTTAATTTTATTTTCAAGATAAGCATGATTAGTCAAACGAGGATTTATATTCAAAGTTTAATTTTATTTTAAAGATAAATTATTTGGGCTACATTGTCCGGGCGGGCAAGCCCGCCGAGCTAATGTGTCCCCCAAAATGAAAATGTTTTGGGCTACGTTGGCCGGGCGGGCTAGTCCGCCCGGCCAATGTATCCCCGAAGTTTTTGATGTGCCAAAAAGATAAGTTTAAGATTCGTGGAAGGTGGACACACCGACCCGACAGCTTGCTAGTACACGTGAGCCAAGGCAAGGCATGCCCCGAGGAGGAGTGTAACGCGTTACCAAAGTAACGGCGAATCGACCGAGGTCGGCGAAGCAAAGATGGCTGGTCGAGATCTGACCGTCGAGGGAGAGGTCAGCTTGGGCGAGACATATTCCCAAACATGTTAAAATTTGGGTGATGGCTTGTCAAGATCCTACCCTCGAGGGAGAGGTCGGCTTGGGTGAGACATGTCACCGTGCATGTAAAAATACGCAAGATAAAGTAGAAGGCACATGAGAAAAGGATAAGTAAAGTTTTCCTGAATGTTTTAACGAGGCTTTATAAAAAGATTTAAAATGAGTTTCAAGCTATAAGTTCTTTCGAGATTTTGAAATAAGGATTCAAACAAGCCCCAATAAGGATAAGATTTCAAGTGATGTGGCGATCGGGCACTCACGTTTTTGCCCAACGTAAGCTGTGGTACTTTTCCAGCAGAGGAAAAAACAACGATCTTGTCGAGCGATCAGATTCGCAATGCGACTGGCACACCTCATTCGTCTGGGTCGGGTTTCAAGATGAGAACCTTGATTTCCCCCTCCAAGTATCGTCCGACACTGGCAAGTTCATGGTCGATGGTGAAGAAACGATTCTAACTGCCGATCGACTGAAGAACCTGCCCGCACTAATGGAAAACTTTCCAAATAGAGACGATCGTCTTAACTGGCAAGTGTTATGTGCAGAGGATAATATTTCCTGTCTGCGCATAACAGGTCGATCGATGAGCGAACGCATCGGTCTACCCTGGGCTCAACTATCATCTCTTCCCGAAGAACATAAGCTTATTTTTATAGTTTTTTCCTTCCTTTTTGTCATAACTGAGTGTTTATTCCGTATTTCATCTTCCTCCTCTAAACTTTCTTCTGGAGGGAAACTGAAGAGGAAACAAGAGATGATCGCCAAAGGATTGCAGTGGAAGGCTAAAAAGGTGAAGGTAATCGCACTTTCGCTCATTCATCGTCTTAATGTTGTTTCATTTTTTCCACATATTCGTAGGTTTCCGCATCTAAAAGGAAATCTCCATCACCATCTCCCCCTTCATCACCCCTCAAAATAACTGCGGGAAATGACACCTCTGAAGCGGCAGAAGTATCACAATCTGCCGATGATGTCGAAGGGTCACCGCCCAACCCTTTGTCGATCGTCGCTATTTCGATGGAATCCCATGGTGAAAGGGTAACCCAATTTTTTGACGATCTAACACTTGAAATTTGTTTTAGGATTGCAGGTTGGACTGCTGACCATTGCTTACTCTTCAATGAATTCCTGCAAGCTGAGCAAGTCCAACTAATCGACTATCCAAGGGAATCTCCTACAAGGTCGCAAACAACCCCAATGACCGACATTCCGTCTCCTCCAGTCCAAACTCAGATGGCGAACGAAGCTGCATCCCCGTCAGAAGCCAGTTTGTCATTTCTGGATCGGTTCGTGATCTGCCAACATTCAAAAACTTGGCGACAACTTACTCCCTTGGAATGGTGGAGGAGCAAAAGTCAATAATTAAGGAGCAAATCGTCAACATTTTTGAACTTAATCCTAACTCCGAAGAATGGGAGCGTGTCGATCCAGTCACTTTTGATGGGAATTTTTATCCTCGCTAGCCCCTCGGACCGGACGATCCTGATGCAAAATTTCATCCACACACCGATCGGTTGGATTCACTCGTTCTTGAAAGCCTAGGGGCCTTAAAATTGAGCTCCTCATCTTCCTCAATGTTGTATTGTAATCTCTTCAATAAGAATAACTTTAATTGTTAATCATTATCTTACTGCTTCAATACCGATCGACAACTATTTCGTCACAATTTCAGAATCCTGCTTAAGTATTGTCTGTAGTGTTGACCGATCATCCGATTTTGCAATAACATTTAAACCATGAGATGCAAACAATAACGTAGTGGTAATTTACCGAAGTAGCCCCTGACACATATGTGCATTATATAACACTTTTGTGCAATCTCTAATTCCCACTCGTGAAGAATATTACCATGTTGATCAATCGGATGGACATATTCATAACTTTTGCGTTATAAAAGATGTCATATTTTAAGATAAAATATGAAGTTGTGCCAAATAGGTTTCCAGTTCATGAGCGAAGGAATAAGTAGTCTCTTTAATATAGAAAACTTGCCAAATTTTCGAAGAGGATTCAGTTAGAGAGTATTCCTGGTAAAGAACGTTCGACGTAATTGAAATCGAGGAGGATTCATGGGAAGGATCGTTCCATGGGGTTATAGCCGATGATGTATCCTGAGAAAGAACGATCGACACAATTATAGGCGAAGAGGTATCTTGAGAAGGAACGTTCGGCGCTATTACAAGCGAAGAGGTCTCTTGAAAAGGGACGTTCGACACCGTTCTTGGTGAAGAGGTCTCCTGAGAAGGGACGTTCGACACTTTAGTGAGCCGAAGAGTATTCCTGAAAAGGAACGTTCGACGTAATTGTAGTCGAAGAGATCTCCTACGAAGGGATGTTCGACACAATTTTTGGTAGATGCTTGATTGCCATGGGTCAACAAAAGCAAGGGATGCCGATACGGATTCCTCAAAGTCGCTATCGGTTATCGATAGGTTCGACATGAAAGAATAATCGAAAGGGTCACCAGAATATGACGTTCGACTTTAAGGGCATAATATTGCATGTGTTGTACTGGACAAATTTTGATGTTATGGGTATAAATTTATGCTAACATCATTTAAAGGACTTGGAAAGTCGCAAAGTTTTATCACAAGTACTAGAAGTAGTAGAAAATGTTACCCGAACTATGGATGATAAATTTGGAGATTATCAATATTCCAGGATCTTGGGAATTCGTCGCCCTCCAATGTTTCCAATCTATAGGCGCCTCCGAACAACACTTCCTTAACCCTATAAGGAAATTCCCATCGACGATCGAGATTACCAAGATTCTTATGTGCTTCCACACTTCGCAGAACCAAGTCCCCTTTTAAAAACGATCGGGGATTTACCTTCTTATTATAACATTTTTCCATGGTCCGACGATATTTTAACAGACGATCGTAGATATCTTCTCTTTTCTCCTCGATTAGATCTAAATCCATCCTCCTCAAGTCGTCATATTCTTCTTCGGAATACATGACCACCCTTTGTGTTTTCAAAATATTCTCTACCGATACTAAGGCTTCCAATCCATAAACTAATGAAAAAGGAGTCTCACCAGTGGTATGTGTTGGAGTTGTTCAATATGCCCACAATACCTCTTGCAGTCGATCATGCCAAATGCCTCCAATATCCTCCAGCTTCCTCTTTATGCCTTTATCGATCGCACGGTTTGATACCTCCGTCAGGCCGTTGGTCTTAGGATGTGAAACAGAGGAAAACATTTGTTTGATTCCGAGCTCAATGCACATATCATGAACCTTCTTTCCCGTAAACGTGAAATAATATTTTTCCATAGGAACTTTTTAACAACATCATCTGTAATAGATGATACTGGTTCAGCTACAACCCATTTGGAGAAATATTCCACAGCAACTATACAGAACTTCCTTTGATTTATTGATCGAGGAAATGGTCCCAAAATGTCAATTCCCGATCTGTCGAAAGGACAAGGGAGTGGAGTGGCATTCAACTCCGAGCCCGGTTGTTTATGGTAATTAGCATGGTATTGACATGGCTGTCACGTTTTAACGAAGTCCTTCACATCAGCTACCATGGTGGGCCAAAAGAAACCCAATCGTCTGACCTTTTGAACCAAAGATCTTGTTCCTGAATGATTTCTGCAAATCCCCTCATGTACTTCGCTTAGTGCCGATCGTGCTTCTAAGGGGCGAATGCACCTCAATAACGGACCGTCAAAAGACTTTTTGTACAAGATGTCCTCTATAACGAAAAACCTTCGTGCCCTTGACTCCAATCGTGGTCGCTCGTTCCTTTCTTCGGGGAGAACACCGATCGTCAGATAATCCACCAGCGAATGCATCCAAACCGGCATCGGCTCGGTATCAACGTTCCCGATTAATTGTCCATCGACACTTTCAGGATCAGTCGCCCGTATCATAACTGGCAAGTCAATCGCCGGCTTAGAATTCATAAACACTTGTATGGTCCCATCTTGTAACCCCGGTGAACTTGCTGCTAGGCGTGCCAACGCATCAGCCTCACGATTTTCCTCCCTAAGCACATGCGATATCACAAATGATTTTAAAGATTTCACTATCTTGACCAACACTTCTTTATACTGTTGCATAATGGGCTCATGTGTCTCAAAGGTCCCTGAAAATTGTTCAATGACCAATTTTGAATCCGTAAACCCACGGATATGCATCACTCTGATATCCAAAGCAAGCCTAATTCCTGCAATCAATGACTCGTACTCTGCCGCATTATTAGAACAAGGAAAAGCAAACTTCACTGCTGCGTTTACGTGCTCTCCTCGAGAAGTAACAAAACGAATCCCAGCTCCATCCCCTCTTTGAGTGGACCCATCGACAAACATATCTCATACGTCATCCTCTTGCTCGGTTACCACTGCTGACCGCGTCATTTCTACCACAAAATCTACGAGAACTTGAGCTTTTATGGCCCTTTGGGGCACAAAGTCCAGGTTCATTGCACTGAGTTGAATGGCCCATTTCGACAATCTTGTTGTCGTATCCAACTTGGATAAAACATCTTCCAAAGGTTGATCTGTAAAAACTTGAATGCGACGGCCCTCGAAATAATGCTTCAGCTTGACAGAAGCTTTCTTTAATGCCAAAACAAATTTTTCAATATTCGTATACATTGTCTCCGCTGGAAGCAACGTGTGGCTAACATAATAAACGGGTCGATGTATTCCCTCACCGATCATTACTAAATCGGCGCTCACTGCAACGGTCGAGATTGCCAAATAGAGGCCCAGGGGTTCGTCGCTCGTTGTGCTCACAAGAAGCGGTGTATTCGATTACATTCTTCATCTCATTCAAGCTTGTTGCCCTGTCGGAGGACTTTGAAGAAAGGCAAGGCCCGATCGGCGGATCTGGAAATAAATTGGTTCAGGGCAGCCAATCAATCTGTCAGGCTTTGAAACTCCTTTTTTGTTCTGGGTGGGAGCATGTCGATAATGGCTTTCGTTTTTTCCGGATTTGCTTCTATCCCTCTTTCAGAGACATAATGTCCTAGAAACTTTCCACTTCGAATGTCGAAGCAACATTTAACAGGATTGAGCTTCAAACGGTATGTTCGACATACTTCAAAACACTTAGTCAAATAGGAAATGTGGTCTTCATCATTCAACGACTTAACAATCATGTCATCCACGTACACCTCCATTTCTTTTCCTATTAAATCTTTGAAAATTAAATTAACTAAACGCTGGTACGTAGCTCCAGCGTTCTTTAATCCGAACGGCATTGCAGTATAGCAAAAGACACCACTTGGCGTCACAAACGAAGACTTTTTCTGATCCTCCTTAGCAAGAAAAATCTGGTGATATCCGGAATACGCATCCATGGCGCTCATCATAGTGCTCCATTCAACAGCGTCAACTAACTTATCAATGTGTGGAAGGGGGTAAGGATCAGATTCACAAAATTTGTTCAGCCCCTTGTAATTGACGCACATTCGCCATTTTCCTCCTGCCTTTGGCACCACAACGGGGTTGGCCACCCACTCTGAATATTTTATCTCTTCCACATATCCAGTAACTACTAACTTTGAGGTTTCATGTCCGATGATCTCTACAACTTGAGGCGAAAAATGACGCAATTTTTGTCTTACCGGTAGTGCACTGGATGGGTATTGATTCGGTGTTCCATCACTGCTATGTCTATGCCACACAAGTCCTTCGGGCTCCAGGCAAAAATCTCAGCATTATCCTGTAATAATTTGATCAGTTCAATCTCAATAGACGGAATAAGATCCAAACCGATTCGAGTAGTCTTTTCACAATCTCCTGGAATAAGTTCCACGACTTTGTACTCCCCTGGTTCCATGGCCCTTCTCGGCTCCCGTAAGTCTTCAACATCATGGACTCTAGATCGGCAAGCCGAAACATAGCAGGAGCGTGCGGTTGCTTGATCGATGTTTATGGTAGTGATCCCGGCCGTGGTTAGAAATTTGAGTTTCAAATGGACTGTAGAAGGCACGGCTTCAAATGCATTAAGCCCCGGTCGTCCCAAGATTACGTTGTATGCCATATCCATGTCCATGGCCACATATTCCAACATTTCAGTTCGTGATTTTTCCCCCGATCTGATTGTGGTTGGCAGAATGATTTTTCCGAGGGGGGTGACCGATCGTTGGTCAAAGGACCACAATGTCATTTTTATGATCTGCAGGTTAGTCACGCTAATGCCCATGGAGTCGATCACTCCTTTTGAGATTATATTACAAGAGCTCCCCTGGTCGACCAAAATTCGGTGTACCCTGCGATTGGCAATGACATCACTTACGACAATAGGATCATTCTGAGGTTCATAAATATCTTCCTTGTCATCATCGTAGAACGTTATGCCTATCTTTGGCAGTTTTCGACCCTCCTTGATCGACATATCTTCTGACGAATTTAATATTTCTCTAGCATGGCGCTTCCTCTCATTTTTGGTCATATCCCAGCGATCTCCACCAGAGATTACAAAAATCTCTGGGTACATCATTTCGTTATGCACTGAATTGACATCTCCTGCATTAACCTTTTTAGCTGGCGGGTTCGCTGGTGGTGGGGGGAGCACTTCTGGGGCAGGGGATCGTCTGTTGTCCCGTCGATTGTCTCCGTATCGACTATTCCGTCGATCCCTCCATTGTCTCCCACCGTGATCGCCACGTCTTCCATTCCTCCCTTGATGGTTCTGCCGCGATCGGTCATTATGCACGTCTTTCCTCTGGCGTGGTGCATAGCGACGATCGTCATCTCTGTCGCCACTATTCCGACCGGATTCCTTTTCATGGGTTTTACCCTTCTTGTATTCCAGCACCCCTTCTTTTACCAATTCCTTGATGTGGTTTCCCAAAACATTACATTCAGTTGTTGAGTGATCAGCAGATTTATGTAACTCACAGTATACCCTTTGATTCACAGTATCCGTGTCCCGGGTTTGGTACGAATTCACTTCCCTCCATCTCTTATCCGAGGGATGGATTTTCTTCTCCACAAATTTTGTAAAAACAGACTCATTCTTACCGTGAAGAGCCGCCATAGTTTCTTCTACCTTGATGTATTTGTTGATCTTTTGGGTAAGTTGCCCCAAGGAAGTAGGTGGATTCTTGATGAGGCTGGTAGAAAGTCCACATGACCCAAGAACCTGTTGCAGTATGTCCAATTTTTCCTTAGGATCAATTTTTATTCCTCTAGCTACGTGATTGAACTTCTCAATGAAATATCTCAAAGTGATTTTCCCTGGAGCGTATCTTAACGCGTAAAGTTCGGCTTTACTCCTTGGGGGACCCACATTAGGAGCAAACTGTTATGTGAATAATATGACAAAATCTTCAAATGATCGTATGGATCTTGATGGAAGATTTTTGAACCAAGATTTAGCGTCTTTCTGTAAGGTTGCAGCAAACAATTTGCATCAGATAGCATCACTAGCACGAACTGTCCCCATCCTTAATTCAAAGTCTGATAAATGATCCAACGGGTCTCCGGACCCGCTGAACGTAGGTATCCCGTCCGGTGCTCTGAATGAACGTTCTGGCACAGTTTTCATTACACGTTCAGAAAAAGGATGTAGACGCATATGAAGTAGAGTGGAAACCCCATTATCCGAGCAAGGGTCATGATAAGCATCCTCCAAATCTAGTAGAAAGTCCTTGTCGACGTCTCTCTTGATGGGTTGACTCATTGCTTCATGGAAAAAAGCCGGCCGACGATCAATATCTAGCCCCGGTCGTCGCCTTTTGATTGCGTCCAGCTCTGCTACCAGTTCGTCAAAACGAGCTTGGTCTTGATCGACAGCCGGTCGGGGCACTTCGTTCTGGGGGAGCCAACCGACAATTTCCTCCTCGTCTGAGCTCAAATTTCCGCACTGGTAATCTTGTCGACCTGCTTCTGGTGGAACCAAGCTTTGAGTATTCTGGATCTGCGGCTGGACAACAGATTTCTGTCCAGACGCCAGGAGCGATTGTCGAAGATCTCCTACCATTTCCTCCACCATTTTCCGCGAGGATTGAGGATCGATAGCTATCACTTCTTTTCCAGCGATGCTGTTATGTGATTCCTGCTGGTAAGCTTCCATTCCCTTCACAGATTCTGGGTTCTCCATAAGAACTAAAACTAGCAGGCAAAGCTTCTCAGTAGGTCTACCAGATCGGCCCCACGGTGGGCGCCAAATGTTAAGAGTAAAAATCTACTATGTGATATTTTATAATTAGGTGAGGATATCGCTGGTATACGGTTGCCGTAACCTAAAGAGAACAAGAGTTTATACGTGGGAAACCCGAGAACCGGGAGGAAAACTCACGGGGCACCAAACTCATGAAGAATTCACTATGAACTTTTGATCAGGAACTCTCCGTCGAGCTTGTCCTTCAACACTTTCAGACCTCTCTCTTTTATAGACAAACATTTTACATATTTTAATCGCACATAATCTTATCGTAATCTATTACGATTTCACCGCAGCCACCTCGAGCCAATTTATAAGACTTTTGTGCACGCCGAAGCCGCACACCACCGCCTAGACTAATGGCGCAGCCTTCGTTGACATTTTTCCTGAGGACGCCGATTGCACACCCTTCTTCCAGCAATTCATTACCGATACTGCAACACTCCGTAGGATACCGATCGACTGACCATCAATTCTCTCGTCCGATCGGCTAGAGGATATTGTCGTCCGATCGGTCATATTGTCTGACCCTGACCGTATCGTCGTAAGTCATGTATTAACACCAACTAAGATCGGTAGAAATTTACAATTGTCCGAAGGTTATTTTCGACATTATATACAAAAATTGAGAACATATAGTACATTATTCAAAATTAAGATATCAAAAATAACAACACATGTAAATTATGTCATGAAAATTGAATTAAACCAGTACTTTAAACTTTTAAAATTGATAATAAAATTTTATCATATATAACTTCTATTATTACGTTCATAATTAAAATATAATTAATAACAAGTCTATCAATATTCTCTAAAAAATAAATCGCGAATAATATCGTATCTCATTTCCTAGTAACATAGAATAATAGGAATAGGTGGGAGCATATCAACCCACATAATATTTACAACACACAAAAATGTAATAAAAGTAACATGTTATATAATTGGTATATCTAGAAATGATCTATGCTTCCCAATGTCTGAAGGGATGCTTAAGCTCAATGAACGTTTCTTTATTTTCATACCGCAACGCTCCGAACTTGTTCGTTCATGTTCATGTTCGTGTCGAGTTCTCAAGAACATATCAAGATTCTCTTGATATTTACCTCTTGCTTTTTTGTATTGTAATTCATCCTCATCACGTACACAAATCTTGCTTGTAAAATCCGGTGTCGTTATATCATCGCACTCTTCTTCCTCGTCCGATTTCATCGATCCTTCGTCTACCGATCCTTCTAACTAGAAACACGTATTATAAGAGCTATTCCGGTTAAACATTCGCAAATCGAAAAAACTAACATAAAGATCTTCCTTATAAGAATTCGTTATTCCTGAATCTATAAAACTTGACTTCGGTTCAAAAAGCATCGTTTTATAAGAGCTATAACGGTTAAACTATCAACTATTGAAAAAACTAAGATTTACCTCGTCTTGAGAATGTTTATGACCATCACTTAAATCTTCGTCACTTTCCATATCGGGATCTTCGTCACTACCACGAACAGATGTGTCTTCCTTGACCTGAAAGTGTATTTTCATACGATATCTTAAGCATAGAAGCGGAACGAAGACATTATCCCAACAAAAAGAATGCCTCAGAATCTGATCAAAATTATGACAAGAGTATGCACATATATAACATATAAGATAATAAGACACACATCAAAAGACTTGAACAAATCAATTACTATTATACCCGTTCACTGATATAAACCAATCCAAATCTCATCACAAATCCAATGTAGAAATTCGATATTTCATCACCTAACACCTCATATTTGAAACTCGATATGTTGTTCTTAGTTATATTATATGAAAAAAACCGAAGAATTCGAACTTACCTCCTTTGCGGATAGCCTCGGTGAGCTAGGACATGAAGAAAGACATCTACTTCCATTATCGGTTAAGTCGCCTCTCGATTCATCAACACTGCTAGCATGACTCGTGCCTCCTGTATCCGAAGGCCATGCGCTAATACCGAAATTACCGAACTGAAGATTAACCGGCTCGGCTTTTCCTATCATCAATGGTCCATACAAAGGAATGCCTAATTCATTCTTAGTATTGTAACCTTGAACATTCTTTCCATTATCATCTAACGCATCAATCGGCCAAGCTTTCGCTACGGAACCATCGATATTCAAGAGTGCCATTAACCTTCTATTAGATCCTTGTCTTTGAATCAACTGAAACATTCCCTTAGAAGTCATTGAATTAGCCATTACCTGATTTCTATATTCATCTTCGACAATGGAAACAGTATTAGTCGTTGGATCATAAAGCTGATCTCCTACGCTTCGTCTTCTTAAACAGCTAAAAAGCGTTGCATGAATAAGCGCAACACTTTTGTCGACGTTCGTGTTGTTTATTTTCGGCACCAAGTGTTTATCTGCTCTGCTGCAATGATAATCTTGTATAGTTCGAATGTTTCGAATGTATTTTACGTACTTGTTTTTGGCAGGATCGAGTGTCATGTATTTTGCACGAACAGCAAATCTTTCGAGGTGCTTTTCTTCACTTGAAATATAAATCATGAACGGTATGATCGAAGGGTGCTTCTTCATAAGTCCCATCTGCATGAAAAAATAAGAGGTAACACAAACTCGAACACGAAATAGCGACGAAGAGATAATTACCACAAAATTGAGACTTAAGTGAACACCCTCAACGACTACCGATTCTTTACGAGTTTCCCATGTTGTCATTAACGTATCAAGGCTATCGATAACCATTTCACTTTGAGCTTTAAATCCTTCAATTGCCATTTGTTTTTGACTAATCAAATCACCCGAGACAATGTCCCCTTCGGGTTTTCTAAATTCATTGTTGTTACATGGCTCTTGATTGATTACTGAGGCAGCTGATTTCTTTGCTTTCCTCTTAGCTTTTGCTTCTGAAACAGCAACTGGATCTAAGCATTCTCCAGCATGATAAGTTGAAGCCCAGAGCAACGGGTTCTGTTTTTCATCAACGAAGCTTCTCATCATATGTCGAATCGAATCAGTCGATATAATAGTCGTAATTCCCAGTCTGCTTCCCTGAAAAAAATACTAGAATAATAACACACACAAGAGATATCTTTTCGAGAATAAAATCCCGTTAAACTTCTAGAATCGGGTCAATTCACTTCCAATGTGGGATATTTAGCCTCTCAACAAACCATTTTTACGAGAAAACTTACTACAAATCAGACAAAATGAATCCCATAAAACCTATAGAGTCGCTTTTGAGATCAAACTATTCGAAAACTAACGAGACGAAGAACTTACTAGAAGTGCGGATAATGTCGATTTCCCACAGCCACTTGTTCCACATAGCAAAACAATTACAGATTCCTTTCTCTCGCGTATTCTGCGATACAAGAAGAGTAAAATCTAATAAACGCAATAAAAAATTCAAGTTCATTAAGAATTTTCACGAGGTAAAAGGGCTAAACAAAGCAATCTAGTGAATAATGACATGAGGAATAAGAAGAAATGGACCTGCAGGCTAGAGACAAATCAGCTCTCTGATTTGGTCCAATATACATGTACTCAGAGAGAGCTTCACAAGTAATATCAAGAAATGATTTTCTTCCAATTTCAACAGTCGTTTGCCTTTTATACAACTCAAATGGCTTGCTCGTAGTCGATAAATTTTCAGCATCAAATTTTTCGATGGACGAATCGGTAGCTTCATGATTGTATCCTTTGGGATCATGTAATAAAATTGCTTCACAAGAAGGAATAAGTCTCTCTCTTATCATCTCAAATACCCTTTTGCTAATCTGTGCAAAACATCTCAAAAAGATGTAATTAATGCTGTGAAACAGGTAAAAATTCAAGACAATCAAAGTGAAAGTAAAATTAAACTATAAAATTACAACTACGTGGGATTATATGAATGGTAATTTTTTTCAAGACGTTGTTAAGATCGATGAACATGCAACTAACAAAGGCATTCAGAATAAAGACAAGAAAAAAGCATTATCTTAAGAACCCAAACCTTAAACGCATGACGAGGTTTACAGCCCATAAGTTGCAGAGTACTCTGTAAAACAGACCGCGTGTACCGAAAAGACGACATATCCTTCTTCCCTGCATCATCGACCGCCGTAACTCCGTCACCGTCAACCACTGCTACGTAAATAAGTTTCGTCAACCCATCAGCGACCGCCATTACTGAACCCAACATGAACAAAAAAAACACGGATATTCACAAGAAGAACAAAGAAAGCGTGAAAATCGGAGACGGTAACAGGCAATGCAGGTTAATCACAACGACAAACTAAAGAGGCGCGTGATGTTAGGGATGGTCTAAAGGGCTCGTAGAATTGTCAAAGTAGACTAGAAAGGAATACTACGATTCCCGAGGCGGCGATCTGGACATATGTTCAACCAGCAGATTCCACGCTTCAGCCCCATAAAGCTTCCACGAGTCGCCTTCGGTAAAATATATACGAACCCCAGGGGCGGACTGAAACGAAAAAAAACGCAGGTTTCTAACTTGTGATTTTACCAAAAGCCCCTTCAATACCGTTACGAATTATCTCTGATTCACATTCCTTATTTACGACATATTTATTTATTACTCAGAATATTATGCAAATCTTCTATATCAGTATATTTTTTAGAATATTTAATAAATCGTCGTATTTCAAGAACAATATTTTTTAAATAATATATAATAAACTAAGACAAAATCTATTATGTATTCCAGTCAATAGTATATTGATGATATCGTATTTTTTAAAAAAAATAAATTTATTAAATCTTTGAATAATCAGGAAAATTATTTAAATGACTCATATCAATTAGTATGTTACCAATATACCGATTAAGATTGATATTTATCGATGTTATACCAACCACAACATGGATTGTTTGGCCACCGATTCGATTATCCAGGAGGATTTTTGAAAATAAACCTAATCGAACATATAAATCCATAAACACCCGAACACGTGGGATCATCCCACAAAATTTAAAATTTGTATATTTTTGTAAAAGAATATAATATATTTCACAACATAATCTATGTTTCAAACCGATCGATATATCGTCGGTATAACAATCGGTACATCAAATATAAGACAATACCGATATTTTTTTCAGTACCACGTAGGATCGATTTCCACATTTTTTCATATATAACCTTAAAAAACTAATTAAATATTATTTAAATACTGAACAATACAAAATTCTAGATAGACATGAAAACATTCTGCATGATTAGTATTTTACGGTTAATAAAAATATTGAAAAATAGGATTACCGCCAATGCAGATTTAGGACGTCTACTTAAGGGGATAAAGTCCAAGAGCAAGTGCAAGTGATCAATGATACAAAGCAGAAAGCACACAAGGAGCAAGTCAACACGAATACCGGACCTTCTTCTTCCTCGTGCATAATGTCGGGAAATCTGAAACACCGTCGAAAAAAATTAAACAACATACATAGAATGATGATTCGGATTCAGTTTCAAATTCAGATCAAATTCAGATTCAGATTCAAATTCAAATTCAAATTCAAATTCAAATAAAGATTTGGATTTGGATTGAGTACCTCCTTCAGGATATATTGAGTTGTAATGAACTTCTGCCCAGAAACTCAAGAAGATAACTGCCACAACTTGAACAAAATGAACATCTAAAGTTCCGGGAATTCGTACCAACAATCGTTTACCTCGTTCGGACTTTTGAATGTTAGGAAGAATCTCAATGTAGCATGTATCCTTGAATGAAGTTATCACAAGTATCTTTACTCCGTACTGGATCAAATCAAAGCCAAAGACAAATATGGATCAACACGAACAAGAAATACGAAGATTAGTACGAAAACTTACCGAATCAGCAGCAGCTTGGAGAGTGACATGATCTCCCCACTCTCCATTCCTATTTATAACTTCAAAGTATTATTACACATGCAAAGAATTCGGGATTCAAACGAAAAGGGTGTGTTTGAAAGCAATCCAGCTTAGACTCGAACACAAGATGCGTTGAGAGAGGTTGTTGTAATAACCCGCCTCCCACTTGCATGATATTGTCCGTTTTGGACTAAGCCAGCCCTAATTACTTCCACCTAGTCCTCACGACTTTACATTTTCCATAGCCATAAGGTAGAACGCTTAACTATCCGGTTCTATTGGGATCCTTGTCATTTTGCTAGGGAAAAAGTCTCGTGCAACACAATCATCATACTTAATATTTGATCGTTTCCCATCTTTATCTGATATTGGGATTCGTCTAAGGTGTCTTACCACCCCGAGGGGTCTTACAGGTTGCTTCGTTCGGTTTTCGCCTCAATTTATGTGTATGAGATGAAGTTAAATCAACTCTCCATTCCTATGTATAGCAATAGTATTATTAAACATGCAAAGAATTCGGGATTCAAACGAAAAGGGTGTGTTTGCAAGCGATCCAACTTCGACTCGAACACAAGATGCGTTTAGAGAGGTTGTAATAACCCACCTCCCACTTGCATGATATTGTCCATTTTGTACTAGACTAGCCTTAATGACTCCCACCTAATCCTCACGGTTTTACTTTTTTCCTAACCATAAACTTTCTAGTAAAGTGAGCACACTAAAATTTCCAGTTCCACTAGAATCCTTGCCACTTTACTAGGGAAAAAGTCTCGTGTGAATCATCATACATAACCTCTTATCGTTTCCCGTGTCTATAACCGATGTTGGGATTCCCCTAAGGTGCCTTAACACCCCCGAGGGGTGTTACAGGTTGCTTCATTCGATTTTCGCCTCAGTTTATGTGTATGAGATGAAGCTAAATCAACTTACTTGGACATCTTCTTCATGTATTGTTCATAAGCCATTGGCACATACCCCTCATAAATATCAGGGTAAGATCTGAGCTGAAAGTCAATTTTTTTATAGCAGATAAACAAAAATTACTTGTACTCAAGCAATGAGAATAACAAGATGCAAACAAAAGAAAACCACTAACTTGATTCGCAATTTGCTGCCTAACAAATTTGTGATGCTCGGGAGTGCGATAAAATTGGTCCGAAAGAGCTCGAAACTGCAAAAAAAACCGAGAGTTAAGATAAAATGTAGCTAGTGACTCATTTAATCGCGAAGATCAACCTGACAGTTGCCATCTCCTTCAACCTTGAGTTCTACCAGCTCATAAACCTGCAACCTAAACAATACAAAACATAACCGAGTTGGTTTTCGTATCGGAATTCGATTATCGTGTCTCATACACAGCATGATGATATAGATTTTTTCTATGTATTTCAAGAAATGCACATCATAAACATGAATAATCTCTATGACTATAACTAATGAATTCGCAGATGTAAGGGTTCGTACTCATGGAAGTCATATCAGTGGTATACCACCCAGTATACCGGTCATACCGGTAAATATCAGTCATGACCGGTACACCGATATATAGGAAAAACCGCTCGTACCGATACAAACGGTACTGGCCGATATGACTTCATTTTCGGTTCATATCCCATGATCTTTATGTACAATTTGCTAGAACAGAGAGAATATTATTTGTACCTATCACGAAGCCTTTGATGATCAAGAGTGGCTTCATCAATTGAAGGTATTTCACCATTAATTTTTGGTATATGCTGCAAAGTTGAGACAATTATATTTCGTTCCCTTACGCAGGCCCGAAAAAACCCCGAAAAAATAGGTGAACTTACTGGTATAGGAACCATCTGGTTCAATATTTTACCCAATTCTCCATCTAATGAGTATCCATCCATCAGCTCCAACGACTGTGACTGATCTCTTCCACAGTACTCATCATCTTCGGGTCTAGTGAACGATCCGGAAATTCCTAAATCTTCATAATGATTCTCATTCCCTGCATAATATTACAATTTATAAACATCTAGTAAATCTTGAAGGTATAAAGAGGAACAATTAGGCTCACACCATTGATATAATAACTGAAGTTCCCTTGAGAATGTGGAAACCAATCCTCTTCGGAGAAAAATGAAGTTTCGGGATTTTCAGCAACCGAAAGTTGGGAGAATTGTTCATGGAGACAGTTCAAAGAAATGTCATTGTCACGAATGTAACTAAAATCATCATCATATTGGTATCCCTTCATGTACTGCCCTGAATATCCATAATTCGAATACGGATCACCATCGAAAAGCTGAAGTCCCCAACGAACAACATCCGGATCTTCCTCATAAGTAATCATCTTCAGTTACAATATCTACGTATCTGCATTCCAGATCAAATTGCACAATCAAAGAAGCTAATGAACAGAAGTGAAATTTGAATAAGAAAGCATTGCAATTCCCTTTTTCATCATAGCACCCCACAAAAAAAGCACATTCTCTTTGTATTCTACGCAAACAGTACAGTAATCATTATAAGTAATAATCTTGCGTTACAATATGTACGTATCTGGTTCCGGATCAAATTGCACAATCAAAGAAGATAACCAAAAGAAGTGAAATTTGATTAAGAACGCATTGACATACCCTTTTTCATCATAGCAACCAACAAAGAAAGCACATTTTCTTTGTTTTCTACGCAAAAAGTACAGTAATCATCATGTTTAACAATTACAATCCAAGGAGAAAAACCCCAATTCAAAAATTAACAAGCAAGAACAGAAATGTGAATGCAGCATAATGTAATTACTAATTAGAACTCACGGAAAACTAGAAGATTGATGAACCCTCAGGAGAGGGTTAATTGGTTGACCAATGAGGAGCGAAATAGGAAATGAGAAAAGGGATGATTGGGTAAGTGAAGAGAATATCGTGAAGTTCGGGAGGTGGGGAGTCATTGTTGACGATCACGAGGAGAAGGAGAATCGAGACAAAGGAATTGGAATCTGACTGTGGGTGAGAAGTTGTTGTTGTCAAACTGACCGCGATTCCTTTACCTTGTACCTTTCACCATTTTCCTTGTCCTTTTCCCCTTGGGGGTTTCCTGCTCTTCTTCTAATACTATTCCTTCAACAACATGTCTCTGCATTTGCAGCACCACTTGAACACTTTTTTTTTCATTTTTCATCCAAATAGAAGACAACTGAATACATAAATTACATTACAAAAATGACATCTCAAAACAAGTCGTAAATTACATAAAGTTTCTTTGTAACTTAAATTAAAACCACATGAGATCGTGATTTTTTTATGAGACACAAAATATAAGTTTAATTGTAATATGATAATCGTTAAAAAATCACGATTATTTTGGAAAAGATTAATTTACCCTTATTTCTATTAATTATAATATAATTATATTTATTATTTTTTTATATATAAGAGTATAATGTTTTTACATAAATCACTATCACAATACCGTAATTTTACCAAACATATTTAAATATTAACGATCATCATATCTCACCACACCTCAATTTTAAAAAACTGAACCAAACAAACTCATAATAAACGTGGGGAGATATAATAAATATGTTAAGGTGTAGAGAGATATAATAATCGTTAATTTTAAATATATTTGATAAAATTGTGATATTATGATATTATTTACTAATATATTCTTATATATAAAAAATAATATCATAATCATTAATCATATTATAAGACTAAATTATTTATTTTTAAATCATAATAATGTCACTCTTGGTTTTAGCAGCGGTCTTGAAATTATGATTTTTTTTGTGATGATACACCGCACTTTCGATTTTGTTTTGATGCGTTAAGAAAATCACAATTTGATTATTTCACTTCACATTTTTGTCATTTTAATAGGTGAACCAAACAAATCTAATGAGTTTGTTTGGTACGGAAGTTGAAACTTGAAACTATGTTGTCTTCATTAAAACAGTGTTTTATAAACGTGTATAAAACAAAAGGAAAATTGGGGTGTGTACAATATTAAAAAATCTTATTTTCTTCGTCGCTAGTAAACTAGATGTTACACCAATACGATTTGTGAAATAACGAATTTACATTTATCTCCAATAACTAAAATATAATTATTCTTATATTTTTATACATAATATATGAGTATTTTTACATAAATCACGATTATGATATCCAAATTTTATCAAACATTTTTACAAGTTCACAATCACCTCACCATACTACACCTTATCACATTTCAGTACACCTAACTATGTTAATAGTTATTCCAAACAAATTCACTATAATCACCTATTTTTCTATATTTATTTTTAAAAAATATTTTGTTGTTTTATTAAAACTCTAAATTCTGCACAATTTATGCAAATAGTATATGTAAAAAGATAAATAAAAAGTGAAACACAAATAAAAACATAAAGTAATGCTTTGTGTAGTTTTATATTTGTGTTTTAGTACAAATAGAATTATAATATGGGTGATTTTTGCCTACGACCCCAACTTACGGGTTGCGTAAAGAGTATGTTATTCAAGTTTACGAAATTAAAAATATGTCTTTGTAGCACTCAAACTTCAATTAAATGCAAATAAGACACCTTAAGCTTTCAATATAGTTTATCATTGGCACTTTAATAAATTCGTTAATATTTAACATTTTATGCACAATTCTCGAACATCAATGATCAATTTTGTATAATTTTTCAAACTGGTCTTATTTGCGTACTTTGTGGGGTTTCAAACGATTTTTAACTTACGGAAAACTGGATGCTAGAATGTTAGGGGTAAAAAACAAACGGTATTGATAACTTATATGTCATTCTTGCAATTTTGTAAGTTGGATGACATGTCATTTATACAACTCATTGTTGGTTGATCGTCATTTTCCCAATAAAGGCGATTGACAAAATGGCTGTCGATCGTCTCTTGTGTGATGAGTATTTTGTTGGCTTATCGTCATTTTCCCAATAAAGACGATCGACAAAATGGCTGTCGACCCGCTATTGTGTGATGAGTGTTCCATACTCATTAAATGGAGTGGACCATAGTCATTAATGAAGTGAGAGATGTCCCAACCAGCAAGTGACAAGTGGCGGGGAGTTGATAACCAACAATGTGAATATGATCGGACATTTGAAAGTGACGATAGGTGTCAGGTTCCAACATTGAGAGCGGTAAAGCTTCGGTGACGGTCGGTCAGCCGAAGAGGGTGCACTGAGTTGGGTCGACAAAGGATTAGTGGGTTTTAACCCTAAAGCACACCTGAAACCATTATATAATGGGTGTCAGCCGCTTTAATGCGGCATCATCATCATCTCAGAAAATAGCAGAGGAGCACGGAGCAGTTCTGGGTTTAGAACATTCTATATGTGTGTTTGATTTAAGTTGCACAAGAACTCGATAGTTCTTGTGACTGTAATCTTTGTGTTATTTTCGTGATAATGGATTGACCAGAAGGTGGTTCGTGGTTTTCTCCCGGTACTCGGGTTCCACGTAAAATTTTCTGTTTTTTTTCCCATTCCGCATCTAGTTTTTGCTAAGTTTAATCGGTAAAACGAATCGTAAAATCCATTAAAAGCTAACAAGTGGTATCTGTTAATACATGACTTATGACGATACGGTCAGGGTCAGGTAATATGTCCGATCGACCATCCTTTTACCGATTGGACGAAAGGATCGGAAATCAGTCGATCGTTATCATATGGAGCGATGCAGGATCGGCAATGAATTGCTATGATCGGTAGGATGGTGTGCGATTGACGTTTTCTGAGAAATTTTCAACCAAGGCTGCGCCATTACTCCAGGCTGCGGTGTGCGATTTCGACGTGCCCAAAAGTTTCATAAATCCGCTCGAAGTGGTTGCGATGAGATCATAATAGATTACTATTAGATTATGTACAATTAAAATATGTAAAATGTCTCTCTATAAAAGGGAGAGGTCGAAATGTTGAGGAGGACAAGCTCTCTGGAGAGTTCCTGATCGAAGTTCTTAGTGAATTCTTCATGGGTTTGGTGCCCCGTGGGTTTTCCTCCGGTTCTCGGGTTTCCCACGTATAATTTCTTGTTTTCTTTTCATTACGGCAACCGAATACCAGCGGTATCCTCACTTGATACATAAAACATCATAGAGTAGATTTTTACTCTTAACAGTATCGGAGCTCTTGGTTATTTGATTACAGGTGCAGCAGAAGGATTTTTTGCTCAGTGTTCAGATTTCAGAGATTGAAAATAGAGGATTCCAGCGTACCGATGATTAAACTCACGTCGGCAAATTATTCTATCTGGAAGGTGAAGATGGAGGACTTGTTGTCCTGTAAGGATTTGTGGGCCACGATCGATCCGACAAAACCAGAGGGGACAGAACCGCAGAAATGGAAATCGATGAACAAGAAGGCACTGGCGTATATCATGTCGTGGGTCGACCTGTCGTTGTTTCATCATATTGGAGAGTTGACAGAGCCGAAGGCCATGTGGGACAAACTTCAGAAAATTTATGAGAGAAAGAATGTGCAGAACAAGGTTGGCACTATTAAGAAGCTGGTAAATCTCAGATATGTCGATGAGAGTCCGATGACGGAGCACATGAATAAGTTTCAGGATTTGGTGAATAAATTGACTCGGGCCAATCTGAAACTTGACGATGAGTTGCAGGCGCTGCTGGTTCTTGGGACACTGCCTGATACTTGGGAAACACTGGTGGTGACTTTGAGTAATTCCACACCAGTATTGTCGTTATCAGAAGTTGTCGAGAGTTTCCTGAACGAAGAAGAAAGGAGAAAAGAAACAAGCAAGGACGGTTGGGGCACTCTGGCCGCTGCTACCGATCGACAGGGACGTGGGTCCAGTCGATCGTCAAAACAAAGAAGAAGCAAGTCACATGGAGGTGACAAGCAGAATGGGGGAAATCCTTCAGGTGGCGAAGGAAAAGCAGGTTTTCAGTGTAGGGTCGTCGGACACTTAAAGAAAGACTATATCCATTATAAAAGGTTCCAGGAAGTGTATAAGAAGAATGGCAAGAAGGAGGCCGAGGAAGCCAACATGGTTGGCTCGTAGGGTGACAAGCTGATTGTTCTGTCCCTGGAGGAGATGAACTTGTCGCAGGGGGGGATCGGAGGAGTGGATCTTTGACTCAGCTGCCTCTTACCATGCAACACCAAACCGCAGTAGTTTCAAGTTTTACACTACTGGAGATTTCAGGATGGTGAAGATGAGAAATTCTAGTGCATCGCCGATCGTGGGTATCAGATGCATAGAAGTGACGATCAACACGGGGATGAAGCTCGTGTTAAACCAAGTAAGACATATTCCCACATTACGATTAAATTTGCTTTCCGGAAATGTTTTTGATCTTGAAAGGTATACAAGTGTGTGCGGGAATGGTTCGTGGAAGTTGAAAAAAGGGTCACTGGTGGTTGCGAGCGGAGTGCTGCAACGGACCCTGTACAGAACTTGGGTGTCGACCGTCATGAAGTCGATCGACACAGTGTCGACAATGGAGAAGTCGATTGTCACAATTGAGTATGATGTTTCTCTAGATACATGGCACAAGAGATTGGCCCACCTAGGAGCCGAAGGGCTTAAATATTTGACGAAGGATGGACTTCTATCGAACGGCAACTATGTGCTGAGCCGATGTGAAGACTGCTTGGAAGGGAAGCAACACAGAGTTGCATTCTAAGTCAAGTCAACTAGAAAATCACAGCCGCTTGCACTAGTCTATAGCGATGTGTGTGGGGAGATGGATGTGGAGACATTCAGTGGCAAGAAATATTTTGTATCATTTGTGGATGATGCCACAAGGAAAGCGTTGGTGTATCCGATTCGAACCAAGGATGAGGCGTTCATCAGGTTCAAAAAATTCCAACACATGGTTGAAAGAGAGATGGGGAAGAAATTGATATGCTTGAGGAGTGATAATGGAGGTGAGTATACCTCGTCGGCATTTGATTTGTATTGTAAGAAAAATGGGATCAGACATGAGAGGACAGAACCAGGGACACCGCAACACAATGGGATAGCCGAACGGCTAAACCGAACACTGCTTGATAAGGCGAGATGTATGCTCGCTACTGCAAAGCTGCCGAAGAGATTTTAGGGAGAAGCACTGTCGACCGCCTGTTATCTGAGAAACAGGTCCCCTTCGGCATCTATTGATTTCAAGACTCCTGATGAACTTTAGTTCCAGAGAAAACCAAAGTATAATCACTTGAGGGTGTTCGGATGCAAGGTCAAGATACTAGTCCCAAAGAATCAGAGAAAGAAATTGGACTCACATTCCCAGACTGGAGTGTTTCTGGGATATGGTGAAAATGAATTTGGCTACAAGCTTTGGAATCCGACCGAGAAGAAAGTCATAAGGTCGAGGGATGTTGTATTTTTCGAGGATGAAAATATCACCGATGTGAATTCCGGATCCAAGGGGACGGATCCTGTGAACACTGAAGAACCCCGGTCGACATTGTCGGCCGACACTGAGGAAGACCGATTGACAGTGCCGATCGACACTAATGATCTAGGATTGGCACCACCGATCAACATTGAAATTGACAATGAGGATGATGCTGAAGCTCTTGAGCCATAGCCAGCAGCACAATCAGCAGCATGAAGTGCCGATCGGTGAACAGAGAAGGACTGGAAGAGTTAGAAACTCTTCCATTAAATACCCAACAAGTGACTATGTGCTCGTCTAAGAACATGGACAACCTGAGAAATATAAGGAGGCTTTGAATATGAAAGACAGTAACCGATGGAAGAAGGCGATGCAGGAGGAGCTCACCTCGCTTGAAAAGAATCAGACGTATGAGTTGGTGAAGGCACCGGTCGGGAGGAGGCCGTTGTCGAACAAATGGGTTTTCAAGCAGAAATTGGAATCTGATGCGAGTGTTCGGTATAAGGCAATATTAGTGGTAAAGAGTTTTATCATAAGAAATGAATTGATTTTGATGAAGTGTTCATCCCGGTTGTGAATCTTGTGTCGATCAGAGCGGCTCTAGTGCTCGCTGCACAATTCGACTTGGAGGTCGAATAGTTGGATGTGAAAACAACTTTCCTGCATAGAGATGTTGAGGAAGAGTTGTATATGGAGCAACCCGAGGGGTTTGTGAGGAAAGGAGACTAGGGTAAGGTGTGCAGACTTAGGAGGAGTCTTTATGGTCTCAAACAGGCACCAAGAAAGTGGTACATGAAGTTTGATAATTTCATGAAAGAAAGCAAGTTTGAGCGGTCTAAGGAAGACCATTGCATGTACATGAAGACTTTCGAAAGTAACAGATTTATTCTGTTACTTATCTATATCGATGACATTTTGTTGATCAATCAGGATATAAGATTGATCAAAGATTTAAAAACTCAGTTATCAAAAACATTTGAGATGAATGACTTGGGGCCCGCCAATAGAGTTCTTGGGATGTTGATCGTTAGAGACAGAGCGACAAGGGAGATTGTCGTTCATCAGCAGAGATATGTTGAACAGTTGCTAAAAAAGTTCAACATGCATGATGCAAAGGAAGTTAGTGTACCGATGGGTGCTCAGTTTCGATTGAGCAAGAGTTCTTGTCCGATCACCAAAGCTGATCAGAAGGAAATGTCGATCGTACCATATGCATCGTTGGTCGACAGTCTGATGTATTTGATAGTTTGCACAACACCAGAAATTGCTTTTACTGTTGGAGTGATGAGTAGATATTTGTCGAACCCAGGAAATGATCATTGGGAAGCAGCCAAGTGGCTTTTGAGATATTTGAAGGGGACCAAAGAGATTGGTCTAAGATATCGAGCTGGGGAGGAGTTGAAATTGGAGTTTTTATGTGATGCAGATTTTGTTGGAGAATTAGAGTTGAGTAAATCGACCTCAGGGTTTGTATCGGTAATCTGAGGAACAACCATTTCTTGGGGTGCTCGGTTACAGAAATATGTGGCCTTGTCAACTACAGAAACAGAGTATATGGCAATCACGGAGGCATGGAAAGATATGGTATGGTTGAAGAGGTGGCTCTCAGAGATCGGTTTCGATATGGAACCGATTATACATTGTGACAGTCAGAGTGTGTTGGAGCTTACTAAGAACCCAACATTTCATTCCAGGACGAAACATGTAGATGTGAAATTCCACTGAATTAGAGATACAGTGATTGAGAAAACTTTGCAGTTGAGAAAGATACATACTGAGGAAAATCCGGCAGATATGCTCACCAAGGTGGTGAGTACGAATAAACATAAGTTTTGTTTCAGACAGGTTGGTCTGGGACAGACTAGAAAGACCAGTCAGTAATCAGTGAGAAGCTCTAAGGCTGGAAGGAGGAGATTGTTGGATGATCGTCATTTTCCCATTAAAGGCGATCGACAAAATGGCTGTCGATCGGCTCTTGTGTGATGAGTGTTCTGTTGGCTAATCGTCATTTTCCCAATAAAGGCGATCGATAAAATGGCTGTCGATATGCTCTTGTGTGACGAGTGTTCCATACTCATTAAATGGAGTGGGCCATAGTCATTAATGAAGTGGGAGATGTCCCAACCAGCAAGTGACAAGTGGCGGGGAGTTCATGACCAATAATGTGAATAGGATTGGCATTTGAAAGTGACGATTGGTGTCAAGTTCTAGCCTTGAGAACGGTAAAGCTTCTGTGACTGTCGGTCAGCCGAAGATGGTGCACTGAGTTGGGTCGACAAAGGATTAGTGGGTTTTAACCTTAAAGATCACTTGCAACCATTATATAATGGGTGTCAGCCGCTTTAATGCGGCATCATCATCATCTCAGAAAATAGCAGAGGAGTACGGAACAGTTCTGGGTTTAGAACATTCTATCTGTGTGTTTGATTTAAGTTGCACAAGAACTCGATAGTTCTTGTGACTGTAATCTTTGTGTTATTTTCGTGATAGTGGATTGACCAGGAGGTGGTTCGTGGTTTTCTCACGGTACTCGGTACACGTAAAAGTTTCTGTTTTTTTTCCCATTCCGCATCTAGTTTTTGCTAAGTTTAATCGGTAAAACAAATCGTAAAATCCATTAAAAGCTAACACTCGTAAGTTGATCAGCTAATTATGCAATTTTATCATTACATTATATATTCAATAAACAATTCTTTTATTTAAACCCTTACCTAATATTTTATTTATATACAACAAATGTGTGTGACCCAAATTGATTGGGTCCTGTCTAGGTTTCAAAATTGAGTGGATATGAGTTAATGCATAATATATCCGACACTCAACACGTCATCCAAACACACATTTTTTCTTATAAAATCACTCATTCTCAAATTTGCATGCATGTCATAACTAGAGTCGCATGGTTTGTTGACAATTATTCTTTGTCTTATAGCAAGAAACACATTATATTTACCAAGAAAAACATTTAAGGACTAAACTCGAAAAGAACCCGAAGGAATAAAATCCATGTATTCTTAATTGTGTTTGGTCCGATTCGGGGTAATATTTATTTGAACAAATCAAGTCATAGGTTCGATCGGAACCCACTCAAACCCATAGCCCATACGCATTCTATCTAATAATAAATGTCGAGAGAATTCAAGATGATATACTAGTAATTTTAAGTTCTAAGAAGTGAAAATTAAAATAAAAAAAAAGTTTGTTACATCTTATTTCTAATTGTAAATTTGATGAAGTACAAATTTTATTTTTAAATAAGTAAAATGAAAAATAAGTTATGTTCTCCGGGACATTCTTACATCCTCTAATTAAGAAGTTGAAGTTACAAGTTGTGTAGAACGCATTATGAGATCATAAAAATGTAGAAAAGTTGAAATTTATAACTAGAGTTTACAAGGTTGAATCATTTTTTTAAAAAAATGAATCATTTAGACAATTGATCTACCAATTTTCCTCTATTTTTGAGTTGATGAAAATGTATAATTATAATTCTATTATACATTTGCATTTAGGGGTTGTCAATTGTCTAGTTAAGTTGAAATTAAATATAACACACTCATTTTTTTGGTTGAATTGGATTTAGGTGATTTAAGACGAATAGCCGAATATTATATATAATACACAATATATAATATATATAAAATATTAATTTGTATATAATTTTATTTTTTAACATATACTTTTCATTTTTTTCTCAACATTTTACTTTCTATAAGCTTTTCTCAATAATGTATTTTTTGAATATATTTATTTTCATCCCCTCTACTAAATGTGTTAAATATATTTTATCAGAACAAAAATCTATGTATAATTTAATTAAAATAATATTTATAACTTTTTTACGATGATATCCATATAAAATCGGGTCAGTAACAAAAACTCAAGTTTGTCATGATGATATACTCTAAATCCAATTTTGAAAGCTAATCCTATGTTATGTATTGCTTATATTTTTGTTTTTTCATTATAGAAAATATAAATTAATGATCTTGCAGAACATATTTTATTTTTACATTTTACATTTGTATAAGTAAAATTTTTATTTCTCAATTTTATAACTACAAATAAAAAACAATAAAACCTTATTTTTAATTTCAACTTATTTGAAATGATTACAATGTCTTTATTTATTTTTTTATACAATTTTTGACTTATAAGAGAAAATTCTAAACAAATATGACATAATCGACGTTGTAAAATTGGGTCATCATCACGATGATAATCTTGTAGAATATAATATTTTGTGACAAAGATAGGTTTTCTAATAATAATTTATTATTAAAAGAAATATAACAATAGGAAAGTAATTTTATTAATATATAAATTAATAATATTTAATAGAATTTACAACATAATGTAAATTTTTTGTACATTATTTACAAAAGAAATATATTTTTACAATATAACACTATATATTTTCATACATTATTTATTTATTCTAAAAACATTACACAACACTTCATAATTTATATTTATATTTCTCTTTCTACATAAATTATTTTTCAGAATTCGTACATAACACACCCTAAAACTCAACAAGATAGATTCGGATCTCTCGGGTTAAGATCCGGCCCACCCGTTGGACATCCCTATTGCCTTCTATGTTAGTCTTTCCAAATTGCTCAATTTTCAAACTGCAGTTCTTAGATTGGTTGATACATCAAATATTAGATATTGTCGATATCTTTTTCAATATTGCCCGATATCGGATTTTAGGGTCAAATTTTGGATTTTTTCGGGTTGGACCTTAAAAATATAATTAAATATTTTAATTTTTAAATATTTTTAAAAAATCAAATTTGTAACAATCGTATAACAGTCCAAACATGTATAGAAACAATGGTGAATACTACCTATGTTTTAAACCCAGGTATAAAAATAGTTTTTAGTAAACCAATAATTTTTCAATTTGATTCAACTATCATGTTATTTTAAAATATTTACGATTCATTATGGTTCAAGATATAGTTCGTATCGATTTACCTGAATGTGAAGCTACCAGCCTCGATTTAAAAAACTGGTATAAAAACATAGAAATATTTCTTATGAAAACTCTATTGGATCTTATTTAGAGAAATATTGACCTGCTACGACTTAACTAAACGTTATAGTAATAAATTCTATGAGAATTGTTAGGAAATGTGAGAAAGGAATGGGCCTTAAATTAAGGTACCTGAGGATCCGATGGAAGGATCATCCGTACTCGACGTCATCTGCTTTCTCTTCCTATTTGGTTTCGGTGAGGCAACGGCGGCGGCGTGTGAAGATAGTGTAAGGAGAGAGGTAATGTGGCACTCTTGCCAATTAAGAGTATTGAGATCGTGGATGACTTCCTTTACTGAGATTCGAGCATCCCCTGAAACGGCGTCTTCTAGTACAGTTGAGCGTCGGAGATCCATCAAATCAATGGAAGCCACCATTTCATTCAATGTGCTCTGAATCAACCGATCAACAATTGAAATGAAAAATAAGAGAATTATGAAATGAAAACAAATCAAATTCTAAGAGACCTTCTTATTCTTCGACTTGTTGTAGCCATGCATGGCGATTATCTGCAACGGCGAACACTTTATCACACTCGAAAATGAGAATTCAGAATCGCAGATATGGAAAACGAAGCTCCGTAATCGAATCAGAAAATCGAGATTAAAGAATCAGGCGATTAACCTGATTAAGCTGGCTAATTTTAAGCTTGAGATCGCGATTCTCGAAGAAATCGAGGTAAGTTTCCACATTCATCGTTTGCTTCTTCGTGGGTTTTCCTTTTCCCTCAACGATCTCCATCACCGTCAAAAAAATGCTATTCCCACGCGGTGAACGTGTTACATTTATTTATATATAATGCTTTTGGGCGGGAACTTCGAGAACTCTAAGGGCCAAGCCCAATTATACAGTTATTGGGCCGAGAAAAGCCTGTTCTGCTATTTCATATTCTTCAATCTTCATTTTCAAAATTCAAATATCTCATACAGGCGGGTTCCGTTCTGCAGAAAATCCCAATTCGCTCAAGGTTCATATTCCACAATTGATTGGAATGGAATCGCATTCTACACAAATTCCAGGTTCTTTTTTTGTTTCGATCTTGATCTGTCTTCTTGATTACATATCGAGCATTTAGATTCACTGTGTATTGTTGCAGTTAAACCTCGATTAACGAAGGTGAAGAAAATCCCTGAAATCCCAAGCTCAAGAATCAATTCCAGGATCGGCATTGTGCAGCCAAGGTAACGCATTTCAACTGTTCGATCATTTGTCTGATAAGGATGAAGATACGAAGGTTTCTTTCGCTCATTTTTCAGAAGGAAACCTGTATTTGGCACTACACGTAACCCAAATATACCTGTAAAACCAGCAGTGGAGAAGATAGTGAAAGAGAAACCATCATTTCGGGTGTCAAATAAGGCAGAGAGAAACACAACGAAGATAAAGAATAAAAGCGTTGGTTTTCAACAAAAAGTACCTGAGGGAAGTGACACTGTAACACCAATTAAAGAACCCAAAAAGCTTGGAGCTGCAACACCTTATCGAACAGCAGAAAAATGTAGCAAATGCAGATTTGACAAGCTTGAAACTTCATCTCATTGGCTTGGACAGATTAGATTAGCTGAATCAGTGGGTAAACACTTTGTTTCCTCTGCATTCTTTAAACTAGCCCTTGAGTGCAAAGCAGAGGTATTCATTCTCCATTATTTTCTTTACCTGGAGTTGTTCATGATTGTTTTTCTTCTCAGCCCATGAAGAACATCTATGTTGAGCTAAAGAAATATGTGGCTCGACACGACTACTTGAACGATGAAGAGGAATGGAAAAACCTGCTTCTACAAAGCAATGGAGTAATGAAAGTTAACAAGAGTATAGAGGAGGGAGTAAAGAAAGCAATAGCAAAAAAAGAGGAAGAAAATAGTGATGAAGATAAGGAGTTGAAACCTTGTGATGACTGTTGCTGCACAAATGACTCACAAGAAGGAATCAAATTGTTCACATAAAGCTTCTGAAATTTGTAATGTGCTATTTCCTTTCAGTAAAAACATACCTGTTATTCTGAATTGCTTTCAGTATGTTTAAAATGAATCTCTGTCCAGATCCAGACAAATGCAATCATCCCCTGCATTTGATCTTCATGTTAAATGTGCATGTGTGTGTTAAACAACATGAATGAACCACCTATACATGAAACTGTGGCTAAATTTTGGTTAAATTGTTGAAAAAACGAGTGTAAAGGATATACAAAAATGCTACTGTTGCTAAAATCAAGAACAAAAAGTATGCCATCTCTTGCTTCTCTCAATTTGTAGCAAGAAAAAAGCGAATGGCTCATCCTGTCAATGTTAAAATTGGGAAGCTTTGATACTCACCACTGAAAAAATATATTGCTCTTATTTCTCATGCTGCTGCTCTTTGTAGGATGGAGCTAACACCGTGCCTGATGAACTTTTGATGGAAATGGAATACAAATAAACATAAGTTTTTAATTGTTACCCTGAATAAATAGAGATATATAACCTCGATTTAACAGAACACTGTTGACGAGGGATCGGTACAGAGCTATTGGATATCTCTGCTGGTTGTACAGACCGACTGTGGGGATCCCCCAGAAACAATGATCCTAAAATGGTGAAGTATGATCAATATCACATGCTAAAATACACATTAGCATACAGAGAGAGAAGAAAAATACCACCATCACCCGTTGGCTTCACAATTTCCTCTGGCAATGCAAATCGATTGACAGATGGAGCACGCTTAAGAAAACTGTGCTGCATATCCAGCAAGGTTCCTGCAACATCAATATCTGAACCAAATAACTGAAAATCTGGACTTCCATGACCACCAGAAGGCAATGGACAAATATTAACTCCGGAACCTTCATTGTTTGCACCAGAAAGATCAATAGCTTTACCCATAAAAGGATCTTCATAACACAGATCAGGAATTCCGTGCCATGGACCTGAAAACGGAACCTCTGATCCAGTATTTCTGTGTGCAGCTCCAGAGGACATTATAGGATCCACATCTTCTTCTGAATCACTAAGGACAATTACTTTAGCATTCTCACCTGATGCACGAATTAATTGATCACCAAATCTATGTGCTAAAGAATCATACTCAGTTGTAGAAATATCAAGATGCGTTTCAGTACCTTGGTTAACATTCCCATCCTCACATTCTTTGCCTCTACTAGTTTTACTGATGCTTATTTGAACATTAGGTTCAAAATTTTCATAAAGTGCATGTGACATGCAACGCGGATCATCTAGTTGGTTTAACTCCACAAAACAATTTTGATTTTTCTTAATTCCCAGAGGAAGGCCAGTATGACCATCAACATCAACTTCCTCTGTGACATGTTTATACTCCATTTGTGATTTTGTATCTACTGACGTAGTGGAAACAACAGTACCATCAGATAAATGCCAGAGGCCTAGCTCTCCTAGAATCGTACGATCACCATTCTCAGTCTTCACACGCCATGAACCATCAGGTTTGACTTCAATGTCTGCCAAATCTTCGGTACAGTTTCTCATCTGAAAAGAACATAAAATTCTTATATTAATGCAGAAGGATCAAGAAAAAATACAGTCACAACAACGAATACCTTTGATGTAATTCGATTGAAATATGGATCTATTATAATTTTCTCCAAACAGTAGTTATTCAAACAAATAGGGCATTGCCACTGCATTCACACAAACCAGAAAATTATTAAGGAAATTCAGGCATGATACAAATTATCTTCTCTCCCAAGAAGCGAAGTTTTATAACATTCTAAATGATAGGAATTTCATAAATGTCAATGTGAGAGTCATCAATGCAAGGGAAAGTAGTCTTCTTTTTACCTTCCTGGAATGTTGGTTCATTTCTACAAACACTTCAAGATCGAAGCAGCCCATGTGCACACAATCCTTGAATCTACCAGCTACCTTCATTCTCAACCCACTCATCTGAAAAAGGAAATCATGTTTACTCAAGAAACACTTAAAAAAAGTTTATCTGAAACAAAATGCAAACTAATGCCCCAGCATAAATAATAGCTAATGCCAGACCAATATGGTCAATCTGCAGAAAAATCTATTTTAAGCACAATTAAGGGTACAATGTGAATTCTGAAGCTACTCACAGGGCAGCGAAGATTGACTGGGATGCAGTCAGCTACAAATTCGATGTCACTGTCACTATCAGCATTTTCACTTGCCCCACCACCACCAACACATCTTCGTACACGAGAAAGTGCATCCTCAAAACGCTCACCCTCACCCTCTTTTGGAATCATATTGAGAACCTAGTAAAACATTTGGTACATGTATCACCAACACGGATGAAACATTCAAATATCAATGTATTTCATATATTTATTTATAACAATGGACCCCAAGCCACCTAAATATATCACACAATGAACCAATCCTAGTACTAAAATAATTATTAAACTTATGTAATGTGCTGTAATTCATAATCGTAAAGATACAATAGGTAAAAACAGAGAAATTATTCCTTTATTGAAATTTTCAACTAATTAGTTTACATCTCCATAACATGTGGTAATTAAAAATGACATGAATATTTTCACATTTACCTGATTCAAAGTGCGCTTCTTAACGATTCTAACTCCCAGGCAGAAAATCCTTGTATCACATCCTCCTAAATAGATCTTGTTGACACCGTCTCTTGTGCAGTGAGTAATCTGAATAAAAATGACACAAAACTCAACAGAGAGTAAGGCAACTATAAGAAATAAATTAGCATACATCATGCTTGATATAAAGAAAATTACGATGCATGCCAGCCCAGGCATATTTCAAAAAAATAAACGCTTAAACCATATACATTAGAATTAACAATAAAAATAGAAGGAGAAAACTAACAATCGATCCATCATCTCGACCATTTGCACCAAGCAATTGAGCTCCTGGTCTGCTAATTGCCCTCACCGGTATACCTAATGAATGAATAACATGGATTCCTTGAATAAAATTGTAAAGAATTATAACAGGTAAAGACTATAGTTGCGGTGGCATTATGCCCACGTGAAAAGCACACCTGGAGCTTGCATGAAAAAAAACTTATCATACATATAATCTTTTAATTTAACTGGGGATGTTTTTTTAAAAAATCGGAAACAAATTAAATGCAATAGCAGAAGGTCGAATTTGTTTTCATCATATATAGTTTGAGCACCTCGGAAGAATAATACCATTAACCTGTAGATCTGCATATTGTGGCCAGTGCACCCTAAATGTCACCTTGTCATTAAGAAGCATGCACCATGCCTATTCAAGCATAAAATAAATGAAATTATCAATAACATAACAGCCTTTGTAAAACTCATGAATATAACACCTATAACTGATTGTGAATATCTCATGTGATGACCAACCTGAATATCATATTCCTGTTTTGCCAACTTATCTCTGTCTGACCTTGATATTTTAAAATTTTCCTCAATACTTTGACTTGGATTTGAGCTGGAAGGTGACATGATTATCAGGCCAAATGATCCAATTCAAATGAAGAAGTACTTTCAGCAAGTTGTGATAAAAATGGAAACAGGTGGCATCAAAATTCAAAACTACATTCATATCAAGATAGATGCAAGCAAAGCAAAGTCAAGTTGTTCGAACAAATGCATATTGCAGTCCCCTGCCATCCGCTTACCCATCAGCAGGAGTATTTGGAATATTCATCTTCATAGGCATTAAAGGATGCGAAATTGTTATCCAGAAACTGAGGACCAAAAAATGATGAATTGAAATTCAAGCATATAAAATCTGTTCATAAAAAGTAATCAAATGAAATTTATACTTACGGATCAGCCCTAGCAAGTCTACAAATTTCACAGTAGAAAATATTCGGTGGTTTAGGTTGAACACTCTCCATAGGCCTCTCAGGAATCAACACACATGCTATATGTTGCCAAACATTACATGTTAAGTCTTCACACTGCATGATAGTGAAAATGTTAAGAGTCCAATTTTCTACATAATAATGATCCAGATATAGCATCATAATTATTTCTTTAGAAATAAATTCTGCTGGCATGACATGCTGCAATTAAGAAAACAAACTTACCTTGATCATGGAATCAGTCAGCACAGAGCTTCCGCATAGACATCGTGTTACCTCTGTTGCAACATGATTCTCAATATCCTCTTTAGGCCTAGCATCTAAACACCCAACAATCACTTCAGACCTTGATGTTGGATTAGCTGTGCCGGAGCCCTGCATTTTCCTAAAAATGCAAACAAGATAGTACATTAAACCATATCACCGTGATAAACACTAATAAGAATATTCTTCTCTAATGCACATTCTCACAATATATTCATAGCTATATCATACACTACATATCCAAATCCATTTATACATATTTTAAAAATTAATGCACTCGAATTTACCTTATGCTGCAAACCATTAGAAATTTCACAATAGCTTGATTTTTTGAATGATGAGAAAGAATAAGCAACCCAATAATTGAGTGGCATTAAATCCAGTAAACGAAAGTTGCACCTGTAAGTGTCATCAACTAACTTTGCCACTTCCTCCTTTTCAACTACATTTTTTTGGTCCACAAGTACAATATTAGATTCATCTAGAAAAATAAAGGATTAGAGTTATAAATGAGAAGACAAAAAAATCAAATTCGAAATAATGAAACTTTAAAACATAATTTTGTAAATAAGTTATGTGTACATCACTTGGATGTATTATAGAAGTTCAGTTATAGGACTGCATTTTTTATTGTGTATTGAAAATATAATTATATACATAAGTTCTGTGATGTTTACCTTGTTCATCGGAAAGGATACTCAATACACGATCAAAAAGGTCCTACATCAAGAAAATATAGACATGGCATCACATGTTTCACAAAATTTCTAATCACCAGAAGAGCAGATTAATTAAAAAACTTATCAACGATCCACTGAAAATTTGTTAGTTGAATGAAATTAAAATATTACTAAAAAAACCTCAGAGCTACTTTAAAAATGGTGTTAATAGTTAACTAAAAACATATCCATTTACTTTAAATAATGATGCGAATGGTCAGAGAGTATTCATTTTTAAGAGATCATATGGTGAAAAAGTGGGTTGAAATTGATTGCTGCTAAGTTGGGTAAATTGAAATGGTCAGAGCCCACAAATATTACTGTGTTTTTGACAAATTGCTGAACATGTTTTAAGATATGTTAATTGATTGATCTGGGTGCAAAAGAAACATCACACAGATAAAAGCTGGCTAGTGATCAAATAAAAATGGACACTAGTCAAGAGAATAAAAGTTCTCTGTAGACCGGGGGAAAATTTCTGATTCGCCACCCCAGAGTGAAATCTAGAACAGGGGGTGCCAGTTTTTGCCAAGCAGATGAACTCAGGTAATGAAAATTTGTGGAAGAACACTACCTGCTTCTTTCCCTGTTTTGAAAAGCCGAGTTGCATAAGAACATCTTTGAGCTCTTTAATTCTAAAATTTTTCAATTTCTCCTGCAGGAATACAGCTCATGTACAATATCAATCACTGTAAGGAAAATTCAGGAAAGAAATCAAGCAGAACAATAATGGAGTCATGATGCATTCGGTTTTGAAAGAGGAAACATAGGAAGATAAGGATTGATGGTTTCATCGACGAACAGTTGTTTATTTCACATTTCAAAATCTTCAGCTAGACCTTCCACAAACAAGTTAGGAGAAATAATAACAAACGTGATTGATGAGAATATTAAGAGCATAGTTTTGTGTCAAAGCAAAGCTACACTGTACACGTCGCATGTTGTCAGAAAAATATGCTAGCAATGCATTTTTATTGGAAATCCTGGAAGTCCCATTTAACAACTAAGGATCCAAATAGAAACGAAAATTATAGCATACGGACTATCTGTCCTGGACCATGATACCATATATTCTTCATGACTAACTGGCACTCTATGACAAGTTAGAATTGAATCTTCTAATAATGGTGGCATTGTACAGGATTCTTACACAAAAACTAATAAAGATCATGCCAGCGCCGGTGAGCATTAATCCATGAATTTACTAAAATTATTCTACATGGACAACCTTTTGTAGAATTTCACGACTAGTCATACATGGATCATACCTAATTCCATATCCATGTGAAATAATCAAAAGGTTGCTGTTACACCGAGCATCTAAAATTTTACAGACTAGCATAATTCAAATGATCCAATTTCTAAATACTAACACATACATTTTTTCAAAACCCAGTTACAGCGGACACAGATATCACTTCTGTATTACCTGAGCTAAAATAAGAGGCTAAATTACATTTTCTTAGACATGAATATGGATAATAAGTGCGTGGCTGAACCCAATTTATCGAGGATGGACTTAGTGTGCTGTTGCAATCACAAAAAAACACATATTGACACTATGATCGCACATCATTGTGAGTGTGAACATCATCATTAAAGAAAAAAACTCTCGCAATAAACAACAAGGCGCAATTCATTAGCCTCCAGGATACCTTACAACTAGCCACTAGATCCATCCTCTCAAGGCAACGAAGCGAAACGAAAAATAATCGCCAACTGCAAGCTGCCGCAAATTAATATTTCATTCTCACATAAACGATTGAATAAATGAATCTGAAATTGGCAAACGATCCAATTCACGATTAAAATAAAAAGGCAAACCAAACAAAACAATTTGAAATATATCCATTACATGCAAATAATCAAACCGATTGCC